>OY728161.1:284307319-284932319 GCA_963277665.1 Viscum album
TTGTTTGGGTATTCAGATGCAGATTGGCCATGAAATGTTGATGATATATGATCCACATCTGGTATAGATTTATTTTTGGAGAAATGATGTGCTAGTTGGAATACAAAGAAATAAAATTTTTTAAATCTTATCAAAAATAATTTTGGGTATATTTCTGCTACTCAAACCACTACCCAAATTAGTTTTATAAAGACAGAAATGGAATATTTTCTTGTTGAAGTGAATTTACCCATTCTATTGGGCTGTGATAATCTAATTGAAATTAATCTAACAAAAAATATGGAAGAAAATTATCATTGAAAAAATATTGATATAAAATATAAATTCATCAAAGAGAATGTGGAGATGAAATAATAGAATTTGGATTATATCCCTATATCTGAAGAATTTGTAGACATTTTCACAAAACCTTTACCAATTTTTTTCATAAAAAATGGTTGAACATGATTCTACAACCACTACTCATTAAGGTTGAAGTGTGTGTTTTCTCCCTCCATATTTTTTTCATTGTATATTGTTGTCATGGTGGACAATTATTTCATAAATATATCCATTTTTATGGGATAAACCTCATCAAAATCATGTAAAAATGGGAATTTCTTGGTAATATATGATTTAAATAGGTAAATATGTGAACTATTATATCTAGATATTAGTGTTGTTAAAAGAAAATTTTTTTATAGGCCTGTGGAAGAAGAAAATAAATAGGTTATGAATATAATTGGATGTTTCAGGAGTCACTACATTTGGAAAGCATAGTTTTTCAATCATTTATTCTTGTCTCCAATGATGAGTTATCTCACATAATCTGAGAATTTTTGATAAGTAATCCATATAATGAGGTTACAAAGTCCAAGGATTTATTGTAACGACCCAATATTTTATCAATAAAAATTCCACTTGAACTTAGTAAATGTGTTATTATGTAAAATGGTTATATAACATCTTCACTTCCATGGTTTTATGTTTTCATATTTTAAAATTCCATTATGATTGTGACCATTTCTAATATAGTCGTTAAAGAGTGATCACATGATTAGTATAAATATATGGATTTAACAATTCCAATTTACTAAGAAAAAGCTAGTGATGACCTCATTCTATAGAATTGCTCCATATGAATCCCATATGATAGTGCCAGGAAAGGAGGTGGCATCTTTAGTCTTCTCTCTTGACTAAGCCCAATCAGATATTGAATGCGTTAAGCTCGAGCAGAACCGCCTTCAGGAGAAGTGGATGTTGATAGAGATTTCCACTCGAGCAATGTTATTCAACCCACGACAAGAGTCTATTTCCATTACGCACCTTAACTTGAGGACTTATGTGGGTGTTTTAAGGGGTTATGTATCAAGAACCTGGCACTAGGACTATGTACAATTTTCTTGTATAAAGAATATACACTTATTTTATTATTGTTATTTTATAAATATTTTTAAAAAAAACATAAAATTTTTAGATAATTAAGAAATCTATTTTGATGAATTAATTTTTTTTTTAATAAAATAATATTTTAATTAAATATTATTACAAAATTAGTTTTTATATAATATTAATGATCAAATAATTATTTTGAATACGAATGTGATTTTTATTACGGTTTGAAACCTATTTTTGTCAAAACCGATGAATTTTCTATAAATGTAGATTTTTATTTTAAAATTAAAAATTAAAATATTTATTTAATTATTTAGATAAAATAGATATTATTTTTTTAATCCAGATGATGAAATTATCCAATGGCGAATTTTTCATAATTTTCTGAGATAATCGATTTTTTGGGTAAAAATTAAATATCGTTTAAATATATCATGTCTTTTATGACATCATAATGACCCAATAGTGATGTAATAAAATTCTATAAACATTATGTTTGGAAAATATATCTTTTACCATTAAAATAACGTTATTTTTTGTTTGTTTGATTTATTTTACAAAGCCTTAGTGGACCCTCCAAGACTTATAAAACATTTTAACTTTTTAAATTGATTTCCTTGTGAGTGCGACTCACCTCCACATAAGCAACCATATTATTTTAAGAATTACATCCATTGTAATTTTAAATTAATTTTTTCCACCCTCCTTTGAAAAAAAACATGGTCAAAAACCATGGGGTGGTTTGTGGTTTTGATTAGTTTAATGTGTGGTGTCCCAAACCAAAAATAATAAATAATTCCCTCTCTTTTCCTATATAAACCCACCCAAGCACCCGCTTACTCTTCACTAAAAGCCATTGAATTTCATCTAACCTCTTCCATACTCTCTCTAGAATCCTCCCAATGTGGACCAAGCTCACAAGAAGCCTCTCTCAATCCCCTCAAAAGCCTTTGGAATCACACTTCCAAGTAAGGGATTTCTCCATTTCTCATTTTATCAATGTTTCATCATATTGTTAAGCCCCTTTACATTCAACTATAAACGTTTAAGTATGGTTTAACACTTCTACCATACTAACCTATTTATGTTTGAATTATGAGATATCCCTTTATCTCTCATTAATTCCTCCCATGTACACCTGTTACTATGCCGAACTTTTGTAAGTGATTTCTCTCTCCTCATTTACATTCAAGCAGTTATTTTGTATTATGAATCTATATTCCATTACATATGTTGGGATATGTTTATATATGACCCCATTAATATCAATTTCATTTAAATATTATGGTAAACCCTTTTATCTCTCATCAACCATTTTTATTAATTCTTATGTCATGCTGTTATGTTGTTGAAATTGTACGACGATTTTCCCCGCCAAAGTCATTGTGTAGTGAATACCATTTTCATTTATCTATATAGGTTATTTAGTTTTATGCACATTTACTTTTTAATAATTGAGATTCATTTTTTATGTCTATATTCCATTATCATGGAATAAATTATGATGTTTAATGAATCCATTTTATATGATCCATGTGGAACACTAATGTGTGAAATGAAATGATTAAGAAGGGTGTGCCCCGATAGCACTCCAATGAATTGGGTAAAGATTATTATCATGATACATCAATTTAAATGAGGGTTTACTAATTCTAATTAACTTTCAATGAGGTTTTACTCATGCTCCAGGTGCAATGATCCTTGGATCACACTAATACCATGTTAAGTGTTTTTTCCACATTACTATGTTATCATGCTATATCAGGCCTTTGTGTTCATGTTTCACTTATGCCCATTAGATATGCATATTACATAAGATTTAATATATTATTTATGTTATTCCTTTTTTACTACCTTACTGGGCTTTATAGAACACCCTTTTCTTATTCTTGTTCACAGGTTATCCCTTTCAATTCTATGTATGAATAAATGTTGTGGTCATGTAAAAGAAGTTCTCAATAAAGATGGTGTGTTTTATGTTCTAAGTGGTTATGTAATGTTACTATGGCACAAAGACACTAGAAATAATGATCATATATATTTTATTATCTGAATATTTATGTAATAAATCATGTATAAGTGTGTAATAAAGAGTAAGGTTGTTATAGTTGGCATCAAAGGATAGGTTTTTTTATTTTTGGTATTAGGATTAGAAAACCCTAGTGAATGTCTTAAGGATATGACTAAGTATTATAGAAACCTACATAAATTTTTGATGATTATTTAGTAAATCTTTTATCAAGAAAATATATCCCTTTCTGGAAACGTGCAGGTAGAGGCGACTCTGGCACAAATGTATCCAAGGGGTAAAACCCAAAAACCCCGTTTTGAGCTAGACTCGAACGGAAACAAGTTCACGACAATGGACCTTGCTGCACACTTCGTAATGACACTCCCATGAGATATGGTTTGGTAAATTCACCATCTTAGAATGAACCATTATTAAGGGAATTAAAAACGAAATCTCCCCTAATAATATACGTTTGGAAGTAGATCCTGGATAACATAGATAGAAACCAATAGACTCATATGTTAAGGAAATAAAAGTTATTTATAATTCATCCCTTTTTGTCATAGTATTACCCTTTATGTGTTTCCCTTAACATTCCATTTATTTTAGCTAATGGCCTGTAATAGGAGGACTCAGACTAACAACCGATGTGAAGATCAATGTGATGAGTATTTTAATGAGATTCCTAATCCAATGGAATATGGAATCATGAAATTTGTCACGATACACTCCTAGTTAACTCGTGATTTGAATAGAATCATGGGTCAACGGGAACATTCAATCCCCTAAGAAAGAACAAGTCTCAATCGAGAGCTTCATGAGACAAAGGCCTCTTACTTTTTATGGATCATCTGATCCCTCAATTTCGAAACAATGGATAAACTCCATTAAAAAGATATTCTTCATCCTTAAATTTTAATGAACAAGAGAAGCTTCGTTTGGTTGCTTATTATATGAAGGGTAAATCTAACCAATGGTGGAAATTTTTCAAATAATATGAATCTTGAGGAGGTGATAGAGGCATTGGAATTGAAGGATTTCTGGAAAATGTTTTTCGAAAAATACTTTCCTCACGCCCTTCGACTTAAGAATGAAAGGGACTTCTATTACCTCAATAAAATAGAAGAAAAATGCATCAGAGATTATGATTAAAACTTCACAATTCATGCATGATACACCTCCAGATTTTTGAATACCCTTGAATGCAAGGTTGACCACTTTATTGGTAGGATAAAACCAAGCCTACGAAATGCCCTGGCATTCTGTAACCTCAATAGCTATGAGTAAGTTGACTGATGTATCCTCAAGGTCAAAATGGAGATCAGATAATCAATGGGGTATCATGGGGATAAAAATCATAAGGTGGAATTCAATTCCAGTAGTATAATGCATAAATCCAACGGTTCTAAGAAAACCCAACACCCCACTTTCCAATGGTGTAGAAAGAAGCACTCTAGAAATAGCCTGAAGGGGACAAGGAAATGCGTTAGGTGTGAAAGAGAAGGGAACCTAGCCATTACTTTCCAACAAGAAATATATGTGGATGCAGCAGATGAGAAGAACGCTCCACTCGACCCCCAAGACATTGTTCATTGCTTAAATTATAAAGAACTCGGGCACCTTATAAATCAATACCCTATGCTAATGGGTTTTTAAGGAAACCAACAACCTTCAAGGCAGTAAGGGATATCTTTTTCCATCACTACTGCCGAATTGAACCATGATAGTGAAGTAGTGACATTTATGCAAGTTATTCATTCAATAATAGCAAACAGACATTATTATTCTAGTTTTACCCATTCTATTATATCATGAAAGTATAGAAGAATAATCCCACCCCCACTACAAAGTAGGGAAGTAAAGATGTCAGTGAGTACAAAATATGTGTAAATCATTGCATCACATGAATTTAAATCCTTCCTTGTCATAATAGGTGGATTTAACTTCCGGTCTAATCTTGTAATACTCCATTTGGTGGAATTTTATTCAATTTTAAGCATTGAATGGATTTCCTTATATAGAGACATCAGAAATTTCCATGAGAGGGAATTCACTCTCCATATGGGGAATCAACCCCCGATTATATTCAAGTGAAAGGAGTTAGATGAATCCTCTTTAGAACCATCATCTCAAGCATGGATATTAATTCCCTAGGAGCAAACGTATCAAACTCTGATGATTGAGTCTACGGAAGTAACCATCCGTGAATACATTCCTATCGTGATGGAATTCACTGAAGTTTTTTCCAAGTAATTCCCTGGTCTTCCTCCTAGAAGAGATTTTGAATTCCCAATTGATCTTATACTTGGGGAATATCCAATATTCTAGACTCTGTATAGAATGGATATTATGGAGCGTGAGGAGCAGAAGAAACAACTACCGGAGAATCTGAATAAAGGGTTTACACGCCTAAGTGCATCACCATGGGGTGAACTAGTCCTCTTCATCAAGAAGAATGATGGGACAATTTTACTTTGCATTGATTATCATGATCTCAAAAAAATCACAATAAAGAACAAGTATCCTCTGCCCCGAATTGATGATTTTATCAATCAGCTACATGGACCACAATACTTTTACATGGTGGATTTGCGGTCAGGATATTATCAAGTAACGGTTAATAAGGATGATATCCCCAAGACTACTTTTCGTACAAGGTACAAGAACAATGATTCATAGTTATGCCTTTAGGTTTCACTAATCCTCCTTCGATATTCATGGAATTTATGAATAGAGTATTTAGAGATTATCTTGACAAATTTGTGGTAGTCTTTATAGAAAATATTTTAATATACTCCAAAATAAAGGAGGTGCATAAGGAGAATTTACGAAATGCACTATAGACCTTGTAAAAGGATATGATCTATGAAAAGTACAACAAGTGTGAGTTCTGGTTGAAGGAAGCCTCATTCTTGGATCATATCATCACAAGTAATGGGATATCTGCAGATCCCTCCAAGAAAAATACAATAGAGGGATGGACAAGTCCAACAGCGGCGATGAATATCCATAGCTTCTTGGGGTTAGATGAATATTATCACTGATTTGTGAGAAATTTTTCATTATTTTCCAACACCCTTACCTAGATAACTTGGATAAGAATAATGTTTTCTTGGAGTGATGAATGTGAAGAGAGCTTCAAGCTGTTGAAAAGGAGTCTTATCACTGCGCTCGTCCTCACACTACCCACTCGTGGAGAACTTTTTGTGGTATTAAATGGTGTTTCAATGAAGGTACCAGATTGCGTGTTCATTCAAAATGACAATTTCATTGCCGATGCTTCTAGTAAATTGAGTTTTCTGGAAAAAAACTATCAAACACATGATCTGGAGTTGGCTATAGTGATCTTCTCTTTAAAAATTTGGTTACATTACCTCTTTGGAAGGAAGTATGAAATATAAATGAACCACAAAATGCTCAAGTATATTTTCCCATATAAAGAGATGAATATGTGCCATTGAAGATGATTTGAGCTATTCAAATAATATGAATCCTCAATACATTACCACCATGGAAAAGAGAACAAGGTAGAAGATTCCCTAAGTAGAAAGGACCCACCAATTTTATCATTGATGAGAATTGAAAAGGATACAATACTCTTAGATTTGATGAATATGGACATAGGAATCATAAAGAAGGGAGCATTATCAATCATTTCACAAATGATTTCTCAACCACATCTTTTGGAATGGTTATAGGATGCTAAAAAGGATGATTCGGGAATTCATAAGATGTTAGAAACTATCAGAATAGGGAAATCCTTGGTGTTTAATGTCAATGAAGAAGCAATTGTGAGCGTTGGGTCAATACTATGTGTTACATCGAATCTGAAGATAATGAATGAACTTTTAGATAATGCACATAGTTTAAATTTCTCCATCCACCCAAGAAATAGAAAGATGTATCATGATCTCTAAGAGCATTATTGATGTGATAACCTGAAGAAAAATATTTTTGACTATACATCAAAGTACCTGGTATGTCAGCAAGTGAAGGTTGAGAGGCATACGTTTAAGGGGATGATGTAACCATAACCCATACCATCTTGGAAATGGGAGAACATCACCATGGAATTTGTCACCAGACATTAAAAGACATCAAAAGGAAACAATTATATCTAGGTTGTTATGGATCATCTTACACAGACTGCACAATTAATTTATATTTAGGAGGATTTATCACTGTATCAACTAACATTGTTATACATCGGAGATGTGGTAAGGCTTCACAGTGTACCACTATCAATTTTATCCGATTGAGATCCATGATTCACCTCTACATTTTGGAAGAATCTTCAACATGCTCTAGATAATGTGCTAAACATTAGTATGACTTATCATCCCCAAACAGATGGCCAATCTTATCATACTATCCAAACATTGGGGGACATGTTGAGAGAATGCTCAATGGACTTCTAAGGACGATGGGATCCACATCTTCCACTTGTTGAGTTCTCATACAATAAAAGATTACAATCAAGCATCCAAATGGATCCTTATGAAGCCCCATTTAAGAAGAGGGGAAAAACACCAACATGTTGGGATGATGTTTGGGAGAGAAAACTCCTAGGTTCAGAAATGGTTGAAGAAATCGTGGGGAAGGATAAGACCATCCAGTAGCACATTAATGCTACTCAGAGTCGACAAAAGATATATTCTGATAATCATCGACGAGACCTAGAGTTTGATGTCCGAGACATGGTATTCCACTGCATATCACTATGGAATAGAGTTATGGGATTTGGGAAGAAGGGAAAGCTTAGTCCGAGGTACATTGGCCTTTTTGAGATCCTTAATCACATTGGACCAATGGCATATTGACTAGCACTCCTAGTGAACCTGTCTCAATTACCCAATATATACTATGTATCACTCTTGAGAAATTACATACCAGGTCCATCACATGTACTCAATCCAGAGGTTGTACCATTTGAGAATGACCTCGCCCCTGAAGAAAAGCCTGTGAATATCTTATATCATGGGGAAAAATTTCTATGTAAAAAAATAATTCCCCACATCAAGGTGTTGTGGTGAAACAACAAGTTTGAAGTGGAAACATGTGAATTTGATGAATTGATGAAGCAGAGTTACCCTTGTATTGTTTAGTGTGGGAAAAGGAAATTTTGATGGTGAAATTTCTTAATGGCTGAAGATTGTAATGACCCAAACCTTTATCAATGAAAATTTCTCTTAATCTTATTAAATGTCTTATTATGTATAATGGTTATAGAACATTTGAAAATACATGGTTTTTTGTTTTAGGATTTTAAAATTTCATTATGAAATGTGATTGTTGCTAATATAGTCGTTAAACAGTGATCACATAATTAGTATAAATATTGGGCTTTAACAAATCCAATTTACTCAGACAAAGGAAGCGATGGCCTCATCTAGTAGAATTTCTCCATACGAATTCCATTTTTCGGAGCTCATAAAAGTGGTGGCGTCTTTAGGATTCACCCTCGACTAAGCTCAATTCAAGATTGAATATGTTTATCTCAATTAGAACTACCTATGAGAGAAATGGATGTTGACAGAGATTGCCACTCGACCGATGTTATCTGAGCCACCCCAAAAGTCTATCACCATCGCGGACCTTAACCTAATGTCTTATGTGGGTGTTTTAAGGGGTTATTTAACAAGAACCCAGAACTATGACTATGTATATTATTCATTTGTATAAATAATATACATTCATTTTACAATTGTTACATTATAAATATTTTTTAAAATAAAAAATTGCATTTTTAGTTAATTAATAAATTTATTTTGATGAATTAATGATTTTTGGAATTAAATAATATTTTAATTAAATAGTATTAAAATTTTATTTTTCATATAATATAAATGAAAATATAAATATTATAAATACGATTGTGATTTTTACTATGGGTTGTAAGATATATTTTTCAAAACCCATGATTTTTTAAAAAATATTGGTTTTTATTTTAAAAGTAAAAATTCACATATTTAAAAAAATTTGATAAAAAGAATATTATTTTCGGAATCCGGATGTCAAAATTATCCAATGGATAATTTTTCATCATTTCTTGAGTGTCTAATTTTTGAGTAAAAATTAAATACCATTTAAATATATAATGTAATATATAACATCATAATGACCCAATAGTGGTGTAATAAAGTAATATAAACATTATGTTTGGACAATATATGTTTTACCATTAAAATAATGTGATTTTATGTTTGTTTGATTTATTTTAAAAATCCTTATTAGACCCTCCAAGAATTAAAAACATGTTAACTTTTTCAATTGATTTCCATGAGAGTGTGACTCACCTCCACATAAGCAAAACTATTATTTTAAGAAGTTAATACATTGGCCATATAAATTAAATATTTTCAATCCCATTTAGAAAAACCAATGGGAAAAAACCATCACTATGTTTGGGTTTTTGATTAGTTTAATGTGTGGTGTCCCAAATCTAAATATTAAATAATTCCCTCTTTTTTCTATATAAACCCACCCTAGATCCCACTTCCTCTTCAATAAATGTCTTTGAAGTTTTTATAACCTCTTCCATACTCTCTATATAATCTTACCAAGGTTCCCCGAGCTCACAATAAGCCTCTCTCAAGCCCCTCCAAAGCCTTTTGGATCACACATCCAAGTATGGGATGCCATACATTCTAATTTTATCCAAGTTTTTTAATATTGTTAATCCCATTTACATTCAACTATAAATCTTGGGGTATGATTTAGAACATCCCCCATACTTTACTATTTATGTTTGAATTGTTATAGATCCCTTTATCTCTCATTAATTCCTCTCATGTACACCCGTTACCATACCAAAATTCCTTAAGGGATTTCTCTCTTCTCATTTACAATTATGAAATTCTTTTGTATTATGAATCTAGATTACATTACATTTGTTGGGAAATGTTTATATATGACCCCATTACTGTCCATTTCATTTAAAAATTATGAGAAACCACTTTCTCTCTAATCAATATTTTTTATGTATTCTTATGTCACGCTGTTATGCTGCTGAAATTGCACCACGATTTTTCATGTCAATGTCCTTGTGTAGTGAATACCATTCCCATTTCTCTATCAAGGGTATTCACCTTTGTGCACATTTAATTATTGATCATATATTTTCATTTATGAATTAAAACTTTTTTTATCATGGAATAAATTATGATGTTTAATTAATCCATGTTATATAATCCATGTAGCACACTTATGCATGAAGTGAAATGATTATGAAGGGCGTTCCCAGATAGCGATCTAATGCATTGGGTAATGATTAGTATCATGTTACATCAAGTTAAATGAGGGATTACTAATTCTAATTCATGTAAAATAAGGGTTTACTTATTCTTCATATGTAATGGGCCTTGTCTCAAGCTAATATCATGTTAAATGTTGTTGCCACATTTCCATGTTATCATGTAATATCATGCCATTATGTTCATGTTACTCTTATGCTCCTTCGATATTCCCACTACCTAAAATGTAATGTATCTTTAATCTAATGCCTGATTTACTCTCTTACTGGTCTTTATAGCGCAACCTTTTCTTGTACATGTCCTTAGTTCATCCCATGGAATTCCATGCATGAAGGAATGTTGTGGTCATGTAAAAGAATTTTTCAATAAAGATGTTGTGTTTTTTTCTAAGTAGTTATGTAATGTTCCTAATCCTCAAAGACACTATACCACTTAATCTTATATATTTTATTATGTTCATGTTTATGTAAAAAATCATGTTTAATTGTGTAATAAAGAGCATGGTTTCTATATTTATGATTATTGGTTGACAAAAAACCAAAGGATGAAATTGTTGGGACCAAGTTGGATGATAAATTTTTTTAAATACTGAATGAGGTTTTCTTAATAAATTTTTATTATTTTAAAAGGAATAAAATCATTTCATCTTTTTATTTATTTTTGATCATACTCACCACCATATTTAAGATTTTAGATTCACAATTATTTTGAATGTCCATTGGATTGGTAAAACGTTTTCTGGAAGAAAAGGATCATTGGACTCACCTTGGGTATCGAATGAGGTTTTAATCCTAATGAGAAATAGCATCAGATTCTTCATGGATCCAATATAAATCAAATTATGCTTGGATATTATGTAATTAAAAAAATTGATAATATTTCTAGATACATGTGACCTAAGACTTATGAAGGAAATGAGGTAACTTGTGCTAACAATCATATCGAGGATTGATTGGGTATAAATATGTTTATAGAAGACTAGGAATTTACCATATTTCCAAAGATAATTGAGATTATGCTATGATGATCTTAATCATTCTACAAGTCATGAGGAATTCATGATATAAGAAGAATTTTTTTATACAATGAATGTTTTTGAATCCAAATATTTATAATCTATGTTCATCAGTATGAGATCCCCAACCACTTATTTATTTGAAGGATAAGAAGGTTTTTTATAATGTAAAGATATGAGGATGTTGGTAATCAATTAAACCAATAAGTCACAAGAGAGAAGTCATCAATGAAATATATTGTGTGAATTATAATTGGAGAAGATAGTAACATTCATATGTGGAATCTGTTGGAACTGGTTCATTATATGTAGTGTGCCACCAACAATTAGAGTCATAGTGACACAATTCATCCGATATTGTGATGGTAACAGAATGGAATCAAAGGTAGTTATTTTAATGAGAGATGTTTGGACCAGTGAATAAGAAATGAATTTTTTTGGGACCCATGTGGAGAATAAATTCATAGATTAATCAACAAAGTAGTCAACCAATTTCATCAAGATGGATTTTTTATTGTTTTTCATGTGGGACCTTTTTTTCCTTTCACGTGAGTCAAGATAAATAATAAATATGATATTTTTTTAACCTATGGGTCATGAGTAATCAAACATGAACTAATACAGATTATCAGAGTGAATCTGAGACCAATTCATCTAATGGTAGATAAAATTGATAAAAATTATTGAATGCTGGATCAATTTTATGAAAAAAGAAGAAAAGATTAAAGTATCAAGAAGCTACAAAAGTTTAGTCAATGGTTATCTTTAAGGGATTTTTTTGCAATGATTTAATGGTGTTTTATCAAAGGAGGTCTGGAATATTGAAATAATGGTTTTTATATCTTCAATTGATCATTATAATGGGAATTCTTTTATTCTAATGAATTTCAAAATTGGTCAATGAAAATTATAGTGACCGAATACATACATGGTAATGAGAAAATAAAATGAGGAATCATAATTATACTAAAGACTGAAAAAAAGTCTAATGTGAGAAGAAATTTTGAGAGGATTTGAGAAGTTTTGAGAAGTGTTTATAAGAAATGAATAAGTCATGCTTCACTAGAAATTCATGTAGAATTTACGATTCATGAAATATTTTTTAGCAAGAATGTTTTTTAGAATTTCACCCAAATGACTTTTACGTCACTAATAAATGGAGGAAGTCCTTTTTACATTCTGAAATTTATGTAATGAAGAAGGTATAAGGATGAATTATTAATAATTTTATATAGAAAAAGTTAATCGTTTGAGAATTTCATGATGAAGTTTTTATGAAAGAAGATGTAGACGAGAAGAGTGAAGATCATAATCAGTTTGTCTTTGTATGAAGCTTGATTATTGGACTATGAATTAGACTGAGATTCCTAGACTGATGAAGAATTAGTTCAGAATTATTTTCAGAGGTATTTTGGTAGTGTATTATTTGATCAGACTAAGAAATTAGACTTGGTAGATCAGACTGTGAAATCAGACTGAGTATCATTAAGATGTTCTAGAAGTTCATTCCTCCTTCTTTGGAAGAAAGTGAAGAATATTTTAGAAGAACTTATTTTTTAAAGTTAACTAGTAAGTGATGTAAAATGTTTCTTAACATGTTATAAAAAAATTCATTATATCATTTTTTGTAACATGAAACACATGCACTTTTTTTTGAACATAGTACTACATGATTGTAAGGGAATATCCTACTTATTGTATTCTTCATAAAAATAATATTTTCTAGTGGATTATGTGGTATTGAATTATTTCAAATCTATTTTTAAGATTTAGCTACTATTTTTGAGTTGTGAACCTTCTAAATTATTTTTTCCTCTGGATGTTTGTTCAATTTTTTGTTCAACAATGTATAAAATCTTTAACAATAGGTTATGGTTGTTTCAAAAGAAATGAAACATAAACGAAATAGATATCACATATTCACCCCCCACCCTTAATGGTACATTAACCCTCCTGGGTAATCTCAGTTGAATATATTATCATTGAATCCAATATAATGTTTTTTAATTTTAACCTCTAAATTTATATCTCTCTCCCATTCTTTTTAAGGTATTAAATGAATGGGTTTTGTATATATAGTCTTGTAGATGGTGGAATTTTTCAATGGTACATATTTTAGTGATTGAACAATAATTTTTTAAATCAAGATTTGTGTGAAGAAAAATAAATTAGATGATGGATCTATGGTCAATAGATCCTTATTTGTATAATGATCTATGATGATATGTTGATTGAATTAATACAATTTATATCAATGATCTATGGATTTGTATTTTTCTCTTATATTTTAAGTATATGTGGCTATATATTGATTTTTTATAATTAAATAATATTTGAAATCAAAATTTATCATGATTAAAATGGAACGAGGAAAGAATATAAATTATAAATATTTTAAGAGATATGATTTAATATCAGAAATGGTTTGATATGTAAAATATTATTATTATGAATTATGTTTCCTTATAAATATATTTAATATTATATGAACGTGATATGGCATAAATTAAAATGTTAAATATCATGAATATTTTCTTAACATAAAAATAACTGATGAATTAAAGAATGTGTTATTAAAAAAGGGATTTTTATATAGATAAATATTATAATGGGGAATTTATAAAATAAAATGAATTAAAGTAATTATTTAAATTCAAATAAATTTTTTCTTGACATCTCCTAGTAGATATATAATATTTATGATACATGAAATATATCGAATAATAAGAGAGAATATTGTTATATAAAATATTAAAGGAGGTAATTAAATGAAAAATATGATATATATAAGGACTTTAATTAAATTGAATCAACAAAGAATGAGATTAATTTAAAAATGATGATGATGCGACAACTATGTATTTAATTCTATTACTATGACAATTAAAACCCATAAATTATGAAACTAAATTTTTGATCTTCACAAAAAAAATAATTTTATAATTTTTTTATATCTATTAATTATGTGTTCTAGTTTTCGTAGTATTAAATTAATTTACTTGTTAAAATCTCTTATATGATCATGTTATAATATTTTTATTGATTATTGGTATTGTTTGATTGTAATTTGGAAATGGGGATTATAAATATGAAATTTTAATTATCATATACCATTAAATAGAATTGAATTATACACTACTATTTGGGTTTTGTTGATGGTATGGAATTGGATTTGTATCTATAACTGAGAAATATGATTAATTTTGTTATTATCATATACTTATTAAATTTTTGTAGTTTTTTTATAGTTCACATATGTGGTTATTTTTCTTATATCTATATGGATAAATGATTTTTATGGTTATAGTTATTCTTTTATAGATATAGGTATTATTGGTTATGAAAAAGATATTGTAGTGGTAATTGATTGATGAGGATGAATGAATGAATTGTGTTAGTGTGGGTTAGATAAATAGAAACTAAATTGTTTCATTTTTATATATTCATGGAAAATATATCGTTTATAAGGATAATTATGATAATTTTACAACTTTATTTTTTATTTAATTCATTTATTATTTTATTTATAGGTGAATTTATCAACTGTTCTCACATAAAAAGATGAGCATTGGTGGTGGAATCTTCTAGGTGTATTTATTATCTCACCAAAAAATTTTAATTATTACTTTTCATATTTATAAGAGTGTGTTTGAGGTGTTTTTGAGTGAAACTATATTGGTTACTTGTATATCTAGGTATGGTAAGTGTTTTGTAATTGCATCTGGTTTCATGAGTTAATAGGATCTGACTAAGTGGTTTCTATGAAATTTATATTGTGGGTATTTTCAATATGTGACATTTCATGTGTTTATCTGTCGTTTGATATTAATTTTTTTGGTTGTTAATGTTTGTATTCTAAGTGTAAAGCCTCCAATTTTTTTTGGTTACACCATTGTTGCTAGTAATCAACTTATGACTTATTTAGATAGGGATTTGGAGGTTACATGTAGTACCCCCAATTTGAGGTATGTGGCCTCTGTTTATTCTTTTTTATGTGTTTAAAGTTCATTGGATGAGTTGGAAAGAGGTTTGGAGAGTTTGGAATGGTTTTGGATGAGTTTGGAGGCTTTTAAAGGGGTGCATGTTTTGAGTACGGTTAGTGGAAACCGTACATAATCTCTAGGAAACCGTGAAACGGAGATAGTAGGCTTTGCACAGCCTGCACAAGGTTTTCCAAACCGTGTGAGGAAACTATGTGGACCCTAGCTCTGGAGGAAGTAGCATGATCACGGTTAGCGCACAGCTTTCCAAACCATGCGGGCTAACCGTGAAGCCACTTAAAAATAGGGTTATAAGTTTCGGGCTCCCTCAGTCTAAACCTATTTCACTCCAAACCCCCTCCCACTTGTGGATCACTCATGTTCTTCGGTTCTCATGGGGTGTAGGATCTTTCCCTCTCATTTTGGAAGCATTTTGAAGATGGTTCTTGGTGTTTTTAAAGTGATAGCTCCCGGGTAAGTCTTCTCTCATGGTTTCTTTGTCTTTTACTCTAGATCTTCTCTTCCCTCTTTCTTGGTTTTCAAGATCTACACTTTTTGTGTGTAGATCTAGGGTTTTGGTTGCTGTGTATGATGATTTCAACTCTTACGAATGATAGGGAAGGGGATCTAGAGTGGTTTCGGTGGTGCGTTCGCCAAATTTGAGGCGTGGTTGTTCATGGGTCGATTCCTCATTAACCTTAATGGTAGGTGGCTTCTCATTCTACTCCACTTGGTTAGAGGTAGTGGTTTTTGGTTACAATTAATTTTATTGGCTTGAAATTAATTTTTTTTCATGTGTAAAGTTGGTTGAAAATTCATTTGGGGATATTTTTAAAAAGGGGGTTTTATGGTGAAATGCTTTTGTTGTGGATTTTAAAATGGATATTTTAAAATGGGATTCTATGGTTGATTTTTTAAAATGATTTAAGGTAATGGTTTTCAATAAATAGGTTGATTTATTGAAATGTTTCCTAGCATGGAAAATGATTTTAAATAAATGGTTGATTTATTGATGTGGATTGATATGAAATGGAATGGGTTGATTGCATGATTTTTTGACCTTGGTGGGTTATATTCTTGGTTTGGATTTTTTGGAATATTGTGTGGAAGTGGCGAGAAGTACCACTATAAAAATGGGATGGGGAGTGGATGGAAGGGCCACCATCAATGGTAAGTGGACGGAAAGTGCCACTAATGTGTGAATGAGTGAACGGATTGGATGGAAGCTCCACCATTTGGTTGATGGTTCTTTTGTTGTGTATTGGTTTGCAAGATGGAAATTATGGTGCGAATTTGAAATGATGAACTGGCCTATGGCATGTTTGGTTGGATTTCCCTGGTTTTCTTGGTTTGGGTGTGATGGCTTGGAAAGGGCATGTTTGTCTTATGAAAATGGGTGCACCTGTGATTTATTTTATATAAATTGTTTTATATAAATGTGTGTTTCCCTCTGGAATTGGGGATGATCTCATTTATCTAAGATTCAAACATTCCAAACAGTTTCTAAAAAGTTTGTTCGTAGTACCGAAAACATCCAATGATTCCATATCCATTTGAACCTACCTTCCAAAGGTAGGCGCTCATTAGGTGTGGACTGATGAGGCTTAAGAATTTGCATTGGTCGAGAGGAAGGGATGTCAGACTCATCACACCTTTTTTTGTGGAATTATTGTTTACTCTGAGACTCTCTTTATAGATTTATGTTATGTTCGTGAATACTTATTACATTACAAAGTAAGGAATGAGAATTCCTTTAGATCTGACAATCAATGATTTATATGTCGGAAATTTCGAGAATCATTTAAATGTATTCGAGGTTCTTCATTGATATAGAAACATCTGTATTTGATAGAGATTCATAGTCAATGGTATCCTTTGATACATAAAATTCTCTTCGTCATTATGATGACCACAGTGGTTTTAAAGCCACTCAGTGGGGCATTTGAAGTTAATTGTCATTTAGAAGGACATGGATTATTTCAAAGTAGGGATTGTACCCAAAGATGGGCTACCTACGTATCCATTGTTTTGGAAAAGGAATCAGAACCTGTGTAGGTCGAGTAAGGGAGTATGATGCTTATGCATGATTTATGGCTCAAAAAAAAGATTTCATGATTACATTTACACTCTAAGCTCACGTGAAACATGCTCGGTGTGAAAAACAAGAGGTATTGGTAAAACCAGACTATTGTTCCATGAAAGATGTAATGATATGGGGCTTATGTGTGTATGACTTCCCAAATAGATGAGGATTACGATTTACTTTAGAGAAGAAATCTAAGAACAGGGTCCATAAAGGTATATGTGTTTCATGGAGATTTGGATACTCTAATCTTGGGGATTACTCCTATAGAAGATGCCCATGTAAGGTGGGGAGTTATGATTGGGTTTTACTCTTGAGAAGAAAGCCCAGATCAAAAATGAAATTAAGACTGGTTAAGAGAGATTAAGGATGGGGCTTACTGCTGAGAAGAAGTCCCAGGTTAAGGGACTTGAAAAATTAAGGGACTTGGGGCATACACTTGAATAGGATGACCATATTTGAGACTAGGGCTTACTCCTGAAAAGGAATCCTAGGATAATAGAATTATTTTTGGCACTTACTCCTAAGGCAAATGCCCATATTTGATACTTTTATGATTGGGGCTTACTCCTGAAAAGGATGCCCAGATTAGGGGACTTGGGGTTACTCCTGAAAAGAATGCCTAGATTTGGATGGACTTGGGGCTTACTCTTAAGGAGGATGCACAAAATTAATGGAAATTATGACTGGGACTTACTCCTGAAAAGGGGGCCCATGTTAAGGGGTTCTATCATCTTAAATGATGAGGTTGAATGAACGAAATCTCAATCCTTAGTGACATAAAGATGTGTAAATAACTAGGTTTTGAGAGATGTTCCACGGAGTTCCTTTCAGATAAGGAAGTCAAATCAAGAAATCATGCCATAAATGGCTTTGAAGAGTGTCTTGAAGACTGAATCATTAATAAGAGATGTGGAATTGAATAAGAGAGGTGAAATGGGAAGGAAAGGCAACCAAAAAGATAGGGGCCTGCAAGTCCTGGCAGGCGAGCAGGTAATGCGTGGGTGCACAAGTCCTTGGCGCGCAGGTATACCTGCACGAAACATGTGTACTTGTTCGATTGTGAACCAGTAGGGTAATACTTGGGTGAGACATGGCTCAAACCCTTGGTATTATCCATAGAGGCTTTCCAGAAGATGGCGCGCAAGTTCTGGTGAAGATGTAGGGCGGCGCGCAAGTGTGTCTATTTCCCTTAAGGGTAAAACCAGATAGGCGTGCAAGTGTTAGTGAATTCTAACACATAGACCTTACTCCCCTTGTTTAGACCTTACATTCTAGGTAATGAATTACCATATAAGTGTTTGGAAGACCTGAAGAAGAGACTTGGGCGTTCAGAGCTCTATATGTGAATTCTGGAAAAATTCCTCCCGAAATGGGGGGCCCATCGGGGCTATTTATAGGCTGCGGAAGACCCCAGGCGGTTATCACTTATGGTGCACATGTGACTTGCACGAGAAAATGCGGTGCGCATGTGTACTTCCTCTACCATGGTAGAACTTGCATGACCCTTGTGCAATGTTCTTCTTATTCCTTCCTTTGTCAATTTTTGATATTTTTCCAAAGGATGAATCACTTTGAGCTAAGATATTCCCCTTTTACAATCTTTAGACTATGTGATGAAAGGAGCAACCACAAAAGCCCCCCTCAGAGTTGGATCCAAAAGAAATGAGGATTTGACTCTGAGGAAATCGAGAATAAAAAGGAAATTGGGGCACACAAGGTATGCCGTGCAAATGAGCTTCAGGCGCGTAGGGTCTGGCGCGCAGGGGTACGACCTTGTTTATAAATAAAGGGCCTCACTTCGTGAAAAGAACCTGGCTCTTGTTTATTTTTTTGCTCTCAGCGCACATGTTAACTCCTGGCTCTCGCTTTTCCGCACTTCTTGCTTCGTGCATCACGCTTCTGTTTCTTGTGTCGTGCTGCTGTTAAGGTATTTAGACTTGCGTGGTGAAACCTGCGCGCCCAATACATGTGCGACCGAATGAGACTTGCGCACCAAATTTGGGACTTGCGCTCCTTAATGAATTATCCAATTTCTTCAATTCCTTTACAAATTTTATGAAAAATTAACATACTTTAAGATTTAATTATTCAACTTTTGTGTAGATCAAATGGATAGAAAGGGAATTGGAACGACTGATGAACTGACGAGAAAAATAATTGATGAGATTATTGACATCGTTGGCCATGATTACTATTCCATCTGCGAAAGCACTCTTCCGGAATTAGCTAAGTATCTGAAAAATATCATCGTGATTTCCCACACAGCATCTATCTTCCTCTGTATGGCCATGGTCATCTACAAGATGTCAATATTCCAGAGGCAAAAAACTATCTCCCGCCTTCCTGGTTTCAGTCGTATACAACTTTTCTTCATCGAATGTCTCAATCGTAGGAAAATTTTCTAATGCCAGAATAGTAAAGAAAGCCTATATAATGCAGCATAGCTCATGTGAATTAGATCTGAAACTTCACATACTTGAGCTGCAACCACATTTTTATCCTTCAATCTTTCAAAATTCTCAGATGGATCAATCCAAAGTCTGGAAGGAGAAATGGGAATTACATTCTGGAGGAGGGGTGAAGCCACCATGGATGTGGGATTATTAGGTGTGACAAACTTCTGAAGAGTTTGTCGAGGATCTGAAAGGAGATGCAATTTATGACGCCGTCTTGGCTGGGCAGACGTATGTTTATAGGAATGATAATTTTTCACCAGAGTTTCTTAGCCGCTGGAGCCCAGAAATGAATTCGTTCCATTTGACCCATGGAGATGTAGGAATTAGTTTTTGGGATGTCTACAAGATCTCAGGGGTTCCAATTTTGGGTGATATGTATGACGAATTCATCCCTCCAAAGGAAACATGGAATTATCCGGAGAAGAATCCAAATTTGGTTCAAGAATTATTGAAGATTTATCATAATATCAGAATCTCAAAGACTTCAACAACACGTTCTAGAAGGAATATTCACCCATAGGAATGGATGGATGTGTTTCTCAAGTAGAAGAGGGAAAGGGGGCCCACCTGTACTCGTCCTACTAACTACCCTAGAGCAGATAAGAGAGGTGTTCCTGGCACATTCTGGCCGTCTCTGGAAGTAGGAGAGTTTGAGAAATGGGGGTATGAATTGAATCATAAAATCCTAAAGAAGACCCATCTTCAAGGTTTTTAGCCTTATGAATCAGTGTCTATCTTTTTCCAATTAGAGATTCGAAGGGAGGCGTTAGGCCAGGGACCTTCTTTTATCGCAGCCAACTTGGCTGAGAGGAAGATGGTAGGGTTGGATACCCCAGTTTTGGAATATTTTCATAGGATCTTACTCCATGTCTATATGGGTAAGTATCCATTGACATTAATGGGACCATTCCACGTTTTATGGGGATGGATCGCCACTCTCTTCCGGACATATGCTATTCAAAACGGAATACAGATTCCTGGATGTTCTTTCAGGTCTTGTGTTCAAGCCTTCTATGATGTCTTTCCTTTTTCCCTCAATCTTTATGATATTAGGCCAAGGCTGGGTATGAATAAGGAATTCCACTTCTTTCCCTATGAAAATCCGCCTACAGGGCGATTTCTTGATGATGGATCAGCCATCTTGGAATAGAGGTCTTATATGCTAGCCTGTAGAGATGGCGTACTGGCCACCAGAATTGATGGGGAAATTATATGTGAGGCCTATGCTTCATATCTATTTGCACGCCAATTCAATTCTCTACAGACAGCTGTTGTATCTCCTCTAGTGCAAGTCAGATCAGAGGAGCATCCAATGGTTTCTCGACAACTATGGTTTCTAATGCCTATGGAATGGACTGGGGCAGTCTTTGACTTACCAGATACTGAAGCGGTAAGAAATTTGACCATATGGTATGCTGAAAACTGGATAGCATCATATCCTGACGCCATATTGAATAAACATGTTTATCGGGTTGGGAAGAAGAAGAGAACCATTGAGAAAGAAACTGTTCAAGTGGCAGTTGATTCTTCCACACCTGAAGCTGGTTCACCGAGTTCTTCAACCGAGGCTGATTCATCATATTCTCAGGAGATACAACATGTGTCAAAATGGCCAAGTGCTGTATATAATCCTCCAGTCAGAATCAAGAGTGCCACTCTATCAACTCCTGGTGAGTTACTTTATTGAGGCAATTTAATTGCCAGTAACATTATAGAGTAACATGTTTTTATTCTCTTTTTATAGTTGTAGGAGCTAGAAAGAAATTAAAAGCCAAGTTTGTAGGACCCTCTTCGTAGCCTTCTAGTACACCTGCATATCTACGACCAGAGGCCATCCAGACATGGTGAGATGTATACTTCGATACTGAAACAATCTAGCTAGAGCTATGTGAAGGGTTTAGTCTTCCTGGAATAGGAACTCTTTAGGCTTCTGAAAATATTCATTTCAAGTATAACCCTGATGAATTAAGAGCCTATGTAAAAGAGTTGAAGTCCTACGTATATAACACTGAAGATTCTATCCCTATCACCAAGCGGGTGAAGGAAATGATGGATCACGGTGCCACTGATGAGAAGTGGCATGAGTAGGTGGCTCCTGAAGATGTAAGTTTTCTTTCCTTATATACTTTGCAACTTGATTTCAGTCGAAGATTTTTTATTCAAGGAAATTGTTTTCTTCATCTCTTAGCTTGCCAAAACTACTGAGGTTCCTTTTCCACAGTATAGCCCTGATGGTATTGCCATCGGGGCTGCTGCTGAATCTCCTCACGAACCAGGCGAGATATCTCCCGGCCAGCAGGCCATGAATGAGGAGTTAGACATGGCTTTCCATTCTCCAATTCAAGTGCCAATAAGGGAGACTGCCGACACTCCCAAAAAACCAAAAGGACAAAGGCGACGAAGGAGGAAATCCACCGCTAAACTCTTTATCAGTAGTGGTATGTCCGGATAATAATGAATTTTAAACCATGAAAAATATTGCTCATTTTCCATGGGATTGTAGGGGTTTCTTGAATTTCCCCTCTGAGGGAAAGGATCTATCCTCTTTTAAGGACCATGGAGGGTCCTGTGGAACAAATGAAAATTCTAGCTGACTTGGCTGCTTCTAAAAAATATCCAAAATCTATTCCCAGTACTGCTCCAGCTGCTGCTATAAATAAGAAAAAACCCACACTAGAATCATTGGCATCTGCAACAACTGAATCTTCCATCCTTCCAGAAGAAGCTGTCCAGTATCAGGGGCCGCAAAATGAGGGTCGCCAAGAGGACACATCAAATGCTTCCACTGGTGAGACTAACCAGGATTCTGAAATATCATTGGATGAAATGATGTATCGTGGAATGTGTTTCAAAGAAGTTTATGATCATGCTAATTTATCATGTGATTTAGAAGACCTTAGGTGTCAGTGTTATCCTTCATCCAGTAAATTTTCTTATAATTTACACTTCAATCATGACTAAAAAAATATGCAGTTTCCTCCATCGAAGCTACTGAACTTCCAATGCCTGAAGAGGGTGTGGACATTGATGTACACCCTACCATTGCAGAAATATTAGCTCAAGTGGAGCTACACCTGGTAAACCCTCCTGAGACCCATCTTGAAGATCCTGTTGAAACTGGGAAAGATGGGGAGGAGTCGTATCAAGATGTTGATCTACTGTTATGTAATTATTGTACTGAGTTTTAATGATAGACAACCAACTTCCATTATTCTATGAAACTAACCATAATTTTAATTTATTAAATAGGGCTATCAACCTCAATGGCTAGAACTGGAGGTGATGTCTCAAACTCTTCCCAAACAGTAGTAGAAGTTGAAGCAACTAGGGTCTGGGGGGAAGAAGCAGAACTTGTCGCTTCCTTATGTGCATTAATCCCAGATTACAAGCCCCCCTGTGATGATGATGTCGAATCAGACCTGGAGGTGCTTAAGGCGCTCTACTTTTCCTGACTCAAGGCATGGAACAACATATGGAAAATCATATATGAAGTGCTTATTGACGAGCTGTCATCAAAGAATTCCTGATTTTCATCCCAGTTGATCATGCTAGGACTTGGAGGTTTTGGATATCAAGAGATCCATACCACAGTGAAACAAGTCATCCTAAGAAAGGAGCAGAATAAAAAGTGTCGTGAAGATCTGACCAGGGTGAAGCTGTCATCCAATATCAGTGAATTTGAGGTTGTGGTATCTCGAGATGAGGCTGACTATGCTGCCAAGATGAAAGAGCTAAAGCATAAGATCAAAGATAAATTCTTTCAGAAGATGCACCTTTAGCAACAGTTAGATGTTGTTACTAGGGAACTTGACCAACTCAATAATTCATTGGAGGGAGCTCAAATGAATGGTATGAAAGCCATCGCAGATGCCAAGAAAGCACTCCATCAAGGGGAAAAGAGTGAAGTTGGTCAGGTGCATGAGATTCAAGTGGCTGCTGATGTAGCTCAGGATACTGTACATCAAGTGAAGACTTATGTTGATAGCCTCCTGTAATTTCATGGATAAGAGAAGAGACTATAATCTGTGGATGTACTTCGAATTTTTGTGCATCAAAGTGAAAGAATTATTTCATCTTCAATCACTTGTGCACGTATTTTTCTTTTCTCCCTGCATTAAATTTTACCTAAGACAATGGGCCTAGTAAGCATAGTTTGATTTTTTCTAGGATTAATAAAAATAACCCTACAAACATTGAATCTCTTAATTGCTCAATATTACCTAAATCATTCAAAATGTATGTTTAGTGAGCTGGAACATGAATTTTATTTAGAGTTCCTTTGTCTTTTTTGGGAAGTTTAAAGTCATGCATGTCAAACATAAAAAGGATAATGTTTAAGGTCAAAATAGCATTGATCAAAATGGATTAAAACTGACTCAATTCCTTGACAATTAATCTTAAAACATATTATCATACTCAAGTATGAGGGAAAATATGTAAACTATTACTTAAGAAAATATGAATTTGAGGAATGATATGAAAAAGAGCTAAAAGTCATTAGAATAAGTAGTTCCAAAGAATGATGTTACAATTATTTAACAAACCCGTTAGGGGGTTGAATTATGCAGGGCCACCTAAGGGAATTGGATGAATAGTAAAATAAATAGCATCATTTGGCTGACAGGTCCGTTATGTAGACTATTTATGCAATGCCACCTAAGGGCACGTGCTGCATAATTAGGCAAAAGAACTCTAATAAATTTACATTCCTAGTCCTAAAAAGCTAGTGAAAGTTTATGGAGATTTAAATTTTACAAAGTATAGAGTTTGTTGTATAGAAAGAGGTACTTGAATATGGAGATGATATTTCCAAACAATATTATCGAAGAACTGGATGGATATCACTCCTATAAAGGTCTGACCCAAATGTTGGGAAGGAGAATATAAACCATAAACTTGAATACTTTCAGATCATGAAAAAGGATATGGGAAAAATATGTTAAGGATGACTATTTTTTACGAATCCCTACATATTATCAAGACAAATAAAGACAAAAGAGGTTTTCCTCCCATGAATGAAGTTACCACTATTTAACAAACCCATTAGGGGGTTGAATTATGTAATTCCACCTAAGGGCATTGGATGCATAGTCAAATAGTAGCATCTTTTGGCTGATAGGTCTGTTATGTAGACTTTTTATGCAAGGCCGCCTAAGGGCACGTACTTCATGGTCAGGCAAAATAACTATCAGAATTTCAAGATGTTTGTGATTAGAAGTTAAGAAAATGGTTATGAATATCTGAAAATATTTAAGGCTAGGATTATGAAACATAAATATGGGTATTTTCCAAAGTATGCAGAGATACACAGATCAATGCTAACCATAATCATGTTGTGACTGGGCCCTGAATGGAAATGTTGGACTTCACTATGTATCCCATAAAAATGGGAATCAAGTCATACGTAGTTCATGAACTACAGTTTAACGTCATGTGGGACAAAAGGAATGGAGATCTTAGTTTAGGGTCATAGACCTTGTACCATTATAAGAAATACACAGTGTGTGTTTTCATGGGGAATTTTTAGCCAAGGACTGAAAGAGGAATTTTGGGTTAGGCCCAAAACACTTGGGGATGGATTCGAGGGACACACGAACGTTCCTACGTATCCCATAAGAATAGAAATCAAGCCCATGTAGTTCTAGAAATACCCTCTATACAAATTTGGTTCGTACATGTGAAAGGTGAAAGGGGACATTAGTGCAATGATGATTTAACCCAGGATAAAAGGCTCATGCATTACCAAGTATGCACATAGTCTTTGAAATAAAAACATGATTGAAAATCAATGTAAATAATGATTCCCTTTATGGTGAGGGTATCAAATAATGTTATAGTTTATTGTCATACTGGACGAAATTGTTGTATAGTTTAACGTCGTATAGCAAGGACGAAAGTGAACCAATGTAAAGATATTGATTCTAGGGGAAGTTTCACAAATCAAGATCGTATGAGATGGAGGTGAACTGATGTGAAGAGATTGGTTTGGGGAATGATCCTTGGGAGGTTTCCTATGGACACAGCCTGTAAGTCAAGGATCAAAGTCTGTGTAGTTCAATTAAAGAATTAATTAGTGATCAAGTTGTCCTTGGAGTTAATGACCTAAAAAATAGTGGTGGGACTTACACATGGTTAGTATCCCAGAAAGAGTGTTATGGTTGATGTTTGCTCTAAGATCATTTGAGTCATACTTGGTTTGAGAAACAAGAGGTAGCAACAACCCTAACGATGCACAATTTAATGTCATGTAGGACATATGAAGGGACTATGCAATTTTAAAGTCTTGCAGTTAGGACTATTGGTGCTGCACAATTTAGTGTCATGTAGCAGTGACAGAGTACAGTTTAATGTCATGTAGGACATATTAATGGACTTTCTGTACAGTTTAGCGTCATGTAGTTAGGACGATGGGGACAATATAGTTTAATTTCATGTTGTAAAAAAAGAGGGACTGTGCAATTCAATGTCATGCAGTGAGGACAAAAGAGTGAACCATTTAATGTCATGTTGGATGTATTACAGAATTTTTCATAGTTTAACGTCATGTTGGACGAAAAAGGGACGATATAGTTTAGAATCATGTTGGACATAAGTTCCAATAGTTTAAGGTCATATGCATGGACCGTTGGTTATTCATTTTAATGTCTTGCTGTATGTAAGGGACTTCTATATAGTTTAACGTCATATAGCAAGGACGATGAAGGGGGACACAGTTTAACGTCATGTTGGACGAAAGTGCAAACAGTTTAAGGTCATGTGCATTGACCCTAGATGGTGCAGTTTAACGTCATGCCTGACGTAAGGGACGTGAAAATATTTTATGGTCGTATGCATGGAACGTTGCTGTATTTTGTGTTCATACAAAATATTTCTTCAGAAATCTAGCATTGGTTTGATTAGTGATGAGTTCCTTATCCATTGAGATTAAAGAATAAGCTCCATTGGAGTAGACCTTATGTATTGAGTAAGGTCCTTCCCATTTAGGCTCAAGCATGGGAGGTTTCTTTCCTGGCATCATTGGAGTTCTGAGAACTAATACCCATTCTCCCTGAGTGAATGAACGATGATGAACTTTTTTGTTGAAAGCTCGTGATATTCAATTTTGATAGTCTTCCATGTTGTGAAAAGTGAAAAATATTTTCTCATCTAACAATTCGAATTCATTCAACATTTTTTGAGATTGTTCATCTGTAGATGACTGATCACAAATGGAAACTCCGAGCGAATGTAATTGAACCTCAATGGAAAAAACAGCTTTCATTCCATATACCAGTGAATATGGAGTAGACCGTGTTGCAGTGCGGGTGGTGGTCCGATAATCCCATAAACAATGAAATATTTTATCAGGCCATGATTTTTTATCTTTATCCATCTTGTTTTGCATTATATTACAAATAGTCTTATTGAAGGCTTCTATCTAGCCATTGGCCGCTGCATTTTACCGAGATGAACGGTTGGATTTGATGTTGTATTCTTGATACAACTTCTTCACCTCGGATAAACAGAAGTTGGTGGCATTGTCCGTCAATATGGTATGAGGGACACCAAATTTGGTAATGATGTTAGACTAGATGAAGCTAAAAATGCATTTAGAACAGACTTCCTTAAGAGGTATTGCCTCTGCCCATTTGGAAAAGAAATCCGTAGCAGTAAGAATATCCTTAAACTGCTTGGCCGTAGCAGAATGGTAACGTCCCACCACATCCATTCCCCATGTGTCAAATATCCATGAGTATTTAGTTGTATGAAGAAACTATGGAGGTTGATGAATGTTGTTGTAATGTACGTGGAATGAATGGAACTTATTTGTGAAATCAACACAATCATGTATCATTGAAGGCCAAATGTATCCAAGCCTTCGAATCTGATCAGACAGTCTATGTCCAGACTGGTGGGCACCATAGACTCCTGTATTCACTTCATTCATGAAAACCATTGTCTCTTCACCATCAATGAATCTGAAGAGAACTCCATCAAAACCATGTTTTTAGAGAATTTTCTCTAGGTGATCTGGCCTATCATAAAGTGTCTAATTGACCACACGTCACCAGATTTGTTCTTTATCGACTCTATTAGGTGGAAGTGTTCCATTTTGAAGGTATTCTCTGATAGGTGACATCCATCCTGTAGTATGACCATACGGTTCAGGAATGGGACTAATTTCATTAATTTCATCTATTCTGATTCGAACATAAGGTGAAATTGCACGACGGTGGGCAATACTGATGGTTTCCTTGTCCTGATTTGGATCAGCAAAATCTGTGGCTATATTAGCCAATTCATCAGCTTAAGCATTTTGTGATCGCGTGACATATGGAATTGTCGGTTCTGAAGGGAATTACTCCATTAACTCTCTAACGTAATCATACAAAGGTATTAGTTCGTCTTTTCTAATAGCATAATCCCCATTGACTTGTTTGATTACCAGGTCTGAATCACCTTTCACTTTTAAGTGATTCACTTGTTCTTGAAGTTCCAGTTCCAAGCCTGCGACGAGATCTTGGTATTCTGCTTCATTATTGGTACCAACCTCCCACAATAAGAAGGAATAAGTTAACACTGCATTTTCTGGAGAAATGAGCACAATTCCTAAGACAACATTATTGAATTTAGGATTTTCCATTTTCCTCTCTATTAGACTTCTTGAAGAACCATCAAAATATATTTCCCATGCCCGAGGAATTTCTTGAATAGAGAAGACATCCTCATCAGGGATTTCAATATCTATAGATGTGTCTTCCACTAAAGGGTGTTCAGCCAGGAAATCAGCCAGAGGTTGGACATTTATTGCCTTTTGAGACACATACTAAATGTCAAATTGTTGCAAAATAACTGCCCTCCTTTCCAGACGTCCTGTAGGCATTGGATGACTAAGGATGAATTTGAGCGGGTTATTGCGAGGTACCAAGTGGACCTCGTGATGTTGTAGGTAGTGTATCAAATTCTGAACTACAAATATTAATGCCAGGAAACACTTCTCAATACTTGAATATCGGGTTTCTTCTTAAAGCATAGTCCGAATGAGGTAGTAGAGGTTGTTTTCATTCCCAACATCATTCTTCTGAGAAAGAAAGGAACCCAATGATCGCTCTAAAGCTGTCACGTAGAGGAAAAGTGGTCTTCCTTCAACAGGTGGCATGAGTATAGGTGGACTCAAGAGTTATTTCTTTAGAATATCGAATGCTTCTTGACATTCTTCAGCCCACTGGTAAGTGACTCTCTTCTTCATCAATTTGGTGAAGGGTAAACTTTTTCCTGCCAAATTGGTGATGAAACACCGAATATAGGCTAAGTGTCCTTGATGTCCTCTTAATTATTTCAAATTTCTAGGATGTGATATACCAAGGATTGACTTTGTCTTCTTAGGATCAACTTCAATACCATGATGGCGTACAACAAAGGCGAGAAATTTTCCAGAGGTTACCCCAAAAGCACATTTTAAGGGGTTCATCTTCAAATTATGTTGTCGAAGCCTGCAAAATATGACATCCAAATCATCCAAGTGATTAGAACATTGTTTGGATTTTACCACCAAATCTTCCACATAGAATTCAACAAACTTACCTAAAAAAGGTTTGAATATACGTTGCATGGAACGCTGATATGTTTCACCTGCAATCTTTAAGCCAATGGGAATTACCCTGTAGAAAAACACACCCTGAGAGGCTCTGAAGGAAGTGGATTCCTCATCGTCTGGGGCCATTCAAATTTGATTATATCCATAATATCCATCCATGAAGGAAAGTGCTTTATAGCCAGCTGTTGCATTGATTAAAAGTTCTCTAATCGAAACTGGAAAATCAACCTTAGGACAATGCCGATTAAGATCTTTGAAATCAATTAAAACAATAATTTGTCCGTTATTCTTCTTCATAGGGACAATATTAGACAACCACTTGGGAAATTGAACTTCTCTGGTGACGTTACCTTTGATAAGCTTATCCACTACAGCTTCAATTTTTGAAGCATAAGTTGGGTGTGTTCTTCTTGTGTCATGCTTAAATTCTCGATGTTCTTCTGGTAAACCCAAACGATGAGTGGAAACATCTGGATCAAGCCCTGGCATCTCTGTATAGTTCCAAGCAAATATATCTATATATTGAATTTGAATGGAAATATACATCTCTTGCTCTTCAAGAGTCATGGCTGCACTGATTAAAGTGGGGAGTGGATCTTCTCTTGTACCCAGATTTATTTCTCTGAGTTCATCAATGGTGGTAGAGATACCCTCTTCAAATGCTGGAGGAGAAACCCTGAGATCTTCCTCTTCTTCTTCAACATGTGTTATTTCTTCCATTTCTACTTGCATAGTAGATGATGAAGCAAAATTTAAATGATCTGAAGAGATGTTAAAACTTGAAAATCTTGAAGAAGATGCATCCATTTCCGACCCAATTGATGATGAAGGGTCATCCAAGGGTAGTAAAGAGGAGATGATGGATTGAGAATCGACAAAATTGTTCACCTCTGACGTCGCTATCACTTCTTCTGGCCTGGTTGGGAAAGTATAGACTTGTTCGATTTCAGCAGATGAAACGAAGATATCTCTATTTGAGCTTTCATCATTTCTTGGAGATTCACCAATTTCTCCCATGTTGTCTAGCTCAATTGCTGTAATTGACATTATGCATCTTTCCATAAGAGTATTTTTATTTGGGTCTATCCTGTCAATTTGACTGATAGGAAAAACATAATATGTACTGACATGCGCAAATGGATTTACTGGAATCTTTTCCAAACCATATGGAGCATTTACTTTGGTTGTCTCCCTAGTTGTGGTTTAATCCTTTCCCTTCATGTGGTAGAATTATTCCTCAATGTATTGAGACTCACATGTCTTGAACGAGGCCTTATAACCATACAATGTCCCATATTGAACATTGAAACAATACTTGAGACATTGATGGTATGATGAAGGGATAGCCGCATGTTGATGTAGCCAGGGTCATCCAAGCATGATGTTGATGGCTGAGTCTTGATCAATAACCATTAAATCTAAATTGGATACAAGATCTCCAAACTGAGTTCTGAGTGTAACTTCTCCCAGTGGTTCTTGTTCATTTTTATCATATCCTTGTAACATCATGGTAGAAGGAGATAAATCAGATTCCATGAGGCCCAATCGATGAAGTGTACGAATGGGCATGAGGTTGACACCAGAACCATTTCAATGAAAGCTCTTCGGATGTCTACATAATTGACCATGATATATAAGTACAAAGGACTAATATGTCCATGCACTACATCATCTTCATCTTCATCAGTGAAATATATCACTGCATGGAATTTTGCAGGATTACTCTCTACATGATAGACTTCAGCTGTAGAAATTTCAGTTTCAAACTCTTGAGGACTTGAAAAAGCCTTGATGAGTGCCTCCCAAAGATCCTTTGATAAATTCAAGGCATACAGAATTGATAACATGGCCAGTAATTGGGCCAGGTGTTTTAATATATCATACTTTTGATCCAAAGCTCTATGTTTCCCAACAGGAACATGTGGTTTAGCAGGTGTCTTGGAAGTTGATGCTTTGGAAGTTGATGCATATTGTATCGGGATAGGAGTTGGAAATATTCCAGGATATGGAAGATTATATTGATTAAATCCATTTACTCGCTGAGAGGAAGAATATGGAACCTTCAACCGGTCATCCAGAATTATTCTTCCAGGACTGAATGGGCTATTGGTGGAAGAACTTTCATGTTCTTGTTGAGTTCACTGAAGGGCTCTGCCACGAGTTTCTGCTGCATAAACAGTTCTAGCAGGGGTAGAATTGGAATAGTGTCTTCAGAAATATCCACGTCTTCCCTTGTATCCTGAGCCTCAGGAACTTCTTCTAATTCCTCTATTTGATATAGGGAATTCGGGCTCATCAAAATCGAAACTGAAACTGGCATATGGATCTGTTAATTGAATCATATTAATAGAACAGAAAATCAACTCTTTATTCGATGAAGACTCTGCCTGATTAGCCTGTTTAGGCTGTGCCGTTTGGTGGGACGATGCCCGTTGCTTCGAAGTAGATGGAATGAAATATGCTAGAGTCAAAGACAGCTTAGGATTTGACACATACTCATCTTCTTCTGATTGTTCCTCCTTGGAATTGTGCCATTTCATTGAGGATTTTCCCTCTGATGAAGAGGGTTTTACTATGGCATTCATTGAAGAGGGAACAATTGGATTTTTTAATTGAGTTTGCAAAATAGCATGAGATCGGTTGATCATATTCATGACCATCCAATAATAATATTTTTGTGATTTTTTTGTTTTGAATTCTCTCCACTCGCCTTCCTCCTCTTGAACCGTAGCAGTAACACATGCTACCTGAGCTGAAGAACCATTCAGTTTGACTTTTCCCGAGTTGACCATCATTTGTAGAAGGTCTTTAAAGAAAAAAACACTACTGGATGGGATTCCCCAACATCTGATTAAATGTTAAATAGTTGGTATGGTCTTCATATCCTTCCTTGTTTGGCCTCTTGGGCCTCGGCAACTAAACCAAATTATACTCCAGGTCTGAAATGAAGTAACCAGGAACTTTTTCATTTTAGAAAGAATAATCTTTACTCTTCAAATCATCAAACTATTTCTGTCTTTGATCTCTTTGATCGTCTTGATGAAACGACCTCTGTTGTTCACGCTCAGGAGGTGGATCCCTTCGAGTATATGAAGGTTTTGTGGTAGAAGAAGGTACAAGTTCTTGTTTAAGCATTACTATAGCAGTTTCTACTTTACCCATTCTCCTTCCTAGTGTTGATGGAATTACACGAGATTTATCCTTAGTCCGTATAATAGAATCATCAATCTGTTGAGTGATTGAGGTATGGTCTCGAGACCCTCCTTTGTATTTCACAAGGATCAGCGGTGTTTGTAATTCGTCACATAGATTGGAAACAATTCCTCTTGACGGAGTGCTAATCTCAGGGAATATGTTAATCCCTTCTAGTGAGAAATGAAATTAGAGACACTTTCATTCTCCCTTTGCTTACAGTTTGTAAGATCAAAAACTATTGTCTTTGGCAACGTTGAGCTGAATTGGAGAAGGAATCTTTTTCAAAGATCCTCCCATCCGTTAATTGACCGGGATTGCAAGCTTGTGTACCATACAAAGGATGGCCCTTGCAAGGATCACACGAAGAATCTGAGTATCACTGCTTCCTGGTGGTCTGAAGTTCCCATTATAGGATCGCAACAAGACATGTAATCCATAAAATGTTGTTCAGGGTCGCCTGATCCATTGAAAATAGGTAATATAGGGTTCCCAAAACTTGGTGGGGGAGAGATTGAATCTACCCATTCGGGGTAAGCTGTCTTTTCTGGTTGAACCTACACACGCTTCCCTTGCATAGTCTCTAACCGAGCTGTTAATGACTCAATTGTAGTTATTAAATTTTGATAAACATCTGCTTGAACTTGGACTTGTGTATGTGAAATGACTGGAGTTTGGACAGGTATGGCAGCTGGTACAGCAACTACTGTCAGCACTGCCAATTGTTGTTGCACTTGACCCGTAGGATTAGACCTGTGAGGGTGTGCTGATAAAGGAGGATATTCTTGATCCATCTTAGTAGCTGCAACCAACTCCCTTGGCTGACTGACTCTATTACACTTAGGAGGAAGACTACCTTGAATTAGTTCTGTGTTCAACCTCCTCAATTCATTCATTTCTTCCTCTTATTGCGCAAATCTTTGCACTAGTGAGAGTGATCGGCCTTCTCTAGAGGAAGGATATGTAACTTGATTCTTTCCCTTACCCTTGTTTGATCCCTTTCAGAGAGGGGGAAGTTGATTATTTGAAAGAACACCCAGATTTTGGGTAAACCTTCGATTTCGGGTATGCACAGCTTCTTCATTTGTGTCTGTACATACATCTTCTTGAACATGAACCTATTCATCTGATCCCTCTGATTGAGCCTCGTCTAGTGGAACAGAAACAATGACATTGATGAAATTAATTGATGCATAATGCATTTCATCCCTTCCATCAGCATTTCTGTGATATTTTCTTCTGCCATGCCCCTGACGATACATTGCATTTTGTTGGTTTGATCCCTCAGGAAATACTTGTTGAACCGTAATTTGGAGAGAATCTCTTGATAATTTGGCTCTTCGTCCCTCTTGAGGCTTCTTCTCCAATCTAGAAAAGACCGACTTTATCAGAGGAGGGGATTGATGATTTTAAAATGTCCCCAGTCCAGTGGAATGGGGTTGTTCCTTCTATCTTTTCTCAACTCCTCAAATCCTATTTGTTGATTCAGAGGGTTGGTTTAAAAGAGTCCCCAGTCTAGAAAGCTGCGGTGGCTCTTTACATGCTATGTCTAAGACTTTCTTAAAATCTCTCCTGATTTTTCGGATTTTAGTCCAAAAATTAGCTGGATGCATCAACCTGTATCCACATTTATTACCCGACTCAAAAGACCGTTGGATTATTTCCCACACTTCTGTCACTTGATGATGTTCTTGCTCCATACGAGAGGCCTGTTCAATATTCTTGTTTGCTTGATGCATGAGTAATTCAACAACTTGTTCTCTGTATTCTTGATTTTGAGAAGAACAAGATGAGGCCCGTTCTTGGGAATGCTTTTGATTAAAAACAAAAACCATTGACTGTGGCCGGCCACGGGAAATAACATTGCATGAGACCATTTTTTGTGGGCTTTGCTGACTGGAGAGCACAATGAAATGTAGTTCTCCAGGAACACCTCATCCTCTTACACGAATACCATATGAATCATTGGAAATTAACAGGTGCTACCTTCATAGTGCACCAAGGAATGAACGTTGAAGGGATCTTTGATGCTTTTCAGCCTTTGGATATCGAGAGACTGATAGAGATTCCAAATCAATTTGACATTGTAACCCTTCTATTATATTAACTTGATTTTAATATTTATTATAAGATAATACTTTCTTTTTCAACTGACAAAGAGTTTTCCATATGTTGATATGAATATCATGAATTCCATCTTTCGTCAACATCTCTGGAATGTCATACTGAGAGTCATCCAGAGGCCAAAACTTGACTGGAACATCACCTATTGCCTGTTGTTTCCTCATGTTCAACATTTCCACTTTATCATTCAATAAATATTCCTCTACCTGATTTGACCAGATCTGGTGATTCCTTGTTGATTCATCGGATTCAACAATATTGGTAGAGAAATAAATGATCAAACTAGAATATGCGTGACTTAGGGGTGGTTTAGAGAATGGCCAACACCCTGGACTATCTTCTGATTGAGAAAGTATTTCACCTGCTGGCGATGAAGCATCAGTCATGACTGGTTTCACATTTTCATGTGCCTCAAGATAAGAGGGATTTATCGGCACTATATTGTCCACTAGTGCATTTTCCGGGCAATGTGCATCACTACTATGGAGAAGACCTTCGTAGTGAAATTCATCATCATGGGGAGGAGCACCATGGTGGTTTACAACAAAAGATGAGATCTCATACTCCTTGGTCTTCTAACCACACAGAGGGTTCCTGTGGCTCTCATCTGAAGATGAAACTTCGAGATCGAATGAATTTTCATGAAGAAATCCTTCATGAGGAAGTTTCTGTTGAAGTCCTTCGGAATTAATGTTCCCACTATTAGGAAATGTGGGAGTATAATCTTGAATTCCAATAGATAACTATCTGAGGGCTTCAAGAACCCCAACATCGAGAAAGGCTTTGTTAGATATTGCATCTTGATCTCTTGACCGTGCTGGTCGGGTCTTCTTCTTAGACTCCTTCTTACTCGCGTTGGAAACCACTTGTTGACAAAAGTGGCTGCTCTGAGCTGGTGTATGTGCCTGATCAGGAGAGAAGACTGGTTAGGCTGATGATCTCTACTCAAATCAGGTGTATGTGCCTGACTTGGTTGTCTGTTTGATATGGGGGAGTATGCCCCACAACCCTCATGGACTGGAACAGATGTGTGTGTCTATTCCGGAGTGAACCGTTGATGTGTCACTCTATTGGTAGGGATAGATTTATGTGTCTTTCCCTGAGATTCCGCTGAAGCTATTATAATATCCTAGAAAGTATCCAGAATATGAGCATGGATTTGTTTCTACTCTTTCACCATTGATAGAATATGCTTGGTGACATCAGCTGCCGGAAAGGGGATATATTTCCATTCCGTGATTGGAGTAGGTGTATGTGCCTGATCATGTCCTCCTTTTCCTGTTAGTAAATCCGGACAGTACTCATGTGTGGGGGCAGAAAGTTGAATCTGCCTTCTGTTTTTCGTCAGAGCTTTCCGACTGACTTCTCTATGTGCTACCAAGTGATAATGTTGGTAGTCTTGATCAATACTAGAAGGTTTATGTGCCTGCTGATTTCACTTCGCCGAACTTGGTTGATGAGCTCCATCATATGTAGTCAGATGAGCCTGCTGACTAGCTGATGATGTATAAACAGGCATATGTTCCTGCCTATAGTACTCCACCGGAATTACCTAGCGGGATGGCGTGACGCTGCCAGACGATTCTGCTGGACATCGGAATTAAAATGGGAAGGTGTGTGTGCCCGCTCGTTGCTTGACACCATGTTGAGTTGGTGGAATTCTTTGGAGATGGTAGAGATGAGAACCTGCTCACTGTTAATCGGATTTTGCCCATGGCGATTCGTCTTGCCTGCTCGGGTTCAAGAACCTAAGCCGAATGCCTAGAGTCGGTACCCTCATCATGTTGAGGGTGCACTGCCGCACGAGTCTGGAGGTGATTTTTGGTGGGAGCCCTCGAGGACTCGTGTCTCCTTGAATTAAGGCCCTGGGGGACCTGCTCATTCACCTCCTAAGAATACAGGAGTGAATGGTGATTGCGTTCTGGGGATAACGACCCGAAACTGTTGGAGACGGTGGTTAGCACTACCTACTTCTTGATCACTGGTCCTCATTGTCCGGACGACCAGTGTGAGTTGTTCACTTGGAGGGATTTTTGGGCATCCTCCAGAGTTGGAATGGTACCGTGTTGACAGTACTCTTTAACCAACGCATTTTTTACCTAGCGTTGAAGATGCTGAGTAGGTGATGTCGTTCTCAGAGCGGACGATGATCCAGCTGGAGTAGCAGTAGTGGCATTCGCAGCAGCAGTATTCACATCAGACGTATTCCCGGGTGTGAACATAAGAGAGTCCATTTTGGAAATGCAGAAGATCTTGGAAAAAAGTGCCTGTTTGATATAACAGACATAATCAAGATAATTAAAGCCACTACATCTTTTGGATGAGAACATATGTCAATGATTGTTTTTGTTGGCCCCCTCATTGAGTTTTAAATAGGGGCCTAACAAATAATTAAAACATCATTTCAACATTGTTAAGGATTCACGTCGGGTTCACCATTTATTATTTCCCTCTGGAATTGGGGATGATATCATTGATTTAAGATTCAAACATTCCAAGCGGTTTCTAACGGGTTTTTTCGTAGAACCGGAAAAATCCAATGATTCCATATCCATTTGAACCTACATTCCAAAGTTAGGTGCTCATTAGTTGTGGACTGATGAGGCTTAAGAATTTTCATTGATCGAGAGGATAGGAGGTCGGACTATCACACCTTTTTTAGGGGAATTATTGTCTACTCTGTGACTCTCTTTATAGATTTATGTTATGTTCGTGAGTCCCTATTACGTTACCAAGTAAAAAATGAGATTTCCTTTAGATCTGACAATCAATTATTGATATGTAGGAAATTTAGAGAATCTTTTATATGTATTCGAGGTTATTCATTAATAGAGAATCATCTTTATTTGTTAAATATTCTTAGTCAATGGTATCCTTTGATACATAAAAGTGTCTTGGTCATTATAATGACCATACTGGTTTTAAAGCCACTCAGTGGGGCACATGAAGTTTATTGTCATTCGGAAGGACATGGATTATTTCAAAGTTGGGATCGTACCCGCAGATGGGCCACCTACATATCCTTTGATTTGGAAAATAAATCAGAACCCACGTAGTTCGAGTAAGGGAGTATGATGTTTACACATGATTGATGGCTCAAAGAAAGATGTCATGATTACTTTTACACTCTAAGCTCACGTGAGTCATGCTTGGTGTGAGAAACAAGAGGTATTGGTGACACCAGACAATTATTCCATGAAAGATGCAATGATGTGGGGCTTATGTGTGTATGACTGCCCAAATAGATGAAGATTAAGATTTACTTCAGAGAAGAAATCTAGGAACAGGGTCCATAAAGGTATATGTGCTTCATAGAGATTTGGATACTCTAATCATGGGGCTTACTCTTAAGGATGATGCCCAAGTTAGGAGGGGAATTATGAATGGGTTTTACTCCTGATAAGGAAGCCCAGATCAAAAAGAAAATTAAGACTGGATAAGAGAGATTAAGGCTGGGGCTTACTCCTGAGATAAAGGCCCAGGTTAAGGGACTTGAAAAATTAAGGGAATTGGGGCTTACTCATGAAGAGGATGCCCATATTTGAGACTGGGGCTTACTCCTGAAAAGGAAGCACAGGTTAAGAGAATTATGGTTGGGGCTTACTCCTAATGAGGATGCCCATATTTGAAACTTTTAATATTGGGGCTTACTCCTGAAAAGGATGCCCCGATTAGGGGACATGGGGATTACTCCTAAAAAGAATGCCCAGATTTGGAAGGACTTGGGGCTTACTCCTAAGAAGGATGCCCAAAATTAATGGGAATAATGACTGGGACTTACTTTTGAAAACGAGGCCCATGTTAAGGGGTTCTCTCATCTTAAAGGATGAGTTTGAATGAATGAAATCTCAATCATTAGTGACATAAAGACGTGTAAATCACTAGGTTTTGAGAGATGTTCCAAGGAGTTACTTTTAGATATGGAAGTCAAATCAATAAATCATTCCATAAATGGAATTGAAGAGTGTCCTGAAGACTGAATATTGAATTGGATAGGTGGAATGGCATAAGAGGGGTGAAATGGGTAGGAAAGGAACCCAAAAAGATAGGGGCGCGCAAGTCCTGGCAGGTGCGCAGGTACTGCGTGGGCATGCATGTCCTGGGTGCGCAGGTATACCTGCGCGGCACATGGGTAATTCCATGATTGTTAACCAGTAGCGTAATAATTGGGGGATACTTGGCTCAAACCCTTGGTATTATCCCTAGAGGCTTTCCATAAGATGGCGCGCAAGTTCTGGTGAAGAAGTAGGGCAGCACGCAAGTGTGTCTATTTCCCTTAATGGTAAAACCACTTAGGCATGCAAGTGATAGTGAATTCTAACACTTAGACCTTACTCCCCTTGTTTAGACCTTCCATTCTTGGTAAATAATTACCTTATAAGTTTTTTGAAGACCTGAAGAAGAGACTTCGGCGTTCAGTGCTCGATATGGGAATTCTGGAAAAATTCATCCCGAAATGGGGGGCCCACCGGGGCTATTTATAGGCTGGAGAAGACCCCAGGCGGTTATCACTTAGGGCGCGCAAGTGACTTGTGCGACCAACTGCGGTGCACAAGTGAACTTGTGCGACCACAGTAGAACTTGCGCGACCCTTGTGCAATGTTCTTCTTATTCCTTCCTTTGTCAATTTTTGATATTTTTCCAAAGGTTAAATCACTTTGAGCTAAGATATTCCTCTTTTCCAATCTTTAGAATCTATGAAAAAAAGAGCGTCAACAATGTTCTAACTGTTATATCCTAGTGGTGTGTGTAGGGAAGTCATTGGGGGAAATCCTACTGAGTTTTAGTACTCACCCCCTGCTTTGGCTCGTTGGTGTCTTTGTAGATATCGTGTACCGTGATGTGGGAAAAGTTAAGGCATCACCCTCCTTTAGTGGAGCATTGTGATCCCTTAGTGGATCTTGGAGCTTGGATCTTGGTGTGGAGCTACGGTGGTGTCATGGATTGTGGTGTTTGGTTGATTAGTTTCGGCATTTTACTCTAATGTTGTGTGGACATGTCTGGTTGTATTGGATTTGAGTTGTGTTGTGGAACAACATGGTTGTCTTTTGGGAATGCATGGTTGGGTAATTTATTTGACATGCATCATATAGTGGTTGTTAGTGGATGGATTGGTTGGTTTTATAGTAAGGGAAAATCTTTCCCCAACATGATCTTGAAGCCCTCGACATTTATTTTCTGCCTTTGGCGTCTTGGGAACGTCGCTTATGGCCAAGTAGCCCTCCCCGCCTCCTCATTCCAATGAGGTTGGTGCATGGTGATAAAACTGGTATCAGTTTTTTCGGTCCATTGTGGTTGATTCTCATATTTGGTGTTGACATTCATTGTGGTGCACTCCTTGAGTCAGGATGGTAGAAAGGCGTAGGAACGTCGTAACATGCAATGAATAGCATAAAAGGATGTAGATAACCCTTTTATGATGAAATTCAACTTACCAGGGATTTGGGTACATAAGTGTTTTGGAGACACTTATAGGCATTGAATATCTCATTGTCGTGGGTGTAGCCAATGAGATGAGAATGACATGCATTGTAAAAATGACTTCCCACTAGGATGCATATATCATTGGGCATAATGATTTATTGGCTAAATTGAGAAATGGTTTTGCGAATGTGTGAGATTGTAATGTGAATAAATATGGTATTTTGAAAATGGTTTGGTTTTTAAAAATGATGAAACATGGCCAATGTGGAAAATGTGAACTTGTGGAAAGAGTTGTGCGATAGTGTTGTGCAATGTGATTTGAAATGGGATTTCATGATTTCTACAGAAGTGAGACTCATGGTTTTCTGTTTTCTGTTTATAGAAATGGCACCAGGTAGGTGTTTTAGAGACCAACCAGAGGAGGTTGCTGAGAATGTGGTACCCCCAGAGCCACAGGTGCACCAGCAGCTAGTGAAAAGCATAGTGCAAGCTTTATAAGTTGTGGAAGGTGGGAAAAATGTGGATGAACCGAGGCATGTAGATCATGAGGTTCAGTTTCAAAAGCAGAATCCACCCATCTTTTGGGGTGATTCACAGCTGTAGAGGGCAGAAGAATGGTTGTATATAATGAACAAGATCATCATGTTCTTTGCAACACTTGTAGGGTTAAAAGTGAAGTTGGCCACATATATATTGGAAGATCATGCCCTTCAGTGGTTGGAGTGGGTAGTCCATGCGGGGAAAGACCATGGTATGATGTGGGAAGGCTTTCAAGAATTGTTTAATAAACAATTCTACCAAAATACATTCATAATTCAGCATATGACTGACTTATTCAGTTTGAAACAATAGCTTTTGTTGGTGATGGAGTATGCAGCTAAGTTTATGAACTTAGTGGGGTTTTCACCCGAGGTGGTGGGTATCACATCGTTGAAGGAAAGGATATTTGAAGTGGGATTAAGGCAAGAAATATGTTCAAAGATATCGGTGTTGTGTATAATTTATTTCACAGAGCTGGTGAATAGAGCCTCAGTGGATGAGCAGGATCTGTTGGGTGCTCTGGGCGGAGGAAGCATGGTGGTACCCATTGGGAATAGTTGGAACTCTAACGCTGGGTTCAAGAGAATAAGGGACACTTATTCCCAGAGCAGGAATATGTCATATAATCCGACGACAGGATCGGTAAATCTTCCTCTGAATCCCCATAGCATGTCAGGATGTTTTTAGTATTGTTCTATGAGCCACATCAAGCGGGATTGTACGTCACAACCTCGAGCATTTCATAATTGTAAGCAGATGGGACATCTACAGTGTTATTGTTGGAATGCTCCAAGGTCGGGTGTGCGTGACACTCCTCAAGGATTGCGGATGTCCTTTGCATCGAATGGACAGGGACAGCAACACACCCCTCATCAATAGAGTAAAGTGGATCCTGGTGATTCTCAGAATACCACAACACCTCAGCAGGGCAATAAATAGCAGAGTGCACCAAGAAAACATGTTTTTGGAGCTGACCAAATTATGGTGGATGATTAGTCGAGACCTTCCACGGTACAAGGTAATATTCTTGTAAATTCTACCTTGATGCAAGTGTTGTTTGATACAGGTTCTTCATACTCTATTATTGCTGCACATGTAGTTGATTTTATGGGTTTAAGGGTAGAAACAATGACATCAGTTTTCAAACATCAAACTCTTCTGGTTTGAAGAGAGTGTCGAGCCTTCTTGGGTAGCGAATGTTGTATCATTGTGGGTGAGGTTGAGCTAATGAAAAATTTCTCAATGCTTGCGATGGATGGGTATTATTTAATCCTGGGAATGGATTGGCTTTTTTATTTTAAGGCTCACATCGACTACGATGGCCGAACAATGGATTTTACGACATACGATGGTGTCAGTTATTTCTATAGAGGAGAGAGGTAGGAAATGCAGAGTGAAACATGTTTTTTGGCGCCAATAGTGGGCACGTTATCATATTAGTTGGTGGTGTTTTTGTTAGAATCAGTAATGGGTGTTGGAAAAAGTGTTCTTTCGGCATTGGTAGATCATTTCATGGAGGTTTTTCCTGATTAATTCTCTGGGTTACCTCCCGGAAGAGAAGTAATGTTTATGATTGATCTTCTTCTGGGGACCAGTCCAATTTCACTTCTGTCTTATCGGATGGCAGCAGCTGAATTGCGGGAATCAAAAGTCTAGTTGGACGAGTTAGAAAAAAAATGGATTATCTATCCTAGCATGTCTCCGTGGGTAGCTCGGTGTCGTTTGTGAAAAAGGTGGATGGAACTTTGAGGCTATGTGTTGATTATCATAGACTTAACCATGTTAAGATAAAGAATAGATATCCACTCCCACTAATCGATGATTTGTTCGACCAGTTGAGGGGAACCCAGTGGTTCTCCAATATTGACCTGAGGTTGGGATATCATCAATTGCGGGTGAGGGAGGACGATATTCCTAAAATATCTTTCAGAAGTAGATATGGCCATTATGATTATGTGGTTATGCCCTTTGGTCTAACGAATGCTCCAGTGTTGTTTATGGAATTTATGAATTAGATATTTCAGAGATATCTGAATTCATTTTCGGTGGTGTTTGTAGACGATATTCTAGGGTATTCAAAGACAAGGGTGGAGCATGAGCATCACTTGGATATAGTGCTAGGGATCTTGAGGGATCATCGGTTGTATGCCAAATTTTCAAAGTGTGACCTTTGGATACAAGAAGTTCATTTTATAGGCCATGTGATTTCTGAAAGAGGTGTTTCAGAGGATCTGGAAAAGATAGAGGCTGTTATCTCATGGAAACCACCAAATAATGTGTTTGAGATATGGAGTTTTCTAGGTCTAGCTGGGTATTATTGGTGTTTTGTTCATGATTTTTCACGTTTTTCTTCACCAATGAAATATTTGATAATAAAGAATGTTCCATTCCAGTGGAATGAACAGTTTCAGCAGGGTTTCGAAGAGCTAAAGGGTCTCCTTACATCAGCACCAATCATGGTTTTTCCAGATCCAGGAAAAGGGAACGTGGTGTATTGTGATGCATCAGGATCAGATTTGGGGTGCGTTCTTATTCAAGGGAATCATGTTGTTGTGTATGGCCCATGACAGTTGAGAGTTCATGATAAGAACATCCCAACTCATGATTGGTAGTTGGCAGCAGTGGTTTATGCTTTGAAAGTATGGCATCATTATTTCTTCGGGGAGAAATTCATGGTATATACAGATCATAAGATCTTGAAGCACGTTTTCTCACAAGGGGATTTGAACTTGAGGAAAGGGAGATGGATAGAATATCTCTAGATGATGGATTTTGACTTTATGTATATAGATGTTTAGGGAAATTCAGTGGCGGATGCATTAAGTAGAAAATCATATGCTAAGGTGGTAAAACATGCATCAGACCAGTGGCAGTTGATGTCAGTTATAGCTGATATGCGGTTGGAATGTGAAGACCAGTGTGATAGATTGGTCTCCTTTCCAGTTTTTTCGATTCCTAACTTGGTTGGGTTGGTTAAAGAGGCACATATATCCTATTCTGAGTGTGTGACCATGGGGTCTAGACTCAATGGTGGGAAGACCATTGATGGTTGGCAATTGAAGGGAGATTTAGTTTTGTGTTTTTGGAATAGGATTGTTGTATCGGTTTCCTGTCAAGAGGATCTGATCTGGGGGGTATCATAATTCCAGGTGGTCTGTTCATCCTGGAATTCAGAAAATGTATAAAGCGATGAAGGCACAGTTTAGGTGGGCTGGTATGAAAAGAAGTCTAGCTGAGTTTGTTTCAAGATGCATGAATTTTCAGCAGTTCAAGGTAGAGCAATAGAGGCCAACAAGAATGTTGTAGTCTTTACCAATCCCAGTTTTGAAGTGGGAGCAGATAGCGATGGATTTTTTCACAGGTCTCCGAAGATCGGTCAGAAAGCACGATTCCATTTGGGTGATAGTGGATCGGAAAATGAAGTAATCCCATTTCATTCTGATTTGTGTATCTCATACAGTGGATGATCTGTCCAAAATCTATATCTGGGAGGTGGTAAAGTTGCATGGTGTTCTAGTTATGATTGTATCAGATAGATATCTGAGGTTTACATCTCGTTTCTGGAAATACATATAGAAATCTATTGGAACTAAGTTGACCATGTGTACGTCGTATCACCCTTAGAAGGATGGTCAATACGAGAGGACGATAAAAATAGTAGAGGATATGTTTTGGGATTTTTTTATGGATTATGGTGGCTCGTGGGAGGAGCACTTGTCGTTGGTTGAGTTTTCGTACAATAACAGTTATCAGGCATCCCTACAGATGTCTCCACTTGAAGCGTTGTATGGGAATTCGTGTCATTCTCCACAATGTTGGGTGGAAACGGGTGAGTCCTCGATGGTTGGACCAAGCCTTGACCAGGAGAATGTGGAGAAGATCAAGTTGATCAGGAAGATAATGGAGACAACTCAGAGTCGTCATAAATCATATGTGGATCATCGTCGATGGTCGTTGTTGTTCGAGGTGAGTGATCTTGTTTTTTTGAGGATCTCTCCTAGGTTTGTACAACGTCATTTTGGAAAGCATGGAAAGTTATCGCCATGTTATATTGGGCCCTTTGAGATTCATGAGAGGGTTAGTGAGGTGGCTTATCTTTTGTATTTCCCACCTAGGTTCAGTGCAGTGCACAATGTGTTTCATGTGTCACAGTTGAAAAAGTATCAGTTGGATCGTGACCATGGGATTCGATGGGATCACGTTGAGATAGAACCAGATGCTTCGTTGGTGCATGTGCCAGTGCAGGTTGTGGATAGGAAAGATAGTGTCTTGTGTGGTAAAATCATTGGTTTAGAACATGTTTTGTGGCATCATAGTCAGATTCATGTGGAGACATGGGAGCGGGAGAATTAAATGATCGAGTAGTGGCCCGAGCTCTTTCGGAAAAGGGCGGGTTCAGTACTTTCTGAGGAAGGAAAGACTAATTCAAAGAAGAATTTAGTACCTCGGTTTAAGTTATGTGTCCTATGTTTATGCATTTTCTATGTTTAAAGTGCATGGGAAGAGTTGGGAAGATTTTCGGAGGGTTTGGAATGGTTTTGGATGAGTTTGGAGGCTTTTAAAGGGGTCCACGGTTTGAGCATGGTTAGTGGAAACCATGAGGATTCTCCAAGAAACTATGAAAGGGAGATAGTATGCTTCACATGGCTTGTTCATGGTTTTCCAAACCGTGTGAGAAAACCGTGCAGACCCTAGCTCTCGAGGCAGTAGCATGCACACTATTAGAGCACGGTTTTCCAAACAGTGAAGGCTAACCGTGAGACCATTTTAAAGTAGGGTTATAAGATATGAGCTCTCTTGGGCTTATCCTATTTTATTCCAAACATCCTCCCACTCATGGCTCACTTGGGTTCTTTGGTTCTCAGGGAGTTAAAGATCTTTCCAACTAATTTTGGAAGCATTTTGAAGAGGGTTCTTGGTGTTTTGAAGATGATTGCTCCCAGGTAAGTCTTCTCTCATGGTTTCTTTGTGTTTTCCTCTAGATCTACTCTTCCCTCTATCTTGGATTTCCTTATCTGCACTTTTTTTGTGTAGATATAGGGTTTTGGTTACCTTAGATGATGATTTGAAGGCTTGTAATGTTAGGGAAGGGGATCTAGAGAGGTTCGGTGGTGTGTTCTCCAGATTTGAGGCGTGGTTGTTCATGGATCATTTCCTTAGGAATCCTAAAGGTAGGTGGTTTCTCTCTCAACTCCACTTGGTTAGAGCTAGTGGTTTTTGGTTACAATTAATTTGGTTTGATTGAAATTAATTTTGTTTTGATGTGAATAGTTGGTTGAAAATCCATTTGGGGATTTATGGGAAAAAGGGGATTTTATGGTGAAATGGTTTTGTTGTGGATTTTAAAATGGAGATTATTAAATGGGATTCTATGGTTGATTTGTGAAAATTATTGAAGGAAATGGTTTTCAATAAAGAGTTTGTTTTATTGAATTTTTTTTTGGCATGGAAAATGATTTTCAATTAATGGGTAATTTATTGAAGTGGATTGATATGCAATGGAATGGGTTGATTGCATGATGTTGTGACCTTAGTAGGGTTATATGCTTTGTTTGTCTTGTCTTGAATATTATGTGGAAGTGGTGAGAAGTACCACTAAAAAAAGGGGATGTATAGTGGATATAAGGGCCACTATCAACGGTAAGTGGACGGGAAGTTCCGCGAAAGTGTGAATGGGAGAATGGGTGGGACAGAAGCTCCACCATTTGGTTGTTGGTTGTTTAGTTGGGCATTGCTTTGAAAGATAGAAATTATGGTGCGAATGTGAAATGATGAAATGACTTGTGGCATGTTGGGTTGGTTTTCCCTAGTTTTATTGGTTTGGGTGTGATGCCTTGGTAAGGTCATATTGGGCTTATGAAAATGGTTTCACTTGTGATTTATTTTATATAAAGTATTTAATATAAATTTTCTAACGGTTTTATCCTAGTGTTGTGTGTAGGGATGTCATTTGGGGAAATCCTACTGAGTTTTAGTACTCACCCCCTGCTTTGGCATGTTGGTGTCTTTGCAGATGTCATGTACCATGACGTGGAAAAAGGTAAGGAATAACCCTCATTTATTGGAGCATTGTGATCCCTTGGTGGAGCATGGAGCATGGAGCTTGGTGTGGAGCTGTGTTGGTGTCATGGCTTGTAGTGTTTGTTGATTAGTTTCTGCTTTGTACTCTGATGTTGTGTAAACATGTCTAGTTGTATTGGTTTTGAGTTATGTTGTGGAACAACTTGGTTGTATTTTGGGAATGCATGGTTGGGTAATTTTTTTGACAAGCATCATATAGTGGCTGTTAGTGGATGGATTGTTTGGTTTTGTAGTAAGGGAAAATCGTTCCCCAACATGATCATGAAGCCCTCAGTATTTATTGCCAGACTTTGGCATCATTGGAACATCACTTAAGGCCAAGTATCCCTCACTGCCTCCTCAAGCCAATGAGGTAGTTTCGGGGTGTTACATTACACATGTGTATATTTCAAACTGAGTCAAGATATAGAAGCGATAGGTTGGGATATAAGGGTATCATCGATTGGATAAGGCTGTATTTAACTCTAGTCACTAGGGATGGTTACATTTTTCATTACATGGATCATTTATTAATTAATCATAGTGGGAGAAGTATGATAGGGAAACCCACTATGGATTAAAAGTTTTCTTATGATTGTAATGAAATACGATGATCACATAAATATCACCAATATCGGAAATTATACTATTAAATGAGTTAGATAATATGTATGGATTCATTCATTTGTATAGTATAGGTCATTATTATTTTCATGGTGGATGAATTTGGGGTGAAACATAACATAATATCCTCGTATATATAGATAGAGAGACACACACACACACACATATTTTATAAAATAAACTTATTTATTTTATTTCACATTCAAGTTCATTGAAATCATGATATAGTAGCTTATAAGGGTTATGAGTCACCTATATATTTTCACCTAAGGGTAATCACAACAATTCATGGGGATCTGATGATACAAATATAGAAATTTAGAAGAAGAAAATTTAAAAATAATTATGTTATCTACTATAATAAATATATTATTTATTGGTTAGAGTATGTTAATATGTGTTTCAACATAATTTAGGTATTTTAAAAACATTTTAGATCATTACCTATGAGATTCCTTTTAAGAACATCTTTTTAGATATGATATTTATTCCTTTGTGATCATTATATCTCTTTGATATGGTGGTGTAAGTATAGAGGCCACTATAGAGAGGAGTTCCTACTGAAAACACATCAAGATGAGATTCATCAAGAGATGTTAAATATCTGATAAGAGAGTTCTAATAATAGGAGTTCTAACGCATCGTAATATGGGAAGAAATTCAATAGTTTTTTTATTACTAAAAATACTTATTCTACATATTTGAGTAAACATATCACCATTTTTATATATTTTTTCTCTCAGGGATTTGTTTATATGATATAAAATTTACTTTAAAGACTAAAATTGATTTGATAATGAAGTTTTATCTTCTTAAAAAATCGATAGGGTTAATTGGTTTGGCTCAGAAATGGGATAATTATGTCTCTTTTAGGGATGGTTAACAACAACAAAAAATTATTAATGGAATTTGTTTTTTGATGTTGTGGTGATGGTTTAAACCTCATCTATATGGTTCTACAATTGTTTCTAAAAAGCACCAATAAATATGGAATTGACATCCAACTCACATCAACTCCATCCATTTAGAGGTGGTCTTTAGGAACTATCATAGATTGTATGTTTAGAATAAATTTGGGATTTAAAAAATGGAAAGGATTTAATAGTGGTTTAAACAAATACAAATTTATCAACATTTCTTGGGAAAAAATTGCTTCTAAAACCAAAAACTGCCTCTACAAAAATTTCAATGTTATATAGCTGTGGTTTAAACCATTGCTGAAAAATAATTTGGTGTAAATAGATGAGTTTTAATCTGTCATTATATAACTCATTAAAAATAAAATTTTTAGAATCTACATCTCACAAACGTCCAAAAAATCAAATATACATGAAGATATAAAAAATATAATAATTAGTACAATAATAATAACATAATCCTAAAATTATCAAAGGCCACAAACAATGAAACCCTGCAACACCTAATTTTGTGAAACAATCCCTCCATACAATTGATATTTTAACTAATAATCACCCCAAACCTTATCCAATGCACCCATTATAACCCAAAAAACCTTTGTATCCTCTTTCCAATACCAAAAACATCCCCATGATATGTTCCCATTCAAAAATTCTCAACAAGAGTCCCTATTCAATAAATGATCCATGATGGAGTCCAACGTTAATACTTCACTTAAATTCTGTAAATCTATAGTATCATGAGTTCTTACATGGATTAGATAATTGATATACAATCTATGGATACAACTTGGGAACTATTATATAACATAATATTAACATATAAACACTAAAGTGTTTGTTTTTAGCATTTTCCAAGTAGGCCCAATATTATTCTAGTAAAGATCCTATGAAATTAATTTTGATAATAATTTAATAAAATATACTTTGAAAATAATTTAAAAATTATGGTATTTCAAATGAAATTAATAAAGAAAACAATTATCATACATTTTCTATTTTCATTTCTCCATGGTAAAATATTTTTTTAGAATAAAGTCATTATTTATCTTAAAACCTAATATTTCAATTTAATGTAAATAAATAAATCCTTATAATGAAACGTTGAGCTAGAAATCACATCTTTATCAACCAAGGGGTGGATCAACCACCTTATAAAATTACACATTAAAATAATTAAATGGTAAAAATACTAGTTTATGAAATAAAAAATAAAACCAATTTTTATCTTTCCAAACACCCCACATATTGATTTTTCCATATAAATTAAAATATAAACTAATCTATTAAATAAAAAATTAAATAAAAATGGAAAAATAATTTCAATAAATCATAATAAAATTAATATTAAATAATTAGTTCCAAAAAAATAAGATGAGTACAAGGTGATACTATGATAATGCACAAAGGGAATCCCAAAGATGATATCATACAAAATTAATAGCCCTAACATTAGTGATGTCTAAATTTAGGGTATGGGATTATCTTAAAATCATTATGAATTGTAACACCCCGAAATTAAAAATTACAACTTTGTATTAAATGGGTGTATGACACACATTTCCAATTTTGAAAAGGGGATATAACAACCTGATACATTACAATATATTTAATATCTTAAATAAATATAATATATTTCATAGCATGTAATGCATGAAAAACTGAGTTATCTTGTGTTACTTTCAGGGATTTTTTTTCTATATAGAGTGCGGTACACGTAAGAGCGACCTTCCACGATAGCTTTTGTCACACGCCTGATTATGTTTCACCAAATAACAATGTATTATTAAAAATTATTATTTAATATAATATGATATGACCTAGCTATTATTTCATTACTTATGAATATCATTAACTAACTTATGAAATTTTATTATTTATATAAATATAAAATGAATTCATTGGTTACCAATTTATGAGACATGAAAATAAGAACCAATTGGATATAAAAAAGAAATATTATTTTTTTGATTCCAAATAAGTTTTATCATAATAAAAACAATTATTTAAAATTAGTTAATTTTTTAAATGAAATATATATTTTATATATTAAATCAAATATTTTTTATATTCATTTATTTAATTTAATGGACATAAGATATGAACAGACTCTATTTTATACATAAAAAACTATATTTTTATAAAGGAAATTTTTCCTCCTTTTAAGGGATAACCCAATATAAATATTATTTTTTAATCTCTAATTGATTTAATATGTCTAAATATAATACATATTTAAAAAAACATTAAAATTAAGATAGGGTGAATTTTATATATTTTTCAGAAACATATCATTCAGTTAACAAATGGTTAAAAATACTGAATTTTAGTTCTATACTTTTTTTTTCAACTAATTTATTTTAAAGGTTAAATTGTAATTTTAATTGGTTTTAAAGTTTAATTATATAATATTTGTATCAATTAATAAAATTTATGTCATTATAATCAATTTCACAATAAAATTGATTAAAAACATATTAATCTTACAAATGTTTTTTTCATTGATAACATGTATTTTCATCCCGCCTGTTGGATGAAATTTCAATTCATTTATTCTAATTATGTGAGTAGAATTTTTTGAAACAGAATCCATATTTGGATTCCGAATAATTTATAATTCATAATAAAAACAATTTTAATTTTGTCACGTCCTGGATCTGGGTGAAACACAATTGTTTTCGTGAACCTGGTTGGTCACATGACCTCAAACTCATTTCCCCAAATACCCGAGGCTTACAACTCGTAGCGAGGGCCTAGGAGTGATGCTGGGGAAACGATGCCCTCATTTTTCAAATTGTAGCGCTGCGGAAATAAATCTAAACATAAAAAAGAGGAAGCAATAAACAATATAGACCTAACATGGACTACGAAACTGAAGTAAAAGATAACCAGTAGTCCTATATATGATGATGCAAAATCTCTCTAATTCTAAGAAAGCGGCCAAACAGGATACACTGCAATCTGATTCAATACAGAACAAGGTACAACGTAAAACAAAACTAAACCAATGCAGTTCAACTTGAATGCAGCAGCATCTCACGCCTAAGCTCAGTCCCATGCTCTCCTACTCCACTGCAACAATCATGTTCTTGTGTAGGGAACCTTGCCATTATTGACACATGCAGTAATATAATCTGTATGGGCCCAAGACATGACCCAAATTGGGTGTGAGAAATAAATCCTAGTATGCAACCACCAAAGGCTTGTGCCCAAATGTCAGGGAAAACGTTCAACAATAGTGTGAAATAATGAAATGCTATAAATTAAGAAGTTATTAAAAGTATCCATTCCTACTAGTTACATTTCAATTTTAATAATTAATTGACAACTTAATATAGTTGAATTCTGTGTTTTTCCAAGATTCAGCCACGATCGACAATCTCCTATATCCGTGCTGTAGCAGAAACCACAACATGAGATCTAACAAGTAAAAGATAATAATAATACATATCCTATTCTGTAACTTGGTAGGTACAATATAAGAATTCACCATAGTGAATATTCAAAGTAAACATTGTCCCCTTGCATGTAAGTCCTTACCCTCAGGTATCCAGAAACGAAACCCCTGGGTGACTACCCTCAGGCATAATGAATATTACCCTCAGGCATATGAGATATCACCCTCAGGAATAGAATCTAATTCCCTTAGATATAAGAAACGTTGCTCTCAGGCTAAACAGAACCTTTCCCTTAGGCTAAATAGATCATTTCCCTTAGGTTAAACAGAACCTTTCCCTCAGGCTAAACAGAACTTCTCCCTCATGCTAAACAGAAGAAAAGCATGTAACTGGGCCGAGCCCAAAGCATAATCAAGAAATTTATATATGTCTCCTCTGAAGAAAACTCAAAACATGACATATTCACGGTATACCCACAAGTATACTGGAAAAACAGCTAAAGAAGGGAAACACACCCTTGAGTTTGCCCTGGATCGAATAAATGATCCCAAACAGCAGTTTATAATTATTCTTTAGATTACCTATGAAATTTTAGGTATCTCAATAGTCAAAGTCTCATATATACGACACCCTGAACATGGGTGTGTGGCACAACAGTACACAAAAAAAACATTACAGTTGGAATTAAACACAAGACCACCTACCTCGATCTCCTCTAATAGATATACTTGAAAGGCGCCTTCCAAAACAACCATGAACGATAAAGATTTGAGATAAATGATTACCTGTTAAAACATATATAACATTCCGTAGGGAAATAATTGGAAGAGAAGGTTCAAGAAGAGTGAATACATTACCCGTGTATTTCAAACGAGACTGGCGGTGGAAGAATTGGAGTCCCAGTGAGCGATCAAGAGCTCCTCCATGCCTCGTCCTCCTCTCCCGCTTCTCCTGGTGAGAACTCTGCCTCCTCTCTAGAATGAGGAGGCTACTGCATGTTTTTACCAAAAAAACATCACTACATGGCATGTACTCTCAAGTACATGGTGTGTACTATATTTTTAACTGTTCCTTTGGCTGCTACATTGCACCACCACACTATTCATCTACAGACTGATTACACAGAGTGTATTACTAATTACATGGTGTGTAGTTAGTATTTACACCCTTAATCACCGACAGGCCTACCCGCTCTATATTCTCCTCCCACACGGCCAAAGTACACGTTGTGTATACAAAAGTACACATCGCATAGTTATTTTTTACACCCAAGCCAACTAGCCCTATATTCTCATCCCATATAGCCATAGTACATGGTGTGTGTACAAAAGTACATGGCATGTACCCATAAATATTTTATTTTTGCTAAATTTCCCTTGTTTTCTCAAAAACATTTCACGAAAAGGAAAAGAAGATACTTGTACCTCAATAATAAGAACTGGGTTCTTATAATGCTTCACCCTTAAAGGAATTCATCCCCGAATTTCACACCCATGGGTGGTGAAGATAAATCTAGGAACAATTATGACAACTAAGCACGTATATCGGTCTCATGCTCTCAAGCTTCATCATGCACTCAGAGATGCTGCCATAGCACCCGTATGAGAGGAACTGAACAACCTCGGAGAAACTTCGTGCTCCTATAAACAATAAGAATCAGATTCTACTCAAATGATGCATAAACAAAATGTTCAACATCCTCATGCTGAAAAATGTGAGACGAGTCTGAGTGATAACGACGCAACTGAGATACAGGTTATACTTGACACACTACGAGAGCACCAGCTTTACGGAAAGATCTCGAAGTGTCAGTTCTGGATACGTGAGGTCAACTTCTTGGGGAACATCATCTTTGAGGTGGGAGTTGCGGTGGATCATGTGATGATTCATGTAGTGCTATCTTGGGATCCACCAAGGAGCGTGACAGAGGTGCAGAGTTTCTTAGGTCTGGATGGGTACTATCGGAGATTTGTACGAGACTTCTCCAGAGTTTTAGCACCGCTTTCATCTTTGATGAAGAAGGGGAAACCCTTCATGTGGTCAGATAGATGTCAGTAGAGCTTCCAGGAGCAGAGAGAGAGATTGACCAGTGCACCCATCTTGAGGCTACCAGAGGAGGGAGTAGGGTACGTAGTCTACTCTGATGCATCTTGGACCGGACTCGAGAGTGTTCTGATGCAGGAGCGGGTAGTGATCGCCTATGGATCACGACAATTAAGGCAACACGAGCAGAACTACACTACCCATGACCTGGAGTTAGCAGCCGTGGTCTTCTCTCTGATGATGTGGCGGTACTATCTGATGGGAGAGCGTTTTACATTCTTCTCTGACCACCAGAGTCTCAGGTACATCTTCTCATAGAAGGACCAGAACCTGAGATAGCGGTGATGGTTCAAGTTCCTCCAGGACTATGACTTTGAGATAGTCTATACTCCTGTGAAGGGGAATGTAGTAGCCGATGCTCTCAGTATGAGGATGGGAATTCAGCTACTTGAAGAGGTGACAGAGTAGTTAGACGCTTTGCAGATATCCTTCATGGATAGAGATGGAGCAGTCTTTCATCCGTCACTCACAGTCACTCATCCACTTCATTAGCGGGTCAGAGAGGCATAGTATGGGGACGTTGACTATGAGACGCGGTGTGCACAGATTTCCTCAGGATAGGCACCTGATGGATTCTCTATTGGAGGAGATGACATCATCTTTTTTAGAGGACATACCATGGTACCAGCAGTTTTTTAGGAGGAGGTACTGAGAGAGATTCAGAATTCCCCATTAGTGGTACATCCAGGTGTAGAAAAGATGTACGAGAATCTCAGACGACAGCACTGGTGGCCAGGTATAAAAATGGTTTTGGTAGATTTTGTTTCTTGATGCCTAACCTGCTAGCAGGTGAATGCAGAGGACCAGGTACCAGTAGGCTTGGTACAACCCTTGGAGGTCCCGGAGTGGAAGTGGGATGAGATATCTATGTATTTCGTGACTGGGCTTCAACATACATCTAGAGGGCACGACTCCATCTAGGTGATCGTCGATCGACTCACCAAGTCGGCCCAATTCTTACCCATCAGAGATCAGGGCTCAGTGGAGAGCTTGGGATGCCTCTACATTCAAGAGATCGTATGGCTTCTTGGTGTTCCATCATCTCTCGTCTCTGATCGGTATTCTCTCTTTACTTCTCGGCTTCGGAAGGGGTTACATGAGGCATTTGGGACGCAGCTACACATGAGCATCGCCTATCACCCACACACGAATGGTTAGACGGAGAGGACCATTCAGACTCTTGAGGACATGCTCTATGCATGTGTCCTCGACTTTGGTCACAGTTGGGAGGATCATCTACCTTTGGTGGAGTTTGTGTACAACAACAGCTACCACTCCACCATCGGGACGACACCATATGAGGCATTGTATGGCCGACATTGCAGATCACCTATGTGTTGGACAGACCCTGGGGAGTAATCACTTGTGGGACCATAGATGGTCCAGGCCACGATGGAGAAGGTACAAGTCATCCAGGAGTGGATAAGGATATCTTAGAGCCGAAAAAAGTCTTATGCTGACAGGAGGGAGAGACCACTAATGTTCGAGGATGGAGACCACGTTTTCTTATGGGTCTCACCTCGACCTGGATTACGGTGATTTGGTTGGGGAACCAAGTTATCTACGCGCTTCATCGGACCATTCCAGTTTCTCAATAGGACAGGCGAGGTGGCTTATCGCCTGGATCTACCACCTCAGTTGCCCCGGGTGCACGACGTTTTCCACGTATCTCAGCTAAGGAGATACGTGCACGACCCGATGCATATCAACAACCATAGGACACTAGACATCGATGAATGGGTGACTTTTCAGAGGTCCCAGTGGAGATCTAAGATCGACAGGAGCGCGTCCTAAATGGGTGGTCGATTCCTCTAGTGCGCATCAGGTGGCAGCACGAGAACCTCCAGGATAGCATTTGGGAGCGGGAGGCTCAGATGCATACTCAGTACCATAATTTATTTTTCTAGTTTGTGATGTATATATTATGGGGAGGTAAAACCCTGAGGTGGGAGTAATGTAAATACCCATAAATTCCAAGTAAATGTTTTCTTAAATTCTTTGGAAATTTACGACTACGCTGTTTTTGACGGCACCTGATTTCAAGGCCCGGTGTGCCCGGAATCATTTTCCAAAGTTTCTCTCGGGTACGTCCAGTAAAAGGACAAGCGGGTTATTCTATATTTTGAACTGGTGCTCAGAATCAAAATCTGAGGGCACTGATGAAACCACAATGCTGGTAATTTCTTAAGAAGTCCTTTTCTGGAGTTGCGTTATCTCGTGAAGAGTTGTTATAAAATGTGGATTAAGTATAAAGAGAAATAAAATTGGGTTATAATTTTATTTCACATTTAAGTGGTTAAATACCATGTGTGGGAGTTGAGGTGGGACCCACTAAAATCATAATTCCTCTTGAAAGGATATTAGTGAGGTGGGGCCCACACGAACCCCACCCCTTCAAATTTCCTAACACCTCTAACCCCCTCCACATGCGTTATGTAACTCTTCCACATTAATGCATACCAACTAAACACCTAATTAATTTGAAAACACAAGTTTAATTAATTAGGTGACTTCAGCTTTTGAAATTTGAAAAAAAATTTGGAATGTGTAAATAAAACAAGTCAAAGCCTTATTTTATTTTGGGTTGTTGTGTTGTTTGGAGAATTAAGAGAAGGAGAGTTCATTACTATGAAGAACATCATCTACCTCGTTGAAGAACGCGAAGAACGTCGTCACACCTTTCCATCTTCCCTCCGTGTCAAAGAAAGGGAGACGTCGCTTCTTCAATGGACGTTCCCGTCGACATATACAGAGCCTCACCCTGTGACTCCGTTTTCCACGACCCTAGCTTCTGCAAACTACTTTGAGGTAGGGTTTTTTTTATGTTTGAGGACTGTTTTGACATTCATCGTTAATTTCTTTTGGTCGCCTGTTATCAATATAACGGGAGGAGGTCGGACCACACTAACATGGATGGCCCTCCTCCCCTTTTGATGTTGTTCACAGTTGTGGTTTGGAACGGAGGCGGCGCGGTGCATCGGCACAGCGCAGGAACGAGGGAATCGCGGCCGGAGTGGGCAGCGGCGAAGGAGCACGGCGCCGTCGCGCCGCGCCGTTGAAGCCAAAGGAAGCTGCAGCCAAGGGTGGGCCGCAGTGAAGGGGCGCGACACCGTCACACCGCGCCGGTAGGACATGGGGCGTGAACTTAGGTCGCGGCGGTGCAGAGGAGGGTGGCCAGACTCAGCCGGACGCCAGCACATCAAATGTCAGGACCCTAGGGGGTCCCAGGGCGGCACACCGGCCGGCCATTATGGCTGGCCATTTTCCGGAAGACCGGGGGTCATAACCCCCGGCAGGTGGCAAGGGCAGGCCCCCCAAGAGAGGCCGTCGTTTCTCAATGAAGGGGGGAAGTGCCCCCCCTCCATCCCGCTCGACTGAAGGTCGAGCCGCCCACGCAGGGCTGGACCACCCACGCCGGGCCAGACCCCCGCGCCGGTCGGGCCAGGCCGCACCTGCCCGGGCCGGACCCGGATATGGGTCGGGTTGACCCGAACCCGGGTCGGGTCGACCCGGTTCGGGCCGAGACGGACCAGGCCCTAACCCCCTGATTTACGGTCAGATCCGTTCAAATACCCATAACATGGTCTACATACTTCTGATCGATGGAACATTGGTTGAGTAGCGATCCTTGGATCAAGGCGACCATTTTGGTATATTACACTCAAGGTTTTGGAGAACTTTGTGTACGACCGGATTTGTTTGAACACGAAACCAACCGGGCCCTCGGAGTGGAAACGCTTAAAACATAAGATTCGGACGTCCGATTGACGTGACGTCGACTTTGTTGGATTCCTCATAGTGGGACGGTTCTTTTGGTTTACTCTGTATGAGGTTTGGAATCAGCTGGATTACATTCGGGTTGGTTTTAGCTTAAAAACCAACCATGTCTCTCGGACGAATAAGCCAATAACTCTCAGACCGGGCGTCCGATTGACGTGTCGTCAATCTCATTGATTTCCTTTCGACGAGGAAGAACTTTGTGATACATCAACTCTGAACTTCATGATAGTTGATGTATCGACCCCTTGGCTCGTGGAGCGAACCCTCCTGGAATCGATCATGCTGTGTGCGGGAACCCTAGAGCTAGCTGCGACTGTGACAATGATGATGACAATACTGGGATCCTCCGTAGGATTGGCAGCGACGACGACCGTATTGGAATCCTCCATGGGTTTGACCGAGATGAATACTATTCTTGTATCATATGTGGGTACGGCAGTATTTGACTACTGTTCTTTTATCCTATGTGGGTCCGGTAGTATTTGACTCTGTACTTGTATCCTATGTGGGTACGACAGAGTAGCTGGTCTTGTATCCTCTGTGGGTCTGACATCTTAGCTGGTCTTGAATCTTATGTGTGTCCGACAACTTATATGAATCAGTGGCTACATCTGATCATCTCTATCATCTTACGAAATGTATACATGTGTGTGTTGAGTCTTAAATTACAATTATTATCATCAATAAGATTGTTGTGTTTTCATTGTGGATTTGGTTGTGCTTTCCTATGTGGATGGAGTTACTATGTGGAATGGGTTATATTTTCCGGTGTGGACTGGGTTGTATTTGGTCTCGTGTGCTGGAGGCGAGCTGGAATAGATGACTTATGTATATGTATGGGAATATTCCTAAGTAGAGTTGGTTGTTACTTTGTGATTCTATCTTTCTATTGTGGTTTATCCTTCGTGGATTCTGGGAGACATTCAGGGGTATCTGGGTCCCTACTGAGTAGAGTATACTAACCCCTGCACGGGATATGCCCGCACTACATTGTGTTGGATGAAGATGATAGACATCGCTGATCGAGGTGGGAGCTCTTGGAGCTGGACGGTACCTGGAGGTGGATCACTGGACGAGACGTACATGGAGCGGACAACCAGAGCCAAGGAACAGAGGAGACTATCTGTACCCACCCTTCAGGTAGGATTTCCAGAGGACAGCTCAGACTTTCTTCTTTACTTTTCAGTTGTTGTACATTCATATCAGTTGTACTTTACTTTCAGTTGGGTTTGTATTCTAGCCCAATTACTTTTCAGCACTTACTTTTTTACTCAGTTTACATAGTGTTTACTCTGCCTGCATACTCTGTGGTGTTTGTTTACTTTATAAAGGAAATACCTTCCCTTTCTATCAGGATTTACCCCTTTGGTGATAGTCGCCAAACCCTGGCCTTTGAAAGGAAGGCTTTGGGTAGTCACGGAACGGGTCCCGAGGATGGGTCATGACAGAACCCCTCTCACTAGTCACTAGTGGAATCTCCTTGAAAAAATGATGAAGATGACCCATCTTGCGGCATGCTAGACACTCCAACTGGTCACATGGACACTGAGGTCTCTTGTTCCCCTCATTACCACACTATTAGCACATTATCTGGCCACCTGAGGAATTCTTCTAGTTGTACTACCACCGTGAGAGAAATCCATATGCCTCCTCCTCTTTCCTATAGAAATATTACCAGACAACGGTGACAAACCACCCTAGTCCGCACCACTAGCTTCCCACAGGTTCTACTCAGTAATCCACACCCGGTTCACAATAGCATGCACTGTAGCAACCTAAAATCATTCACCAGTGCACATATGTCATATCAAAGAACATTCTCAAAGAATCTAGCCCTCAACATTACATCACCCACCAGAACAGGTGCAAAACACTATAGCTCGGTTAAGTGGGAAGAATAGTCCATCACTAAAATGGCGCCCTGTTGCAGATTCATGAACACTCGAGCTCAATCTTCCCTTAGTGTCTCTATATAGAAAAAATCATAGATGACTGCCAGAAAATCTACCCATGCCATGTCTTGGTGATGCTCAGTCTGGGTGGTAACATCCCACCATCTCTTGGAAGAATCAGACAACATGTAAGTATTGAGCATGACCCTCCTCCCTGGAGGCGTCTTGAAGATTCTCAAAGATTGTCTGCATAGAATCCAACCATGACTCTGCAGAAAGTGGTCCACCATCCCCTGAAAACGTAGGTGGATTCTACTACTAGAATATACATGTTAGCTCGGCCATAGATGTGGCAACCTGTGGTGCACCCGAAATGGTCTACATGAACCGCATGAAGCCTTCACAAAACTTTACATCTGTTCCTGTGTCTGTATAATGGCTGGCTCCGCATCTGGCATAGTTGGAGGATCTATCGATTGCCCATGACCTACCATCTCTGCATTATAATTAACCCCAATCTCTTAGAGAAAAACTCATGGTCGTATTAGCGGCATGACTCGACAAGGTCAAACACACACCTTAGTTTAATTTATTGTCAAAGTTTATTTTTTCTGGTTAATATTTCCAAAGAAAAGGGGAAAGATACATAAGAACATACAAAAAGAGACTACACGGCATGTATATGGTCAACACGATGTGTTCCCTTAAGCCCTTACATGGTTTTGTTATGATTTCGGCCTGGGCGTGTCTCAACCCTAGGTACACAGCGTGTTACACCCGCACACGGTGTGTACACCACCCTGTTTCCTCTGCCACATGGCCAAGTCCACATGGTCTCTCACCGATCAAGACTACACGGTGTGTCCCACAGGTACACGGTGTGTACTAGAAAGGTATCACTGACCTATGTTGTTTGTTACATGCCAGATTCCAAGATTACACTACATGGCGTGATTATAACTAACACGGCGTGTACCACCTAAGGTTTCTCCATCAGTGTTGTCAGTCACATGGCAGACATAGGGTCAACCCTACACAACGTTTACAACCGGTACACGGCGTTTTCCTGCAAAACATCCCCATCCCATGTCTCTGGCCACGTGTCCTATTACACAATTACTGACTACACGACATGTTTATAAGGTACACGGTGTGTACTTAAGAAAAATAGTCTCTTCCCGAACAAAAGAACTCATGATGTGTAGTCAAAACTACACGGCATGTATTCGGGGTTTTTACGGATAGTAATCCACAAAAACTACTATAGAGCCCATAAAAACACTGAAACAAACACCATAGTGCCAAATTATGATCTGTGAGGGCCCATACTCCCTACGATTCAAATCTTGGAATTTTATACATGTTATAAAAAAGGTAAAAAAGTCAATAATCCACCAAATTATGGTCAATGAGGGCCCATAACACCTCAAGTACCAATGATTGGCGTTCATTCAAAAAAAAACCTCATACAAACAATACCCTATCAACATTATGTGTTTTTATCAAGGTAGCTATCACAATAGTAAAACTTTTCTTTCACACCATCTATCAAGACAACATGCAATTTCTAATGAACCTACATGGCAGGGAAATTATGCATGACATGTGCTTCTAACATGTTCTTAAATGATACATGAGATGGCATGCCCTCATTTAATTGGGTTGCACCTAATAGAACCCAAGTATAATATATAATCAGCACACAATAAGTGTGTCACCCAATGGTAAAATCAAATCAACTTTAATTATTGCAAAACCATAAAAATTGAAATTAAACAAGGTAGATCGGATTTATCCTATATGTGGGTTAGCTACTACCAGGCCTAACTCATTACCAAGTACCAATTCTATCCTATCCCTGACTATAGGATCCATCAAGTAAGTCAAAGAAAAGAAACGCCTCTTATACCACTTTGTTAAAACTCGGATCCAGGTGCCACACAACGGGTTCCCCGAACCTAGTTGGTCACATGACCTCAAGCGCATTTCCCCTAACGCCAGAGGATGCCGATTCGGAGCAAGGGCCTAGGACTGATGTTGGGGAAACTATTCCCTCATTTTTTAAAGTGTAGCACGGTGGAAATAAATATAACCATATAAAAGATGAAGCAATAAAAAATATAGACCTAAAATGGATGATGGAACTGAAGTAATAGATAACCCATAGTCATATATATGATGATGCAATATGTCTCCAATTCCAAGAATGCATCCAAACAGGATCACTACAATCAGATTCAATATAACACAATGTATAAAATACAAAAAACTAAACCAATGTAGTGCAACAGGAACACAATAGCATCACAAGATGAAGCTCAGTCCCATACTCTCATACTCCACTAAAAAAATCATGTACCTATGTAGGGACCCTTTCCCTTGTTGACACCTGTAGTAATATAATCTATTTGGGCCCAGGAAATGACCTAAATAGGGTGTGAGAACTAAATCCCAGTATGCAACCACCAATGGCCCATTCCCAGTTGTTAGTGAAAACATGCAACTATAGCGTGAAATAATCTAATGAAATAATCTAGGAAGTACTCAAAATTAACCAATCCTATCAGTTACATTTCCATTTTAATAATTATTTAACAACTTAATGTAGTTCAATTCTGAGTTTTTCCATGATTCGGCCTCAACCAACAGTCTGTTATATCAGAGTCACAGTAGAAACCACAACAGGCTATCTAACAAGTAAAAGAAAATAATAATACCAACCATGTTCTTTAACTTGGAAGGTACAACATAAGAAATCACCACAGTGAATATTCAAATAAACATTGCCCTCAAACATGTAAGTCCTCACCCTCAGGAAACCAGAAACGAAACTCTCATGTGACTGCCCTCAAGCATAATGAATATTACCCTCATGCATATGATGGATCGCCCTCAGGAACAGAATCTTCTGCCCTCATGAATAAGAAACATTTCCCTCAGAAAAAACATGACATTTCCCGCAGGATAAAAATAACCATGCCCTCAGGCTAAACAGAAACTTTCCCTCATGCTCTATAGAACCTTTCTGTCAGGATAAACAGAACCATGACCACTGGCTAAACATAACCTTTCCCTCAGGCTAAATAGAAAAAAAGAAAGCAATCGGGCCGTGCCCAAAGTATAAGGAAGAAATTTGTATATGTTTCTACTAAAGAAAACTCAAAACATGCTATAATCACGACATGCCCACAGTTATCCTTGCCAAATGGCTAAACAAGGGAAACTCACCCTCGTGGTGGCCCTGGATCAATGCAACGATCCCAAGAAGTAGTTTATACTTATTCATTAGATTACCTATGCAATTATAGGTATCTCAACAGTCAAAGTCTCATCTTTATGACACCATGAACATGGGAACATGGAATAGTGGTACACAAAAACAACTCCACAGTTGGAATTAAACACAAGACCAGCTACCTTGATCTCCACTGACCGATATACGTGAAAGGTGCTCCCAGAAAAAACCACGAACGATGTAGATCTGAAATAACCGATTACCCATTCAAACCTATATAACTTCCCTTAGGGATAGAATTAGAAGGAAGGGTTCAAGAAAAGGGATGACCTTACCTGCACGGTTCAAACGAGGCCAACGACGGAAGAATTGGAGTCCCGGTGAGTGATCGGGAGCTCCTCTAAGTCTTAGCCTCCTCTCCCGCTGCTCCTAGTGAGCTCTATACCTACTCTACCAAATGAGGAGGCTATTGCCTATTTTTAATGATAAATAATAATTACACGGCCTGTACTCTCAAGTAAAAGACATATTCTATTTTTTTAACTATTCTTCTAGCAGCTATTTTGCACCGCCTCACTATTCATACACCGACTGATTACAAGGCATGTATTAATATGTACACGGAGAGTAGTTTGTTTTTACACCCTTAATCACTAACCAGACTACAGACCCTGTATTCTCCATCCAGAAGGACAATGTACATGGTGTGTAGTTTGTTTTTACACCCAAGCCTACACGCCCTGTATGTTTATCCCACACAACCAAAGTACACGACATTTGTACAAAAGTACACAATGTGTACCCATAAATTTGGGATTTTTCCCACATTTACCTTGCTTACACAAAACGATTTACGGAAAAGGAAAATAAGAAACATGTACATCAAGAATAAGAACCAACTTCTTAGAGTTTTGACCAAAAATATTAGTTAATGTGATTAAAATTAATTATTATTATTAAGGAAAAATTAATCATAATAAATTAGTAAACATTAAACATAGGGAAAAGCATCCATGAAACATGTTAATAAAAATTTTATGGGAATAATTTGTCCATTAACCTTCAATTCAATAGTTTGGTTCATTTTTTAAGACTTTAATTAGGAAAAAATGATTATACACCTAACTGCTTTTCCAAAATAACTAGTGAATCATTTTCCTCCCATAAAAAATGGCACCATCTATCCGTACTCCTCACAGCTCTAAATAAACATAGGTTCAACCAATATATACCAATATAGCTTCCCATAAACCGACCCATAGACCTTGAAGGCTTATTTTGGGAATAAATCCTTCCAAGTAAGCCTTTTGGTACAAACTAAATGTTTGTACCTTATTAAGAGGCAACACCTTCTCTTGAAATTTTAAATTTTATTTCAGTTATCCTACCCCTAAACTATTTCTATTTTATTCATGAATAAAAAACCATTATAAAAAATTTAATAGTTTGTTTTTATGATAATGGTTTTAACTACACTTATAAAAACATCTTTTTAATGGGTAATGAACATACTATTCCTGTGTACGGAGAACTAATTACTCACAAACTAATGATTGTTTATTTTTTGTTTAACAAATCTCATGGTTTTCGATTATGATGGAAAATCTATTTTATTTTATATATATGATATTTATTATTTATTTATACTTTTTATCCTTTTATAACACATACCTTTAATACCAATTATTTTCGGTTAATATGATAATAAATTTTGAGGAAGTGTGGACTAACACCCCATCAAAGTGATGCGATTCATTTGCAGGACAAATGGAATGTATAAAGGATGATAATAATTAAAAATAGGTTAAATAAAAAACCTATATATGATATGAAGTACATTATTACCTTTATTTAAAAATATATATATATATATATATATATATTACTATTTCACACACTTCAAATGTGATACTGGTATTCGTGGACGTGCGGACAACTGCCTCCTCAACATGATGTTATTAATTTTCCATCATAATAATTATATATATTAGTATATATGATTAAATAATATTGTATTGATTATATAATTACGTTTCAAGAAATATATAATTCTACTTACCTATTTCCATAACAATTATTGAAAAATGAGAACGTTACTCTTGCATATGTACAACTTACAGTCTCCATAATCAGAATGTTGACTTGTTTTTCATAAGAATATTTAATTATTGGTTTTAAAAGTATAATTGTTATATAAATATGATAATTATTTCATGTTTATTATTATCTATATGTTATATAATGACCCATTTTACCATAGATGACCTACCAAAGTCATTTTTAAGACATAAACTGAATTTGGTCAAAACACCCATTGTAAACATAATTATTTAAGTAGTTGAATACAACATAATAAAATTTGAAATAACATAATTATTATTAATTTATGTTCACTCGAATGGAAACTCAAGGTGATGTATTTCTGTCTCAATTTACATCCCATTGATACTTAATTATTGTTATGAACTTAGTTTCTTTTATATAGTGTATATACTACCTTTGACATGTTATATCACCATTTTATTTCTTCTCATGATATTATAACATTTGTTTAATATGATTCCTTCATGAGGCTTATGATTTAAAAGGTTTTAAATTTTAATGGGACAATTTGGGATTTTTTTCCCTCATGACTAACACTAATGATATTTCAATGGAATTCCAATTTGAGGAAATTATATAACCATTTTTATAAAAACCCTTTCATTATATTCTTGTTATCCACGAACATTTTCAATTATTAATACCATTTTCCATTATTTTATACTCATGGTATTTAAGAAAATGTTTTTTAGAAAACATGACTTTATTTCTCTCATTAGTCATAGAACCTGTTTTATTCTAAAAACCTTGTTTTGTTAAAAAAAATTAAAAATTATTTTTAAAATGACATGGTAATGAAAGTTTTTACCATTTTTTAATTTACCAATGTTATCATAGGGATATTATAATTTCATTGAAAACCGAAAATTTTCAATATTTTAATGATTCTAAAGGTATGTACTTTTTTAAATTTCATGACATTTATAGATTTACCCACTGTCTTTTCATTGAATCTTCATTTTCATATTTAAAAGGTTATGTTTTAATGAATATATATTCAAATATTATTTTCCAAGATAAGTGTTTTCAAAATGGATTTTCGTAATAAAAGGATATATTCCTCAAGAAGTTTTTTATAAGGTCATTTTATATTATTTATATTCATCATAGAAAAAATCCATTGCTTTTACATTAATTGTGACATATTTTATTGATAACATCATATTTATTAATATGGATTGTTTTTGATTTACTTTACTAAGGTTAGGATTGAAATTCACTTCCCTGATTCATTTGTTAGTCCCTATGAAATATTTATTCTATTATAGTGTATGGTTTTGAATTTCTCTGAAATTATCCATTTCATTTTTCATAGATATTACTATTTCCTAAACCATATTCCAGTTTTCATATGGTGTCTACTTTAACAGTTGTTTTATTATTTGGGGAAATATTGATAATTTCATATTCTTTATTCAAGATGGATATTTGATAAGTTTTATTATTTATTAATTAAATCGATTACATGATATAAAGAATATTTTGGGCATGAAATGATGGATGAAGCCACGAAATTATATACCTCTTCTATGCATCAATAGGTTATCCATAGAGAACAAATTTTCCCAAATTAAATGGGTTTCTATCTTTAGTAGTAAACTGTTCGAAGGACTAATCTTGACAGTTGAAGTTTTCATGTTCCTGATATACGACATCAATTAAGAAGTCATTTCCCTCATATTAGTTTTAGTTATTATTCACCCATTAGATTTTGAGTCGATATATCCATGGATACATTTCATTTTCTCCTCATTGACTAAATGTCATGGGTTTTAGTTTATTACTTTGCCACATTTATTTTTCATTATTTAGTTTTTTGAATTGGCATGTGTTTCTAGTTATTACATTTTGATATTGTTTATTCACTTCCCACACAGATTTTTAATTATATGGAATGCAATTTCAATTATTTACCATGTAATAATTAATATTCTCATTGATTCACTATTTATTACTCTATATTTTTTACTTGTTGAGATTTTGAGTTCACCCTTATTATTTTTCTTTTCCCAGAAATCCAAGAAGTGTACTATTAATGATATTCATGGAATTACTAGATGAATTTGGGTTATCTTCTATGTTAATTATTAATAAAGAAGAAAAAAATATGAGGTAATTAGTGTATTTGTTCTTAATAAAACATTTATTTTTGTATTTGGTATACCAATAATACTAAACTATCACACCCATGATATTCATTAAAGTTATCTTTATTAATTTTATTTTTATCCAAACATACCCCCTAAGTCCCCCCCCCAATCCCCCACATACTTGGGTGATTTTTTAGATGTTTTTAGGGGAGAAAGAAGGGTGAATGGTTTTTGTGCACGGTTTGTGAAACCGCGCACAAAAACAATGCGCCCATGTCTAGGTCATTAAGAAGTCTGTTAAATTACTTCTTTTCCCTCTAGATATTTATCCAAACTCACCAATTGCTTCCCACATTCAACCATTTCAGCCATGGAAGCGCTCACATCCTCTCAAACCCTCATTGGAACTCCATTTTGAGGGGGTTTGGTGGAGGAACTTCACACAATATCAAGTAAGTGTTTCTCCATCTTATATCCTCCCATTTTAATGAGGTTTCATCCAATTTAATTGAATTCCCAAATTACTAGGTGGTAGGGTTTAGAACCTAGGGTTTTTCATTGGGTTATCTTGGTCCAATTCTTTGATTTTTGGCATGATCTATCTTTCTTAAGGTGCAGCGGTGGTGTGATTGCATTTTCACACAAAGGAATCAAAGTTTTAACAATTCTGGTAGGTGATTACATGTGTATGAAATCCTTGTGACATAATTTCTGTGTTTATAGTATTTGTATGTTTATCTCATTTTATTATTGGTGTGAAAATTATTTTTAGTGGTATTTTTAAAGTTAATGAAGTTTAAGATCCATCTTTAGCTGAAATTGGGGGTTTTCATAAAAATATTTCATTGGTTCATTTGGGGATTCCCTATAACTACTTAATTGAATTTATTGAATGTATTAAGAGTGAAAAATGTGTATTTAGTTTTTATATCCTTTGGTTGTTGCTGCAAAATCTGGTTTTCGTGATGTTTGGTAAGTAAAGGATTTTTGGCTACCAATTTGGTGTTAAATTGGGTGTTTTACAAGGATATTTTATGTTAATACTATTGGGGGTTTGTTATAAATCATTTAATGGTTTTATATCAATGTTTTGGGTTATGAAAATTCTGTTATGGTAAATGTGAGTACGCACATAGTGTTCAATGTGGGATTTTGAAGGGATTTTTGTGTGCAAAACATTGTCCACTTTTGCAAAGCCATTTTATCCAAAATCATGATGTTTTGTTGTGTGTTTTAAGTGGTATAAAGTGTGTATAGATAATTTATTTTTTGTATGTAACCAGTATTGGGGTTTTTATATGTTAATGGATGTATGTATCATTCTTAAATTGTTTTATCACAAAGGGAGAAGCCTGGGTACCTAGGGGGGAAGATGTGTACTAGTATTCTAGTGATCCGGATGGGTTTTGTCTCTTTTTCACATTGAATTTTAGATAATGAAAATTCTAAATAAAATTTTTTGATGATTTTTATAGACCACTATGTTATTGGAATGTTTTATATTAGTGGATTGTGCAAGGGAAATGATTGCGGCATGGATATTTTACTGTGAGGTACGAGGTACATAGGGCCCAAGATTATCTTGTGCCTAGGGTTGTTCTCGGTTTTGGTGCTCAGTAGTTTTGTGGTATTTAACACTATCATAGAGTGAGATTGAATGTACATTAAATTATTTAAATTTTCTTATTTAAATTTTTTAACATTCCAGATGTTTTATTTTGAACACTATTTACAATTGAATGTTGTATTTCTTGGAATTTATCAGGATTTTCCATAAATATTAAAAATGCATGCTTTTCACCTTGTATTGAATACTATTTAGAATATTTGGGTGGTATACTATTGGGATTAGACTCGCACCCTACTTACACCCATTGGGTTTAAGTATATTTGATCAGGTTTGACTCAGGTAAAGGCCAAGCATTGGGTGAAGGTGGTTCGGGTTGTTAGTCCCCTCCTATGGTGTAGTGTTCTGGAGATGGATCAGGGGTGATGACACCTTGTCATGTGGAGTCTTTGTGAATGGTTTGATACTATTTTTATCTACGTTTGGACCTATTTTACTTTATCTAAAACCGTGTATTCATATCTGATTTATGTTAAGTCTTGTTTGGCATGAAAATTTCGGATTCATATTCTTGATTGTTTATAGTGTTTTATGCTTTCATACTCGGTTAAATCATTCCCAAACCTAATTTATTGATACCAGAGAACTTTTTCCAGCCCGTGGGAAATGAAAATTCCCTTGGGGTCTTATCATGGGCTAGATTTGGTGCTAGTATTATTTTCCACCAGATTATTTTCGTGACAAAATGGTATCAGAGGAGGCCAATGCTTTTGGGTTATATTAAGATTTTCGGATGAGACGAGATAGAAAAGGACTAGTATTGTAAGTGAGGATGCCTTCTGCAGCTCTTCTCGGTGGAGGTGTTTCGTCGGCGGTCTCTGCAGGGGTCAGCGGAGGGGTTTCGGCAGCGATCTCCACAGGGGTTTCGGAGGCTGTTGTTGGGGGGTGGGGGTCGGGGTTTCACCTGGGGATTATTTCAAGGATGTGCGGTGTAAGGGTCTTTCCGGAGGAGGAGGTGCGTGCCCTTCGTCGGAACCTTGGTCAGGTCTGGAGATTCCTCCGATCGTGGTGGAACCAAAAGTCCCAAGGAAGCTTTCAGAGGTTCATGTGGTGAGTTTCTCATCGAGGGAGCTTCAAGAAGCGACAGCTTTTCACGAGCTCACGCTGGTGGTTCGTTTTGGGCGCTCCAAGCCATCCTTGGGTTTCTTCAGTGGCTTTGTTTCTTTGTAGGGGCTGTCCTAGACAACAGTGGTGTCCGACTTGACGAGGGAGGCCTTTTGTATTCATCTGGCCTCTAGGGAAGACTTTGTGAAAGCTTAGGAATGGGGAGATTGCAGGTGTGGTGCTTGGAGTTTCTCATTATCCAAGTGGTCGTGGGACTGTCATAGAGGGCGAGAATCTCCTTTTGAGGCGGTGTGGTTGTCGTTGCCTGGCCTCCCTCTCCCGTTCCAAAACTCGTTGCTTCTGAAAGAAATTGGGAACTCTTTTGGGTCCTTCTTATGTGCGGATTAGGACACGAGAAGTCTCATGGCGGCGGCGTGTCCCCGGATCTGCGTGGAAATGGATCTTTCATTGAAGAGACCCTCCTTGGTGCAGCTTGAATCTGAGGATGTGTTTAGTTGGATCCAGAAGTTATTTTATCATAGGTTTCATCGTTTCTGTGTGCTCTGCGGTCTGCATGGCCATGAAGAGAAGAACTGTCGGCGGCAGAGGGGGGTGGCGGAGTCTTCCGATGGTGCTCTGGGGGAGATTTAGGGTCAGGAACTGTTGGGTTCAGGTAAGGATGGATCTCTGGGTCAAACTGTTTCTCATCGAGGGGATTCAAATTTGAATTTACCCGGAGGATTTGGCAAGCTGGGAAACTCCTCTGAGGAAACGTTGTCTGACAATGCAGGGTCGCGGCCAGTTTCCACTACTGGGGGTAGGGACCTGATATCTTGGTCCCCGGGTCCGGTGCTTCAAAGGACGGTCTCTGCCAGTGACAGGTTAGTCATTTCTCCAAATGGGTTTGAGGTGAATATACCTTTCTCCTTGGGATGTCCGGTCAGGATTCTTTCGCCCCCTCCGTATTCCTTTGGTTTCTCGAAGCATCTTTCTCCAGGGTCCATCCAGAGTTTTCTTGTGAACAACCTTCTGGTTTCCTCGAGTAGCTGTGTGGAGATGGCTGGTGGGTTCTGTGGTGTGGAGAAGGAAGTGGAGGCTTCACTCCGGTCCCCACAGAGAAGGGTGTGGGTGTCTTTGTGCCAGGGAGAGCGAGATGGAGATCTTCCCCGTGGTCATCCAGGAAGGAGACCGAGGTTGGAGGAGTTGGATACTTTGAGTAATGAAGGGCTTCTAGCAGGAGCTCGAGGGAGGGATCTGGATAGCGTGTCGGGGCCGATCACTCATTCGAGAGCTAAGGGGAAGGGTTGGATGGTTCACTCCATTCAGGATGTTCCAACGGTCCAGGAAACTAGTAAGATCTTCCAGTGATGTTTACCTCTATTTTCTGGAATGCTCGTGGTCTAGGTGCCCAGGAGAAGAAGGGCCTTTATTTTGTTAGAGGGTAGGAAAGCCAAAGCCTCCCAGTTGGTGATTCTGGAGCCGAAAGAGGATGCTGTTAAGATTCTGTAAATAGTGAGGAAACTAGTTTTTCTGAACTCCTTTCATGGTGGGCCTGTTAATTATCAGATTTGGGTGGGTTGGAAGGAGAACCTTTCGGTGTAGGTCGTTAGTGTGACCACTCAGTGTATTGACCTGAAGATCAAGTTGAACGGTTTTTTCGTCCTCTTTTCATTTGTGTATGCGTGTAACAAGGCATTGGAAAGGATGGAGCTCTGTTCTCATTTGAAGCTGCTCCAAGCTGTTCCGTTATCGTGGTTCGTGGGAGGTGACTTCAACACTGTTGCGGATGTGTCTGAGAAGAGAGGAGGGAGGGATGTTTCTCTGGATGGAATTATGGAATTCACGGAGTGCCTTTTTCATGAGGGGCTGCTGGACTTAGGCTACGGAGGGTCGAGGTACACGTGGTGTAATAACATGAGAGGCCAGAATAGGATTTGGTGTCGTCTGGACCGGTGGCTTACCAACTTGAATGGGCTCGATATGTTCTCAAAGTCCTCGGCCACGCATCTTCCTCGCATTTTATCGGATCATGCACCATTATTGTTGGATTTAAGATGCGAATCTGTGGTTGGACACGGTTTTTATTATTCGAGTGAATGGCATAGGGACTCGGCTTTCATGCAGATGTTTAAGACATACTGGATGCTAGAGGAGAGGGAGAAGTTGTGGGGAGGGCTGGTTAATCGTCTCAGGAGGTTAAAACAGAGCATTAAGTGGTGGCTTGTGGAGCAACCCGACTGGCACAATGGGGTGACCAGCTTACAGGAGGAGGTTGGCGGGCTATAGGAAAGGCTTCATGAATCCTGGGATGAGAGCACTTTTACTACTCTTTGTGATAAAAATGTGGTGCTGGCGGAGAAACTTTTGGAGATGGAGAGGGTGTATTTGCAACGTTCCCGTGTGCGTTGGATGAGAGAGGGGGATAACAACAATTCATTATTTCAGGCTTGTATTAAAGAAAGGAGGAGCTGGAAGATCAACATCAAAGGTGAAGATGGAGTGTTTACTTCGGATGTAATGGTGGTTGGGAAAATTGTGTTAAAGAACTTTGAGGGTATATGGGCAGGAGAACTCTCGTCTGGATTCTGCATAGAGTCTTTAAGGGACTCTAGTTTTCTGGAGGGTTTACCCTTCTTGATTTCCCAGTCTGAGAATGTATGCATGTCCAGGATCCCAGATGAGAGGGATATTAACGAGACCCTGGGGAGCATGCCGAAGGAGAGAGCACCTGGTCCTGACAGCTTCTTGTTTTCATTTTACAATGCTACTTGGGATGTCGTGGGGCAATGTTTCACGGAGGAAATTGGTGATTTCTTTCGTGAAGCTCCTCTAAATAGGTGGATTTCTTCTTCGAGGGTGGTGTTGGTTCCGAAGATTAAAGATCCCACTCTGGTTATCCATTTCAGGCCGATATGCCTGTGCAATGTTTCTTACAAGATTCTGGCAATGATCATTAGCAGAAGATTGGCCAATGTGATTCCTAAGTAAGTTTCTGAAGAAAAACACGACTTCATTCAAAGGAGGGGTATACATGGAGCGGTTGGCATAGCGAGCGAGTTGGTGCATGATCTGAAAAAGCGGTCTGTGGGTTCCAATATTATTTGGCAGGTGGATATGAACAAAGAATACGACAATCTGGAATGGGGTTTCATATTGCGGGAAATGAGAGGGTTTGGTTTCCAGGAGTTCCTTTTTGATCTGTGTTTCTGGTGCATTGTATCTCCCAGGATTTCTATATCACTTCTCAGGAAATGTTTCGGTTTCTTCAAATCGGTTAGGGGAGTCCGCCAAGGGGACCCGCTATCTCCTTTTCTGCTTGTTCTTGCTCAGGATGCCTTATCCAGAAACATGAAGAAGGGCTTAACAGAGGGGAGGTTGAGACCTTTTCTTGGTCGTAGGAACTCTCTCAGAGTTTCTCACTTGATTTTTGCTGATGAAATTTTTCTATTTCTGAACAGAGGGAGGGGATCGTTGAATAATCTTAAGGCTATTATGTCTGAGTATGGGGAACTATGTGGCCAGGTAATCAACCGGTCGAAGAGCCACTTCTTCATCTCCATCAAATGCTCGGGGCAGAGGTGCAAACGTATTCAGGAGGTTTTGGGCTATGGACAGAGACAACTCTCTATTCTTTACTTAGGAGTTCCTCTATCGTGTGGGAGGGTCTTGAAGGTCCACTTCAACGAGATTGTGGACCGCACCCTGGGAAGGATCTTCAACTGGAAGAACAAGTTGCTATCCTTTGGGGGTAGGATCATGTTGATCAACAGTGTACTTCTATAGATTCCCATGCATGTATTTGCTGTCATCAAACCCCCGAACGGAACGGTGGAGAGGATCAAGCGCATTCTCTCGTCGTTTCTTTGGGATGCTAAAAGATAGGGGATATTCCACTGGGCATCTTGGAAGAGGATGGCCCGACCAGTGGAAGAGGGAGGGGTTCGTCTTTGTGACATACATGGAACGATTGGGGGACTGCAGGAAAAACTGGCTTGGGAGGTGATAGCAGGTAAGTCCCTCTGGGCCACGTTTTTCAGAATGAGATATGGAGGGCATGGTGAACGCAGAACGTGCAGTGCAATTGATCTCAGCAGGTGCATTTTATCACATCTGGAGGTGATGCATGGTTATGTCAGATGGGTGATTGGTCGTGGGGAGATCAGCTTCTGGGAGGATGCATGGTTGGAAGAGAGGATTGGCTACGAGGGCTGCCCCTTCCCTAATATCTCTTTCAGGGAATCATGTGAGAGATACGAGTTTGTGCATGAGAACCTCAATTCATCACAACTGAATACTTTTAACAGCGTTTTTATGAGCAACGATCTAGACAGGTGTTGTTTTTCTCTATTTGAGTCGGGGCGGTTCAACTTGAATGGTTACAGGAGAATTGTTCAGAGGGTTACTACCAGAGAAACAGAGCAGGGACCCATGTGGTGTAAGACAATCTTGGCGCGAATGAACTTTCTGGTGTGGCGGGTTCAGAATCGAGCGGTACCCATAGAGGAGAACAATCAGAAGAGGGGGGTCTGCATGGCTTCACGCTGCTTCTGTTGCGAGAGCCCAAGGTCGGAAACAACGCTACATCTGTTCTTTTAGGGGCGGTGGGCAGTGTTCCTTTGGTCTCAGTTCTCTCAGTACAGGATTCCGGATGGGGAGTGTCTTTCTGTTCGAGAGTATCTCCTGGCATGGTTTTCGGGATTCGACAGGAGAGTTGAGGATTGTTCAGCAGGTATGATCATTCTAGTATCTGTATGTTGGACGCTTTGGGATGCTCGCAATCAGGTAAGGATAGGTGGCAAGAGATCTTTATTAGAACTTCATGTCCATATGAGATTTCTCATTGTAGAATTGTCTACACTTTTCATGAATGGTTTGCATGTGGGTATTCTGGGGTCCTTTGTGGGTGGACAGTGTACTCATGCCCTACAGCGAGGGAGATGGGTTAGATGGCAACCCCCGGTTGGCGGGTTAAAATTGAACGTGGATGGTTCTTGTTCGGGGGGGATCATGAGGGGTGGTGGTGTTCTCCTGGATTGCTGGGGCTCAGTCCACATTGCATTCAGTGCCTATTATGGGCCAGCCACTTCTACAGGTGCGGAGTTTAGAGCCCTCCTTATGGGTCTCACTCTGTGCAGAAGGAGAGGTCTCCAGGTGATGGAGGTTGAATCAGATTTGGATGTTCTAGTTAGATCTCTTCATGGTGCATGTGATGTGGCTTGGAATCTAGTGTACGTTTTTAGAAGGTGCAAAGCGGAGACCAATCAGGGCAGGCTGATCCATCATAGTGTGAGAGAATCCAGATTTGCGGCTGATGCATTAGCTCACGGGGGTAGGCCAGAGGAGACCTTAATAGTGTATGACAGTATTAACTCTCTTCCTTGCGAGTGTGTCAATGTGATATGGAAGGACTCACTTGTTCTTCACTACATTCACCCTCCGTGATTTGTATCCTTAGAGTTTCCTGTCTTCTTAATAAAAAATAACATTCAGTCAGACTAGTATTGTAAGGGATTAGGGTTTTGGTCTCAAGTAGGGTGTGTTTCCTCCTCCTCTCGTGGTAGACCATAAGTCGCCAGGGGATGTTGTAAATGTCTGATTGACTTCAATTCTAGGTGATAGATGTAGGTTCAAGACCACATGTGGACATCAGGCATGGGTGAAGAATTAGTTTATTTTAATACTATAATTTATTTATATTATTTATATTTGATGTATTGGATTAAAATTTTACGAATTGTGGTATTGACTATTTTTTTTGACTATTTCATTTTGTAGAAACATGCCTCCCCGAAAAGCACCCATGCACCCATGGGACGAATCCAGAGAGAGATCTCCCACACCGATTAATCAGAGGCTTGTCGAGGTTGTGGTTTGGGATGTCCAGGCTATAGGAAGAAAAATGGATCTTGTTCCTATTTCTATTAGCGTAGAAGTGATGGGTCATAGAAAAGAAAAAGATTAGGATTTTCTAAAAAACAAGTTTCCTACTTTTCAAGGCATCATAGAACCCCAGGAAGCAGAGGAATGGCTCGAGATGATTGATCGCATTTTCATGTCCTTGAATACACCCGAGGATCTCAGGATGAAATTTTCCTCCATTTTTTCAGAGGATCCCAGCCACAATTGGTGGGAGTCATTACTTCAGACAGGGAAGAATGAGAAGATGTACATGGTAGATTTCAATATTGTCTTCAATGAGCAGTACTGACCCACGGTCATGGAATATGGTAGGTCTTGAGAGTTTATGGACCTCATTCAGGGAAATCATTTTGTGATGAAGTATGCCAACCATTTCACTGAGTTAGTTTGGTATGCCCCTCAAATCTTCAATAATGAACAAGTAAAGGCCTAGATGTTTGAGAAAGGCTTGCGACTAGAGATATACCACCATGTTTTCTTAATGAAAATTATGACCTATACTGAGGTCGTTGACCAAGTGTGTATGATAGAGATTGACCATAATGGCAGGGATGGTTTCTCTGGGTCAGTATCTGTAGTGGGAAGTGGCATCTCTTCAGAGAAGAAAAGGAAGTGGGGGGTACATGTGAAGAAAAGAGGTGGTAGTTTTGGCCACTCTTCCAGTTAGTTTTCATCCGTGGATTCTAATGAGAGATCAGTCGTTGTACACCAATGTGGGAGGACAGGTCACATATGAAAAACATTACAACTTCCTCTGAAGTGCTATTACTAATGTGATGTTATGGGTCACTTGAAGTGCTTTTGCGGGGTGGCACGTCCACTCTAGAGTGGGACATGGTCAGTGGCTTCATGAGGAGTGCCAGCATAGTCAGAGCCATCGAGGATGTAATGATATAGATTTGATGGTCATGGTGGTAGGGATGGGTCATCTTTTGGAAGATCCTGTTCAGGGAATAGCCCTAGACTTATGGTCTTCCTCAAGTAGAGATGAGACATCTCCATGTAGTGGATCAGGCACCATCAGGATCAGAGGTGGGACCTTCGACAGTTTGATGTACCATTTTGATCACCTCTTATATAGCTAATATTCTTTTTGATATAGGTGCATCTGTTTCATTCATTTCTTCCCATTTTTTGGATACGATGAATTTTCCAACAGAGTTGTTGTATTTTGTGATGGAGTAGGTGATGCCGTAGGAATGAAGAAGGAGCAGGGTCTTAGGTGCCCATCATGTGTGCTTTTCGTGTCAGGGGTTGAGATAGAGTGGGATCTCTAGGTCTTAGATATGAAATTATTTGACATAATAATTGGATTAGATTGGATTATATACTTTTGGGTGGAACTCTATTAATACAGGCGGTGGGTGAGTTTCACAGTACCTAATGGGAGTCATCAGGTTTTTCGTGCAGAATGGGATCCTTGGTCGGGTGGTGCAGGACCTCCACCCCTGGAGTTGGGAAGTCATATCTTCCAGTTATCATCAATTGTGCTAGAGAAAGATGGTTAAGCTCATGACGGTTCAATACCTCATGTAGTGAATGTGTTTCCAGATGTATCTGCAGATGGTTTTTTCGGTTTTCCCCTAGAGTAGGATGTGGAGTTCTCGATTGATCTGGCACTGGGAACACAACTGATATCTCTTCCCTCATATGGTATAGACCCCACCAAGATAAGGGAATTAGATATAAAACAAGATGATTTAGAATCCAAATTATTCATTCACCTGAGTATCTCTCCTTGGGCCGCTATTGTGTTGTTCATGAAAATGGTTGTCAGATCCCTCTGGTTGTACATTGACTAATAGAAGCTGAATAAGGTAAAAAATAAGAAAAAAATACCCTTTTATTAGGAAAACTCATTTGTTAAATCTGTTTAAAGGGGAAATTCAGTTATTAAAAATAGACTTGTTTTCATGATACCATCAAATCAGGGTGAAATTGGTGGATATCCAAAAGATATCCCTCCAAACCAGGTACGACTAATTTGAGTATTTGGTTATTCCCTTCGGATTCACTAATGCTCCAACAGTCTTTATGGAACTCATGAATAGGGTGTTCCATCAGCTTCTTTATTATTTTTCATAGTATTTGTGGATGACATCCTAGTTTACTTAGGATCTAAAGAAGAACATGAGCATCACTTGCGGATCATTCTGGGAACCTTGCAAGATCAACGCTTTTATGAAAATTAGTCGAAATACAACTTCTGGATTTGGGAAGTAATGTTTATGTGGAATGTGATCTCAGAGAAGGGTGTTTAAGTGGATACTGAGATGATTATTGTAGTTATTTCCTGAGAGAAGCCATAGAATGTGTTCATGGTCACATGTTTCCTCGACCTAGCTGGTTTTTATAAGTAGTTTGTTTGGGATTTTCTCGGCTTTCTTCACCGATGACTGCAGTCACCTAGAAAGAGGTGAAGTTTGTATGAGGCCCAGAATATAAGAATCATTTGAGGATATAAAGATGTGGTTGACTAACACCCCTGTTGTGATTTTTCTAGAGGCTAGAAAGGGGTATGTGGTCTATTGTGACGAATCGGGTATGGGACTTGGGTGCTTGCTTATGCTGAATGATCACGTGGTGGCGTATGGCTCTCGTAAACTCCAACCACGTGAACAGAATTAACCAAACCATGAATTAGATTTTAAAGCTGAGATGCATTATTTGAAATCATGGTGTCACTACCTCTTTGGGTAGAAGTTTGTGGACTACTCTGAAAAAAAATATTGGCCTATATCTTCTCACAGAAGGACCTCAACTTGAGGTAGTATCGTTGGATCGAGTAATTGAAGGGATTCGACATTTACATTTTATATACCCCATGATAGGGTAATTTGGTGGAAAATTACTTAGGAATAAGGGTTCCAGTGGAGGATTTGAGGAATTCCAGTGATTAGTGGAATTTGATGGGGCGCTTTGCTCAGATTCATGTGGAGACCCGAGAGCGCAGTGAAGGTGAACTCTTGGCAAGCATTTAGTTGAATCTATCTCAGTTGGAGTTTATTGAGGTAGAATATCTCAGTGATGAGCTTTGTTAGTAGTCAACGCAGTTTTTTCATTTTTGGGAGATGTCCTCTGATTGGTCATCATCTCTTGAGGTCATCTAGGGCATCATGGGACGTTATGTTGTGCCATTATATATGCAGAAGACGGTGATTCAGGATTTCCACCAGTCTCAGTGGGTTGTTTATCTGGGTGCCACCATGATGTATTATGATGTCTATCAGCAGTTCTTGTGACCTGATATGAGATGAGATATCGTGGAATTTGTGTCGAGATGCTACACATTCTAGCAGGCGAAAGTAGTGCATCAAAGGCCCTCTTGTTTGCTCCAACCATTACCCATTTCTACCTAGAAGTGGGATGAGGTTTCCATGGACTTCATTATTGGATTACCTCGTACACCTTGAGGTAAGAATGAATTTTGGGTGGTGGTTGATCATCTGACCAAATCAGCCCACTTCTTTCCGATTATAGATATAGCTAATGTGGACGAGTTGTGCCGTTTGTATCTTTATAATGTGGTGGAACTCCATGGTGTGCCATCAGAAATTGTCTCAGATAGAGACACCCATTGAAGTTCTTGGTTTTTGGAAGGCCTACAAAAAACCTTGGGGTCAAATATCTAGATGAGCCTGGTATACCATCCTCAAATGAATGGTCAAACTGAAAGGACAAACAGGTTTCTGGAGGACAAGCTTCGTGCATGTGTTTTGATCTTTAGAGGTTCTTGGGAAAGAAATTTGGGATTGGTTGAATTTTCCTATCATAAAAGATACCAATACTCTATTCAAATGACCCCTTTTGAGGATCTCTATGGGTCTCCATGTCGGTCCCCCTAGGTTGGGCTGAGGTAGGTGAGACATCACTATTGGGGTCAAGCCTTGTACAAGAGACTTTTGAGAAAGTCAAATTGATCAGGAAGTTCATTTTGATATCTTAGAGTCATAATAAATCTTATTCTAAGGGGAGGTGTTGAGACTTAGATCTCTTTAGGGGTGACATGGTATTATTTAAAGTGGCCCCCCATCTGGGCCATCGTCGGTTGGGAAAGCAAGGGAATCTGACACCATGATACGTTGACCATTTTGAAATCACCGAGCATATTGGTAAGGAGGATTATATTTTGGCCATACATTATTAGTTGAAATCCATCAATGATTTATTCCATGTCAACTAGTTGAAGAAATACATCTTGAATCTGTCCCATGTGTAGAGTTGGGAAGAATAGGAGATAGAGCCAACCATGACAGTTTCTTAGTGATCAATGCAAATAGTGGACTCTAAAGAGAAGGTTCTTCAAGGGAATTATATTCCACTGGTAATGGTTCATTTTCATCATGGTAGTGATACACGTGAGACCTCGGAGTGGAAGTATTAGATTGGGGACAAGTACCCATTCTTGTTTTCCGATCAAGTCTCTAGTTGACTTTTTGGGACGGAATGTTTTCATGGTGGGGAGAATTTCTATACCCATGTTATTAATTAAAGGTACTTATATTTATTATATTTTAATACTAACACCCCTTATGCCCCCCCTAAACCCTCAAAAATTTTGGTGGCTTTTGGAGATGTTTTGAGGGCAGGAAGGAGGGTGCATGGTTTTCTAAACTGTGCACACAAACCATGCTCCAACGTCCAGGTCATTAAAATGTTTGTCAAATGACTTCTTTTACCTCCAGATATTTATCCAAAGTCTCCCCTTTCTTCCCCCATTCGACCATTTCTTCCATGGAAGACCTCAAAGCCTCTCAAATCCTCATTGGAAGTTCATTTTGAAGGAGGATTTGGTCGAGGAACTTCACATAATCTCAAGTAAGTGTTTCTCTCTCTTTGTTCCTCCCCTTTAAAGGTGGTTCCTTCCAATATTTTTTAAGTCCAAAATGACCAGGGGGTTTCGAACCGTGGGTTTAAAATTTGGTTTTATTGGTACAATCCTTTGATTCTAGGCACGATCTACCTTCCTTGATGTGAGGTGGTGGTGCAATTGAATTTCCCCACAAAGGATTCAATGTTTTAACAATTTTGGTAGGTGATTCCATGTGTACGAAATCCTTGTGACATAGATTTATTTTTATAGTATTTTCTTGTCTATCTAATTTTATTATTACTTTGAAAATTGGTTTTAATGGTATTTGTAATGAAAATGAGGTTTAAGTTCCATTTTTCTGTAAAATTGGAGTGTTTTTCATAGAAATATTTTATTTCTTCATTGGGGGATGCGCCATTAATACTTAGTTGATTTTATTGAAATGTATTAGGGATGAAAATCATGTTTTAAGTGTTCATATCATTTTTTTGTTTCTGATAAATCTAGTTTTGGTGAATTTTGTTATGTAAATGATTTTGGGGTACCAATATGGTGTAAGATTGTGTGGTTTACATGGCTATTTTTTGATAGGCCTATTGGGGTTATTTTATAACTCTTGTAATGGGTTTATAGAAAATTTTTGGGTGCTGGAAATTAATTTTTTGTGATTCTGAGTATGAAAATGGTGATAAATGTGGGGTTTTAAATGGATTTTTGTGTGAAAAACATTTTTGTCTTTTGTGAAGTTGTTTTATCGAAAATCAAGATGTTTTGTTCTGTGTTTTAAGTGTTATAAAGTGTGCATAGCTACTGTATAGTTTTAATGTGACCAGTAGTGGATTTTTATATGAAAAGGTATCTATGTATAATTCTTAAATTGTTTGAGAACAAACGGGGAATCCCAGGCACCTAGGAGAGCGGATATGTACCAATACGCTAGTGATCCAGATGGGTTTTGTCCTGATTTCACATAGTATTTTGGATAATGACAACATTAACTAAACTATATGGATGATGTTTTGGGACCACTAGGTTATGGTTATGTTCCATACTAGTTTCTTGTGCATGAGAAATATTGTGAAATGTATAATTTACATTGGGGTACGAGGTACATTTGGCTCGATACTATCTAGTGCCTAGGGGTGTTCCCAGTTTTGGTGCTCATTGGATTTGTGGTATTTATCCCTATCTTAGTGTGTGTCTTGCCGAAGATTACAGTATATAAAATTTCTTATTTACATTTTTAAAAATTATAAATGTTTTATTTATAGAATTGTATACAATTCAATGTTTCATTTTGTGGAATTTATCGCCGCTTTTCCTTACATATTATAAAGGCACGATTTTCACCTTGTATTGTATAATCATTTGAATATTTGGGTGGTATTATATTGGTATTAGGATAAAACCCTAATTACATCCCTTGAGTGTAATTATACTTTTTTTTTGACTTATTTAATGGTAAATCCTTGGGTGAAGGTGGTTCGGGTTGTTAGTTCCCTCCTATGGTGCGGTGTTGTGGAGATGGCTCGGGGGTGATGACCCCATGTCATGTGGAGTCTTTGTGGAATATTTTATGGAGTTTTTATTTATTTTTGGACCTCTTTTACTTTATTTAAAACCAAGTATTAAGATCTAGTTTTTATTAAGTCTTGTTGGCCTGAAAATTTTATATTCATACTATATATTATTTTTAATGTTTTATGCTTTCATACTCAGGTAAAACGTTCCCAAACCTAATTTATTGATACCTGAGAACTCGTTCCAACCCATAGAGATAGGGAACTGCCTTAGATCCTTTTCATGGGCTATATTTGGTGCCGGTATTAGTGGTGACAATATTCGGTTCAGGACATAAACTCTTCGGTCCTTTCAGATTTTATTCATTGTAATAATGTTAATGTATTTAGTTACAGACACTAACTTCCAGATTTATGGGGTCTGGTCACTATAATGTCTATCATGGAAATTTTAGTACCAACAATGGGAGGGAAAATCGGTTAGATAAGATAACCCTAAGTTATAATTTAAGGATAAGTATAGAAGAACATCCTATAATTATGATTAACTATAGATTATATTGGTATTCCTAGAAATACATCTCTGTCTTGATACTACAAGTTTATGTAGTTCTAGAACAGATGTACCTAGGAGTAAAAACATTGAAAATGTGTTCCGGGCCTGACTCGGGGTTACCTAGTACTTGCCAACAGGCCTTACTGGGCCCTTGTTTTGACATTCCTGAGTGATATTCTTAGGATAAATTATATTTTACTTGAAAACAACTATAAAGGATTTTTAAACTTAATAACCTGGGTTAATTATAAGGTGTTTTAGATTGAAAATAAGGTGACAAGATTTTAAAATCCAAGAGCTGATATTATGGATAATCATTACACAATGTAAGGATCTATATGAAAATAAACAGATGATGTATTTATGTATTGAGGTTGTATTTAAAACCTTAGTTAAAAGGCTATTTAGTGATTAACATAATTTCAAGGATGCCCATCATATTTATTTTTGGAATTCTGTTAATATTGTTTTAGAAAATTACTATCGGTATACTAGGTAAAAAATAATAAAATCCAGTGAGGCTGTGAGTCTTGAAACCATGACCAAATGATTATAAGGGTTTCATACCTACCATTAGCCTATATAATGTCCTCGTTAATTTTTCAGTGTTTTTAGTTAAAAAATATAACAAATAAATATTTTTTTGAACTAGTAGTTTCACTTTTGAGGATTAGAGATTAATCAATGAACAATATTGGTTTTTTAATATAGTTAAATATAAATAGTTAGGCTTGAAAAATATTTATGAGCCTTATCATCCATTAAAAGATTATTTTAGTTCTTCAGGCATCAAAATTAATTTTTGAATGAATTTAAAAATTGATCTAGGTACAAATAAAGTTGAAATGATATTTATAGAAATAGCTAAATTAATTATACATAGTTAGTAAATAATGTACTTAACATTAGTAAAATGACTTTGAATTAAAATGTTGTCCTAACACCTTAATTTCAAATGAACTGATGGCCTCTTAAATATTCACACATTTATAGCTTTGAGGCCCTCAACATTTTATTGACCATTTACTTGTTCGTGATTAATTACCTCAATCACTCCATATAAATATTTACTCTTTCCCTTTATTGTATTTATTTTCTATTTTCACTAATGTTTTCTTACATAGAGACCTAGTTATATGGTAGTTCATGTGACCTTTGTACATCCCGTTCTATCATTTGTAGAGGATGTTTTACGAACCCTTATCACGATGTTGGATTTCAACATTGGGAACATAAAAAAATATATCACCAAGATCAAGTTTAAACTACAAGGATGATATTTAAGTATGGTGGGGGGAATTTAACAAACCAAAATTTTAAATTACAACATTATATTCAATGGCTTGTATGACACGCAACTCCAATTTTAAAAAGGGAATATAATAACCCAATAATTAAAAAAATATTTACTATTATAAATAAACATAATATATTATATAGCTTGAAATGCATAAAATTTTTATTAGATTTCATTACATGAAAGATATACCTTCCTTGATATATTATGTTATACACATGAGTGGCCTTCCACTAAAGCTTATGTTACCTGAAAAACCATGTTTCACCAAATAACAATATTTTATTAAAATATTATTATTTAATATAATATGATATAACCTAGTTTTATTGTTAAAACATATGAATAGTATTAACTAAATTATGAAAATAAATGGTTTACATTAATTTAAAATGAATTCATGGGTTACAAATTAATGAGAAATGAATCTAAGAACCAATTGGACATAGAAACAATATTATTATTATTATGATTCCAAAGTAGTTTTATTTTAATAAACATAATTATTTACAAATAATGAATGATTTTAAAGAAATATTTATGTTATACATTCAATGAGATATTTTTTATGTTCATCCATTAGTTTTTATAGTCACAAGATAAGAATAAACTATATTTTACACATATGAACCTATAGTTTTATAAACGCAATTTAACTGCCGTTTAATGGAGGAACCATTTTAAAAATTAATTTTGACTATTTAATATTCAAATTTAAACTTCATATTTTAAATATAAAAATAATAATTAAGTTAGGGTGAACTGTAGATATTTTTTAGAAATATATCATTTTTTAACAAATAGTTCAAAATACTGAATTTTAGTTCGAAACCGTTTTTTAAAATAACATCCTTATAAGGGTAAATTATACTTTTATTATATTTTAATGTTTAATCAGACAATATTTTAATAAATTAATAAAATCTATGTCATTGGAATCAATTTAACTTTCATATTTTTTATAAAAACATTACTATCATTTGGAAATTTCTACTTTAACAACCTCCATTGTTGTCCCCCCTGTGGAATGAATTTTAAATTAATTTCTACCACCTCTATGACTATATAATGGAAAAATTAATCCTATATTTTGAATTAAAATATGTCATAAATCCTAATAAGTCGAACATTTTTTGGATAAAAAATATTAGTGAAAGTGATTAGAAATAACTAAAATTATTAAGGCAAAACTAATCATAAAAAACGATTAAACCTTTAAACAAGGGAACCAAATGACCTATCCACATTACAATACCCATTGGATAGATATAATATGACCATTATAAAAATTATTATGTATGGTTGTTATTTTAAGACTTCTTTCGGTAAAAATGTGGGTACACCTAACTTCATTTCAACAATACCAAGATAGTCCTTTTCTCCCTTATAAAAGGCCACCACCTCTCCCCATTACAAAAACCTCTCAAACCACTTAGGTTAAGCCATGATCTACCCATATAGATTCTTAAAATAACTCCCCTTGACCTTGATGCCACTATTTGGGAAAATATCCATTCATGTAATCCTTTCAGTACAAACCAAATGTAGCTACCAGGTTAAGAGGTAACCTCTTCTCTCATGATTTTTAATTTAATTTTAATTATCCATCCCATAATCTATTATTATTATATTATTTTATAACAAATACTCTATCTTCAATATACTAGGATGTTTTTATTATAGTTTTATACCTAAACTTACACACACCTCCATATAATTGGTAAAAAACATACTAATTTTGTGTACGGTGAACTAATGCCTCACGAAATGATGATTGTTTGTTTTTACATTACCAGATTTTTTTTCAGTAATTATGATGAAAACTATATTTATATTTAATATAAATGATATTTATTATGTTTTTATACTTATGTAATCCTTTTATAAAACATAACTATTATACTTTCTATTTTGTGTTAATATGATAACATCGTTTGAGGAAGTGTGGACTAATGCCCCGTCAAAGCGATGTGATTCGTTATAACGATCCATGGAATGTCTAAAAGATGATTGTAATTGAAAATATAAGACATAAAAAACCTATATATGATATTTATTATCTAATTAACTTTCTTGATATATGTATATATATATATATAATTTTCTTTATTACCCTTTCACATACTTAAAAAGTGATAACGTTATTAGTGGACGGGTGGACTACCACCTCCTTGACATGATGTGATTATTTTTCATCATAAGAATTATATATATAAGTATATATGATTTATAATATATTATTTATTATATAATGATAATTATTTAAATATATATTTCAACTTAACTTCTGTCTATAACGATTATAGAAAAATGAGAACATTACTCTTGTGTACATACGTCCTCCCATCTGATCGATCATAACAATGATTTTTTATAAGAATATTGAATGATTAGTTTTTAAATTATAATTTTAGTATAAATATGATAATTATGTCATTAGTATTAATTTTGTGATGTTATATAATGACCCATTTGACCATATTTTACCCACCAAAGACTTTTTGGAAACATAAACTTAATTTGGTCCAGACACCTAATGTAGGAAAAATCGATTATGTAGTTATTTACAACATAGTTAATGTGAATTAAAAGTAATGATAAACCTCAAAAATGATCTAAATAATTTATAAAATAACATAAGTTTATTATACATGAAGTTAAAGTATTTTCAATCGAAATAAAACTCAGGGTAATGGATTTTCATCTCAATTTACATTCTTTTGAGGATTACTTATTGTTATGATACTAAATTCTTTTATATGGTGTATATACTACCTTTTTCATTTCATATAAGGAATCCATATATTTTCATTATATTATAAGTTTTTTTAACATTATTATTTCATGAGGATTAATATTTAAAATGTTTCATATTGGCATGGGACACATTGGGATGTATAATTATTATTTTCCTCAAGAACAATACTAATGATTTGCAATAAAATTTCCTCTTGAGAAAATTTTATAATAATTTTTCAAAAAAATCATAGCATTATTTTCTTGTTATACATGATCATTTTAAATTATTAGTTATATTTTTTCACTCTTTGGAACTCAAGGTGTTTTTGCAATTTTTTTCCAAAAAACCCAACTTTATTTCTTTTTTTATTTAGAGAACCTGTTTTTTTAATTAAAAAATGGTTATTTTTTTTAAATTATTTGTAAAACGAGTTGGTAAATAAATTTTTACCCTTTTTTATATTACCAATGTTTTCAAAGGAATCTCTCTGTCTCTTTCTGATCATATTTTTTAAAAAAAATTAACCATGTAATAGGAATGTCAATTTTACCCCATATGGCTTGTATAGATTTACCCACTGTCATATAATTAATGATTCCTTTTCATGTTTAAAAGGATAATTTTTAAGTAAATATATTCAAAAGTTATTTTCCAATAAAATTATTTTCAAAAAGTGTTTTCATAAGAAAGGGATATTTTCCTGAAGAATGATTTTAAAAGATCATTTTACAGTATTTATATTCATTAATGACAATAATCTTCATTTTTACTCCATTTGGGATATTTTGTATTGATATCATCCTATTTATTCCTCTAGATTTTTTTTGATTTATTTGGCCAAGTATAGTATTAAAATCCACTTTCATGATTAATTTTTTAATCCACATGAAATAATAAATCTCTTATGATCATTGAAAAATGAATTTCACCTAAATTATACATTTAATTTATCATGGATATTAATTATTCCTAAACCAAATACCTCTTTTCATATGGTTTCTACTTTGACAATGGTTTGATTTTTTCAGTAAATATTGATAAATATTTATTATTTATCCAATAGGGATATTTGATATGGTATATTATTTATTAATTAAACTGAATACTCGAAATTAAGAATTATTTGTACATGAAATGATAGGTGGATCTTGGATACTTTATAGCTCCTCAGTGAATCAATAGGTTCTCATGAAACAGAAAAGTTGAGAAAATTAAATTAGTTTCTATCCATAGTTTTAAACTATCTAGAGGATGGATAATGACAATAGAGGTTTTCATGTGTCTAAGACATTATGTCCATTAATAAATCATTTCCCTCATTAGTTTAATTTATTATTCATCCATGAGATTTATCATCGACATATCTATGGATATATTTCATTTTCAGCTCATTTATTAAATTTAATGTTTTTCATTTTCTTACCTTTACATATTTATTTTTCCTCACATAGTTATTTGAATGGAATATGTTTCTAATTATTACCCTACTATGTTTTTTCTTCACTTCCCTCTCAGTTTATTAATTATATGGCCAGTGATTTTAGTTATTCACCAATTCATAATTATTATTCCCATTGATTCATTATTTCTTCCAATATATTTTCACCTTATTAAGAATTTGAGGACACCATATTTAATTTTCTTTTCCCAATAATAGAAGAAGCATACTATGAAAGGTATGAAGAGATTTAATAGATGAATTAGAGTTATCCAAAATTTTATTTATTTATAAAGTAGAAAAAAATTATGTTGTAATTAGTGTATTCATTTTTTAATAAAAGACTCGTTTATGTATTTGGTTTACCAATACTACTCAAATATTTGATCCTTAAGAATATGATTTATTTTGACCATGCCAATGTATTTAGTTGGATACACAGCCTCTAGGATCTCTGGGGTCGGGTCACTATATTCATGAAATAAAAAATTGAACAAAAATTCTTATGTCTATGTATTTGTGCATTGTTACTACTAGAACTCAAATTATCATGAACTAACCATATTCCATTGGGAAATACCATATGAAAGAATAATATTCATTATTACTTCCCAAACCCATGTTTGTATGCACAACTACACATTGACATATTAAAACCTTTCATTCGAGAAGTCATCCCATTAATCAAAGTTAAACACAAAAACTCATAAAAATTCAAAATACTAGTAATTTTATCGTATTTAATATAATAACAGCATGGGGGTGTCATGATTATTCATCCATGTAATATTCATGTAAAACAAATCAATGGAAAATATCAATAAAAAACATATCAAATGAACCAACCTTATATATTTTCATGAATTTTTTGAGAAATACAAATATGATGACTAGAAACCATAGTATGGTTTCTAAATCACCATATTACTATTATACATGCATTATTTTAGTTACAAACCATATTAAAATCCAAATGGAACACTAATAACTTCCCAATGAACTTTGATTAACACCCTTTAGGCCTCAGTCTCCAATCCCTCCTACCAGCACCTCCAAGACAATTATCTTGAAAATTAAATAGTGTTGTATATTTAAATTTAATCATATAAACAATATAATTTTGTGTATTAAATGATTTAGATGTTTTTATAGACCATATCACTACTATCCATTGAATAAATATTACTAGGGACATAACCTGTTTTTTAGGTTATAATTGAGTCAACACGTTCAATAGAGAAATAACCTTTGAATCTTGCATATTTAATGTTTTATAGGTTCTTGAATTTTTATTTTCTTTGAAAAAAACTCCATATAATATTATTGAGGTATGGATTAACTGTTACCATAGGAAGATTCTATTTTAATCCCTAGTGTACTTTTAGAGACCTTTTATGGTAATGGTCTGAAATCTATACCGCACATGGGACCATAATACTCCTTCCCAAGGACTTGACTAATGAAATCATCATAGGAGAAAAAGATGAACTGTTTGGGGATGAAATCCCATAATTATATTATATTTACGTATATAAAATATCAATAATATTTGAATAAATCCTACCTAACATAGTGAAAATGAAAATAACTTATTAAAATAATAAAGGAATTCATACCCCAAAATATATGGGGGGATACTTAAAATTATTCCCATCAGATTTTTTATGAACATCCATCCAAAGTTATTTTTAAGATAATAGGTGCCCTAAATTCTTTGATAACAATAAACAATCATAAATCGTAAATTTAATATATGAAATATATAATTTAATAATATAAAAATTAGATCTATTTAAATTATTACATGAGTTGATCTATTTCTGGAAAAAATAATTCACCCGTTAGTATGAGGGATGTTTTTTGTCTTGAATTATTGTATTTTTCCTTTAAATAGCCTGAATCAAATAAAATGTAAGTTAACTTTAATTTATTTAATGTCATCTCATTTTCATATACATTTATACATGTAAAATGAGATTAATATAATAATATTTATTTCAATACCACATTCTTCTCATGATGATGGATATAAAAAACATCTATTTCCATATACATACCAATTATGGTATGTTATCATACAACTATTGAGTGTTAAACAAAGAGTTATTGAATTTATTCCCTAATATATATTTAGGATACATCAATTTCATACCCAAAATTTTCAATTTCCACTTTCGTGCGATAAGATCTGTAGTAGAAAAGTGGAATAACATCAGTGAAAGGAGATTTTTTTGAAAAATTATTAGAGTTTAATGATATAATAAAAATAAATTACCCAATTATATATTAAAAATAACTTAATCTGGGAATCTAAGACATTATATTTCCAAGATTGAGGCACGTGCCTCTAATTGGTATAGGTTGGCGGAAGTGTAATTGGATTTGCCGCTAGCTAGCCTAGAATATGGCCAAATAATCCTAAAACATCATTCTTGGGGACCCAATAAGAATCAAATGGGACATCTATCTTCATTATTTTTAGATTAAAGATATCTACACTATTTATATTTCTCTCTATAGTTACATTTGTAACATATTTTATGAAAAAAATTATTAGTATATAAAGAGTGAATTTTTTTATTAAAATTAAAATTTCCACCAATAATTTTCACTCTATAATATCCTTGTGAGGAAATTGGAGTGACATCCTGTTACCTTGCTAATGATACTGAGGAATGGGGAGGCATTGTCTCGTATGTTGATGGGTTAGAGGAGTGTTTTCCAGACACTGATGGAATGGAGGGTGTAAGAGATGCTAGAGGGGGGACACGGAGGGTGTCTCATATTTTGTATATAAGAATACCTATGGATCATCATTTTTCCGTGTGTTTAATGGAACATTAGATAAATCTAAATTCATATTAGTGAAATTCTTTTTCCTTGGCATTCCTATCATTTAATAAAATAAAATTATCTTTATAAAAAATATTTCATAAAAATTATATACAAATGTGGATGTATTGAATCAAATATATTACAAGATTTTGAATCTATTATATGTCACAATAACTAATAATTTTTATTATCTATAGATTACCAATTCATGTGCTTGGTTGTAGTCAATGAAAAGTATAATCTCTGATATCCATGCATCAAGGGGATGTAATGAAAAACCCTTGTAGTTGTGTTATTTTTATTCTTCATCGAAGTAGTCTGTTTATTATGACTTACAACATCACCCATTAACATCCATATAGAAGAAGAATTTTCTTTAACCATGTCTTCTTGAATCCTCTCCCCAATAAAGCATACAATAATTAGGATGAGAAAATATTTAATTATAATTCACAATAGTATTTTTAACAACTTTTTTCATATCATAAGGGTACATAAGGATCTTAGGTTTATGAAACTCATCACACATCAATTCCATTATCATGTACATCACCTTATTTTTAATTCTTCATAGTCATTTGATATGATACAACATCAGAGGAAAAAATGTTTCTGAATATTTTTAGCACCCTCCATACAACTATTGATTTCCATCATTAACTAAATCGTAAAATGAATTCATCATCTCAATTAATTTTTCTCTTACCTTAGTCTCGAAAAAATTAGGAGGAGGATCCCATGATATGATACAATATTAATATGGTTGTCTTATAGTCCAAAAAACATTACATGTCAATTTACTATTTTTTATCACCCTCAATAGGTTGTTTTGATATATTTTGATGTTGATGTTTTTTCCTTAAAATATTGAAACAATTGTTTTTATGTTTCATTATTTCATTTTCCATTTTCAACGGAATTGGGATCTAATTCTATTGATTGAAGTCAATACTAAAACATTCTTTAATTTTTGACTCTCTATGGCATATCCAACAAAAATATTGAGCCTGAAATTTTTTCACTATCAATTATTCATAAACATAATTTCTATTAAACCATATTATAAATTTACATTTTATACATGGGAATCTTATTCACCCATCAACGGATTGATCAAAAATTTCAAAATCTACAATATCCTCTAAACCCAGATCATACTAAGGCATGTTCCTCAGTAATGTGATCTATCTTTTTTACATATATATCATAAATTTCCTACACATTATTTTTAAAAATTAAATCATATAATTATAACTATATATGAAAATAGAAAAATGGAAGTGATAAAAAAGAACCCAAGTAGTTTTAATAATATTCATATAATTAATAGAAATTCCAATGTAAAAAATAGAATCAATGATGTATTGAATTATGTAAATTATAAGCAAGAGATAATTAAAATAATCACTTATAAAAAAATATTTCAAATTTTCTTTTTTAATAATTTATCAAAAAAACACATTTAAAACAAATTTATCAATCTACTTAATTCCATTAAATTATTATTGAAGGTAATATAACCCATTTAATGGAAGTCAACTTGTGTCAGGAACCCATTTCAGAAGTCCAATCATTCACCTTTTAAAAACCAGTCAATCCACCATGATACTTATGGTATTAAAACCATTTAAAAAAATATTAAAGATCAAATACCTTAAATTCCAAATACCTGCCTCTAAAAAAACACATGAAATATTTAATTAAAAAACTACTATCGAACTCCCCTTTAAACAGTTAATTACTATTAGAATAACCACTAGGGATTTTAATAACCACTTGGTATATGACCTAGTTATATTCAACATCATTAAACCTTTTGAAACCATTTATAGTAATGAATGGGATTTGTTAAATATTATGAGGTTCATGCAATGTATAAGATTTAGAATAACCAAAATAAAGGAATAATATGAGACATACAAATAATTCTAAAAACATGATATAACTAAACAATAAGGAATATTAATGTCAATATAAACAATTCATAAGCAATTTAATAACCAAAATCCTTGTTTTACTAATAGTAAGACAATAAAAGTACAAGAGGTGAAATATGGAATAACTGATTCACATTAATAATAAATTAAAAAATGTTTAAGAGATTACATATAAATAATCTAATTATAACAATTATTATAAAAAAGGTTACAAGAGATGAAAAATGAGATAAATTTAATTTCTAGTAGAAAAAATGGATAATAGATATTAGAGGAAATGTCTAATTAATACTTGTATAATTCCAAATGATGCATAAGACATTGATTAAGAAATAAGAAATTAATACTTGTTGGAAACCTAAAAAAAGTATGAGATGTGGTAGATAGCATTAAAAATACGTACGAATAGAATGAAAACATTTTCAAAGACATGTTATAAGGAATAAGATTACAAGATGTTGCGATTTCAAAAACAACAACATATATTTATTCAACTGTATCAACATGGCCAATAAGTAAAATAGAATTTACCTGATAATTATAGTAATTATGGAATGGAAAAAACTATGAAATCACTTTATTAAATGATGAAAAATATAAATCTTAATGAATATCTATCATTTCATACTTCACTAATCATAACAAAGTAGTTATCATTCCTTAAATCCGTAAACAAACCAAATCATTTTTTATCCCATATTTTTTTTTTCTTTTTACAACCAATTTTAAAAATAAAATATCAAAAGATTTTAAAGAAACATAATGGGATACAACATCAAAAAATTGACTAATATATCAAGAGATCATAAAAAATTATACAAACCAAAATGGATCCATTTATCAAAAGAACATGGAAAATAATAATAAGAAGATGGTAAAATACATCAAATATGTATCGAGAGGGACCTATGTGTGATGGTATCACTTAATAATCACATATATGGATCCATAAATAGAAAAAATGAACATAGATAGACACTATTTAAAATGATTGGTCTTGATAGTCTACTAGAACAAACAAGGGTCTATCGCGATATTCGATCTCAAAATACATCACTAAGTCTTCCCAATGTACTCTAATTTACATAATATATATAGTTTTCACAATTGTTCTAATCAGGTCCTTACTTTAGGAAGAACAATCTATAATAGGGATTGTACTTATCAGGATCCATTTGAGTCTAATATGATTTCCTTTTCATGTAAATATCATTGGTGATAAATTACAATCACATAGTCAACTATAATACATTTATAACAACTCAAACCAAATTTTCATTGTCCTCACATAAACCGTCCTATTTCACATACATAAAAAAGAATCAAAATATGGATAAAATTTCCAAATAACCTCATAGGGGTAAAAATAAAAGACAAGTATAATAAAAACATAAGGATAAATTGATGGTGAAACACATTTATAAAGCAACATGAATTAAATTTCTAATAGGGCTTTCAAAAAAGTGTTTAAGAGGCTAACCCCTTTTCACACTATTTTAAAACTACATTTCAAATGACCTTTTAAAAACCATTTTTCAAATGACACATCAAATCCACTTTAGAGTCAAAACCAATTTTTAAAACCAATTCTTAAAATGATATACCCATTTACTATAGAACGTATTTTATATCACACACCATTTCATAAAACAACAATTTTTTCCAATTAAAATTATTCCTGGAAAATTAATGTCCGAATGGAATTAAATATTTAAACTTACTGTTAACAGTTTATTTTCATCAAACATTATTTTAAAATACCAAAAAATGATTCTTAAAATTTATTTTCATCAGATGTGACATGAAAATATTTACAACCTATTAAGAAATCTAAATATACATTTAAACAAACACTTTGAATTTGAAAAGGGTCTATAGAAATTCATAAAACCACATGAGATCCATTCAAAAAATAATAATGGCTCCATAAACATATTATTTATTAAGAAATGTTTTAGAATACCAGAATATATTTAAAGTACACACTTTGGAATTTTCACAAATATTTAGTATACGCCACACCAATGAAATGTTAAATAAATCTTTAAACCATATTAGATCCTAAAATGGGAAAACATATGATTTTAAATTATTAGTAAATTTATTTAAAAATATAAAATTTATTTATAAAATTATTTACAAGGGAATTCAAGTGATTATAATATGGTAAAAAATTATTGAACTTATATAGAAAAAAGATAGGAAGAAAAACAGAATTATTACTTTATATTAACCTATATAAGGAATTTTTAGAGGCTATATTGAAATAATTATTAGTGATTAGAAGATTATATCACACCTAGATTAAGAGAGAGACAAAATAAAGTGAATACTGAAATCCCATTCTGTATAATTTATGGGTGTACCCAGTCATGGTGTTTCCTGATGACAACCTAGAGAGGATGGATTGTGGGAGAAGACATTGTAGGTGGCCAATAATAGGGTGAGGAATTATAGGGATAGGGGAAACTATAATACTTGTAAGGGAGAGGGATATAGGTGCATAGGAGAAACCAGAGAATAGGAAAGGGTGAAGGTGAGGGTTTGGGGGGATCTGGGGAAACCATAGTGATGATAACAACAAAATATTTGGGGGTATCAGAGGAACCAAAGCCCAAGTAAGGTATTTAGGTGGAAGGCTTGTGGGAAACAATGGATCTGGTGAGGGTGGAAATGACCAAAGCAACAACTATTGGGTGTAGTTTTTAGTAATTAAGGATCAGGGTAGATGGGTTTAAGGGGAGTGGGGGGGATCAAGGGAGAAGGGGGGCCTTGGGATAAATGGGGATTAGTATAAAGTGTTTTTTTACTAAATGAATATAATTTTGCGGTGGGTTTTTAAATATTTATAATAATTTTTCTCAATTTTTTAGTGGATGCTTAATAAACCTCTAATAAAATCTACATTTTTCATAGTGGTTTTGGATGTTCATATCACATGTCATGGTAATTTTTTGGTCTTATCATAGGGTGATTCCACCATTTTATTTCATCTTGTCCAGATCTAACTGTTATGTTTTATTGAGATGAAATTAGTACACAATTTATTATATATAAATTTGGAGAGGTCATTATTTTTTACAATTTATATTTACGTAAGTGGTTATAATATATAAAATAATAATATTATAATTATTAATAAAACCTATCACTTATAGTGTCCATATTGACAACTTCAACTATATAAGTTTTAATGATCAATTATACCAAAAATGTCTAGTAGTTTAAATTAGGGTTTCCCTAAAATTTCCCCCTATAGGGACTATGAGTTTACTAGATTTGTGGAAGAGTTATGAATTAAGTGGATATAAAGGAGAATTTTGTCATGTAAAATTTCATGTGTTAGAGGTAAACAAGGTTTAAGGACTCAAGGTGGGATGTGGTGTGATTTTTATCTTTATGAATCTTATGATTATACTTTTGTAACTGGTTCATCTCATTATTTTTTGTCACATCCATGTTTAAAAAGTTTGAAAAATTAGTTTAAAATATTCATCATTCACAAGATTTATCTTCTACAATACATGGTTACATAATATTACATTATGTAATTATATTATATGATTTGGTGGTGGGAAATTATAAAAAATCCTATGAATTTATATTTTTGAAATTATCAAAATAACACAATTCATGTCGTCAATTAATTTAAATCTTTATGAACTTTTATTGATAGTGGTTATGGGAGGGTGTAATTTTAAAATATTAATGTGCCTTTTTCGGTCTTTATTTTTTAATGGGTCAAATTTTTTGATGATGATATATTTTTTGGTAGGATCTCACATATATTCTAGTTAATTTAAAGCATTCATTTTTCACAGTATAGGAAAAATATTTTTTTAAAGTTGTGAAGGATTTTATTAATGTTATTCTTTATGTTTTGAAAGTCCCATGAGGTGGGAATGAATTTTTCGTATAAAAATATATTATAAATAATTTATTGTTTTAATTTCATATTTCTAATTTGAATTAATTTACTTTACTGTGTTGATGTTTTAGAAATATAATATTTAGAAATTTAGTTTTATCATGCATATCTTATCTCCTAGAATCTATCATGATTTTTTTTGTAAAAAAATATTTATATTGGTTTATATATATTTATTGATTATTTTTGGTTGAATTATTTGATAATGTAAAATCAATGAAATTTTATTAGGATTAAAAAAATTAAACAAGACAAAGTGGGGAAATTTGTTTTCAATGATCAAATTTTAATAATGGGAACATCAAGTTAATGGTGAAGGAAAAAATACCATTCACTTATATTTTCCACATAAATATTGATTTTTTTTATATTTTTCTGATTTATCAATGCTTAACTATATCTATGAGGAACTCAAATCATAAATTGTTAAATTTTGAGTTATTTTAATTAATAATATATTTTTATATAGGGGTCAAACAAAACACATGAGACTGGTTTTGGAATTAATTAAATAGTTCCACTAATATAAGAAATCATAAAATTATCAGTTATATAAATTTTATTTTCAAATTTATAGTGATTTTATCTATTTTAATATAATTTTTTAATCCATATAAAATCATATTCAAACATCTTAAGATCCACCATAGAATGATTCAATGTAAAGATGTTTCTTGGGAAAAGAGGGTTATTATAAAAGGTTTCCACTTGGATTTTATCATATAGTGGAACCTATAACATCATTCACCAAGAAGTGTTAGTATTTTTAATAGACACGGTATATTTAGGTATACTTAAATGAAATGGTGAAAATAAAAACTAGATAATCCATATTATAGTTATTGAATGATGATATTATAGTTGTGGTAAACTATGACATTTTTCACTATAATTTTGGATATTTTATGATATAGAATAATCTATGGATTTAAAAAGACTCAAGATAGTGAATTTTTAGGATCTAATAATATTTAGGACACACTTGAAATTATGAAATAATTATTTATATTCTAAGAACATTAGGGATTATATTGTTCATAATATATTGTATATAATTTTAGATATAATAATATGAATCTATAAAAAATGTTATGGATGGTGTTTCTAAAATAATATGATATTGAGATCACTTATACACCAAATTAGAGTAACATGGTAGTTGATTACCTAATTAAAAAGATTAGTAGTGATATTTATCATCATGATACTGTGGAATGGAATATGGTGTAACAACAATCATCATTATATCTAAATCCTACCAAATATTATGGAGGAGTTTTTGTTCATCAAATGAGGGAATAATTTTATTTGTATAGTGAGTATTAAATTATCAACATTATGATCATGAGATAGTGTCACAATGATATCATGTTATTTATAGTGGATTTATGAAATTATTTTTGAAGGATGTCAACATCATACTATCATCCTAGGTTGATTATATGTTATTATTGATATTGTGGGTGATTTCGACAGTTCATAATTTACCTTATTTAGTATACCCTAGATTTTGAATGGTATCTTGTCATTATCAAGAAATATTAGTTTTTTGTTTGTTGAAGAGGATGAAAAGAGGATATATAGACAAATTATAGACTTATTTGTAGATGTGTTTCAAACATAATGTAGTTTTATGCTTGATTAAATTGTTTATAATTCCTTATTTAATGTGGGAAGATATATCTATGGACATTGTGATAGGGTAGCAATATACATCTAAATTACATGATGATATTTAGATTATTTTTATTCAACTACTTAAGAAATAAAATATTAAACTAAACATGGAGTAGAGTTCAGTTAATACTATTTCTTGACATTATCTGATAAAAATTATTAATTTTCATGGAGTACCTTACATGACTTTATATGTTAATTATAACAAATTTACATCCCATATACTGGAAAGATTACAACATGATTTTATAACCAATTCATTCCTTTGTACAAAATTTCTTCCTTTGATGGATTGTCATTATTGAAGTACCATTAATGCCACATAGAATGTTATAAGAGAATATATCTTAGACCTTATAGGATCTTGGGATGAAAATTTACCAACATTAAAGTATTTTATATTATCAATTATCATTCATCAATCATAAAAGTTCCAAATGAGGAATTATATGAACGACCTTTTAATTCACCAATTGATTGGGATGACACTAGGGAGTCTACGTTATTTGTAATGATATGGGTTAGGATATAATAGATAATGTGTAAATAATTAGATATCATATAAATACCATGTAGAGTAGAATGATGTTTTATAAAAATTGGATAGGGTAATTGTTTGAATTTATGGTGGGAGATAAAAAACATATGATTATTAAAAAATCATGGTAATAAAAGGTTTGAAGAGATAATTAGATTATGATTATGGTTTATTATAAATTTGGAGGTGCTAACATGGGTTAGAGAATTTTATTATCAATTAGTAATCTCATTGAAACTAGGTATTTTTCATGATACATTCCATGTGTCTAAAAATCAAAATTATATTCATTATCTATCTCATTTTGTTGATTTGAATATATTTGACATTCGGGAAGATAAAATATTTATGGATAATCATATATTAAATTAGGTTGAATGAATGAATGTTTTACAGGAAATTAATTCCATTATGTGAGTTTTTTATTGGAATAGTAATTTAAAAAGAAGTACCTATTTCAGGACCTGATTCTTCCAAAACTCTTCCAGATCCTAAATTGAGATAGAAACTAATTGATTTAAAATTTTGACACTACATGGGGTGGAAACTATACCTAGGAGTGTGAATCATAAAATATGATAGCAATTACCCCTTTGTGTATAAATAAAAACACCAAATAGACAATGACAACCACAAATAAGATAAATAACTCCCTCATAAATGAATGAACATAATCATATGTATATAAAAAAATAAAATAAATGGATAATATTATTTATAGAATAAAATGTAGAATAATAATAAATTAATCCACCTATTTTGGGTCAGTTTATATCATGTATAAAAAAATAAGGATTTTCACAACCTAATATAAAATCTTGTAAGCTCGAAAAATGAAAAATAAAAATAGGTTTATTATAAAAGTATATTTATTCCGTTCATCCTCCAATATCTCTTAAATAATTTGAATATTCATAATAAATGTATAGTAATTATCATATATAAATATATTTTATTAAATCATATATGTAAAGAATAATATACACATTATTACAATATCAAATTTCATCACATATCATCATCATCACCATTCCCATCACCAACAGGTCATTTCAACAAATAACAGAAACCAAAAAATTTCATTATCCGCACTTCTAAAAATAGTAGGTTCAAAATCAATAACTAATTAAAACTATAATAACAAACTGAAATATAAATCAACAAACACATATATAGAAATTTATAAATAAAAAACAACCTATATCTTTTTTGGGAGTACAACATCCCTCTACAACATCCATTCAGAATACCATTAACCTTAATCTACATCAATAAAATGGACCATCACAACCCTCCAACAACAATAAAATAACTCAGTAAACATGGTTATGATAATACCATAACATGAAATCAATATCATAAAATCTAATAACATAATTTAATTCAAACCAATATATAAGCAACTAGAATCTGAATCACTATCAAAATATATTACACTAAATATTTTCCTCAGTTCATTTTTTACTCAATCCAATGTTTACACTAGTCGATATATACTAGGAAATTTACTTCATCAAAGCACATACTAACCTCTATATTTAATAGTAAACTACTACCTATTTACCACATAAAATCCATTGTTTTTTAATTTATATTATATTAATCACCATTGTTAAGTATCACAATATTCATCAACAAAAGTATAAATTATATTCAATAATGATTTCATTAAAAAAATGAATAAGAAATCCAATTATTTTTTTCAAAAATATAAAATATATTCCTCTTATTTATTTCATACATCAAATATATATTAATCTTTCCAATTTCAATTTTCATAATTACTGACTTCTCAAATAACTCACTGTTCTATTCAAATTTCATATCTACTCTTCCTTTACTCACATAAATTATGTTTATATTTGTCTAATATCAAGAGAATCACAATAATTAACAATAACAACTTTATAAAAATTATAAATAATAATTTAGTTAAGATAACTAAAAATATAGATTCCTATACCAAAATATATCTTTAATGAAAGTTAATTTAATATAAAAACAACAAAATAATACTAAAGAAATTCCAATAAACATATATTATAGGAATTTTACATCTATAAACCATTAACACCATCTGTGAACAACACTCTAAAATCATGGATAGATGATGGAGTAGATGAAATAATTATGAATCAATTATATATTAGCTTTACTTTACTCAATTTATACCACATGAGAAATTATCTTAAGGATCCCTTTAAGAGAACTCAATGTTTTAAAAAAATTCTCCATAATTTCCCACAATATCAATGGAAGAGAGAAAACTAAAATAAAATTTATACTACATATCAATTTAGTATTAAATGAAATATAACCAAACCATGGAGAAGTGTAATGAAATTTTTTTTTATATAATTAATAATAATAAAACAATGAAAAAATATTTCCTCAACACCCAAAATATTTCCAAGCTATTTTTCATTTTTAACTATATCTATTATAACCACAACCATGAAATGGATAATAAACCATGTCCTAGTTTCATCAAATAAACCTAAAAACTTGTGATAGTACCATGAAAATTTTTCTCTAAACCACATAATTTTCTAATCCTTGATTAAAAATTGAATTTCCACCATCTTAAATAATATTTTCCATAAAATAAAATCCTAGGAACACACATTTTATAACCAATTTTACAAAAACATGTTATGGTAGAAAAAACCATTAGATAATTCACTCATTGTGGAAAACAATACAATAATTCATTTCCCAAAACCATGACTTCCCATCAATGATAAGATCTATAAGTATAATTTAGTCAGATATGTAAGTTCATAATGAGAACCATCCTTGGATTAGTCTCCTCTATAACTCAAAATTATAGTTTATAATCTATAATTCATATTCAAACTCACTAATTGGTTCCTTAAAATAAATTTTTTTTGTAGAGGAATGGGATCAATGATCTAGGACTTCGCATCAATTACCTCTCAGATGATTGTCATCCTCAATAATTAGATAAATCTATAACGTAAAAAAATATAATTCTTATAAAATTACTATCATGCAACATATCTCTAGGGTTGTAATATTTTAAAAAACTAAATGATAACAAAAAATAGTACCAAGCATAAATAATTCCTTAAAAAATCAGTTCTCAACATTAATATAATAATAACGGTCTAAAACCACTTTGTATATTAAACCCAAACCTACAACTCTATCTCCAATTTATATTCATCCAAATTACCATTTCTCTATAAATATTATAACATAAGAATGAATCAACCCCTCTTCACTTTATTTTTATATTTTTCAATCTCAATAATTTATTCAATTAATGTCACATTCTTATTGATATTTAACTATCCTTAATAAATTTCATTGTATTTAAATTTAGGATACATCCAATGATATGTAAAATTGAAAATTCCAGGAAATTTATTTAATTGGTGTGACTTTACCAACCTATATCCCATTTTGAAGTCCAAACCAACACATCAAAAGTTCTATAAATCATAAAATATATCTTATTACCCTATACCCATCCTATACTACCCAAAATTAGGGAAAACCTTAAAAATTGCATAATCACTATCCTCAAACTTCAAGGGTATCATCCTATAATATTTATAATTATTCTAAAAATCATATAATGTTTTTATCTACTCTTTAATCATCTATACCTTTTCAACCATACCATGAAAAATGTCAAGAACAATGATTATCATCTCATCAACCTTATTCTAGTAAAATAGTTATCTATATACTCTCCTAGATAGTTTGTCAAATGTTTCCATTCTGGTTGATGAAAGATAGCAATATTTTTAAGAAAAAACTACCATATTTAATGTTTTAAAACAAAGATCCCATAAAATAGATGACACATTAATTTTTAATGTCTTATAACATTTTAATTTGATAATGTTTTCCCATTACCTAAAGTATGAAATATTATTCTAATGAATAATAGAGATCCAAATTCATATTTCAATATCTAATAACATTATAAGGTGAAGTAAGTATCTGAGTAAATAATAATCAACCCAAAAACATTATGAAGCCATGCCATAACTTCAATAATTTATATTACCCATATAGTGCATTAAAATACTTAATCATTTGTAAATGAGCCTACATCGCTAAGAGTTCTATTGCAATATAGATTCAATTATTTCCTCCAACACCCAAGAAGAAAATATCAAAAAATAATAAAATATATCCACTCATTTCCACTATTGAACCACAATAGGATGAAACCAACAACATAAAACATGATTCATAGCCTTTACCATATTTCAGAAAGACATTTAAATATTTATTGTGGCATAAATATCTTCATACCACCCCAAAAAAACTATTCATTTCCGGAATCAATAATCTTATAAAAAATGGAAGTACTCATAGAGCTGATCTAAAAAACTTTTATAGAAAAACATATATAATTTATTATTGAAATAATACTTTTCAGTGGTAAAAATACTGATACTCTCCCTACTTTTGCCATTTATCCAGAGAATCACCGTAAGCAATAAAATCTATTTGAACTTCCACTGTAGAATCTTTATGTTATGATTCATCTATTTGATGAAGTATTAAATAATTCATAATTATATGGTATAAAAACTTCTACAACCATATTCATATAATTATAAATTTAAATCCGTTCCTTAACTTTTCATGTCCAAAACTAGAAAACTCTCCCAAATATCCTTCGAACTTGGATATGGACATACGCGAAGGGTGTTCTTGATCCCCATTGGATGGGGACTATAACTCGGTCCCTCACCAACAACTAGAGGGATGGATTTCTCCACACCATAAATAAGATTAAATGAATATATATACATGTAGAATAATAACCAAAAAATTATATATGTTATAAATAAGATAAACCATAGTGGTGATATAACCCAAATTCTAGATTAAAACCCATGTATATGTCCAAAAACCAAAAAGGGACAACTAGAACTAACAACATATTCTCTATATGATAAGTGGTTAACATATCATAATCTCACCACCATTGAATCATACCCATCTAAAATAAACATTACTTCCTAAACGTCATGATTTAACTATTACTGTATCAAATGGTAATACAAGGTGTACACATTCCCGATGAAATATATTGGGTGTGAGCTAAATAGGCTAAATAGGATCCCAACAACAAGTTCTATACAAAGCCCCAATATAACAACCAAAATATGATTAATTTACTGAAAACATAGATCATAATTATTTTAACTATTTTATAAAGAAAACATGGTAAATAGTTTCAATTTTTTTTTGTTTATATATAATTACAAGTAAAATTGTTTCAAATAATAATTCTAATAAAATATTTACATTTAATGAATCTGGGTCTATCAAACCCAAAATAGTACAAGACAAAGAACAATGTTGAATACCATTAGAAAAAAAAGGTTTCAATTTCTAGGAAACTTATATCCTGATAGTCAATAATGAAAATTTCACACTCATGTCCCTAGGTCACAAGGCTAAAGAGAATAGGGGAACACCCCATGAGTGAACCCACTAAAATTTCATAATAATTTCCCACGGATACATCAGTTATATAAGAGAAGAACGCCCCAGGATTTAACCCCCTAATGGAAACAACTAACAAGGAATAAAAAAAATATCCACCAACATACCAAATGTCCCCATGTGTCATATATATCATATCTATTTTCAAAGGGCATTGAAACATCTCAATAATTCTAAAAACCCCCATAAAAATATTATTTGAAACCCCATTTCACAAATCTTTAAAAAACACCTTTTTATTACCAGAATTAGTGGAAACCACAATTCATAATAACCAAATTTATATAAAAACAAATCTATCTTTCTAATTCATTTATTAAAAAAATTATAAAAAAATGGTAAATGAAAGATCAATGACATAGGATATAGATGGAACCAACTACCTCAAACTGGGATACATACCAACCACAATGGGATCCATACATTATAAGAATAAAGGGAACTAATAATAAATGAAAAATGGTTGTAACAATTATTCCCACATCAAATCATAGAATTCCAAAAAAATTGAGAAAGATATTTTATATCAAGACCTACCATAATAAAATCAGGAGAAACCCACAATTAATAGAAGGATCAATAGATAGAAGATGATTAAAAAGTGGATCTAGAAGTGATGGAATAAGATTCATCACATGATAATTGACCCATGAAACATACCCTATATAAATTTATATACTCAGATAAATGAATCAAATGAGAAAAAAAAATTTATTTAGAGAAATAGAATCAAACACTATGGTCAAAGGTCAAACATCAAAGAGATGATAATGGAAAAGTAAAAACCACCCAAAAGTTCCTCAGAGATATCTAATTTTTGTGAAATTGAAAAATATGAATGGGAGGAGTAATAGTTATGAAGAATTATAATACATATTAGGAATAATATATTCATGTTTTCAATGATGGATTAAAAAAATTAATCCCCATTTATTCATGTATTTTAAAAAAAGTTGTCATGATATTTTAAAATCTAAAAAATTGAATTCATGATGTGAATCCCTTACATTTTATGATTTTTTCACCGTTTAATTTTGGAATTCAAATTTTCTTCTTTAAATAAAACACATGTCATGATTCCATTTCATGGAACAAATAGGATTTGTAGCCAGTGATTAGAATATATCCTTTAGAAAACTCCTAAACTTTTTAGATAATCTTTTATCACCTTTAAGGTAGAGAAATATACTATTAATAATTAAAATTGAGTGTATGTAACAACACCAAATCCAATTAGCTGGAGTCAGTGTCTACTATATAAAATTGGCCTAGATATAATGGTTTAATCCAAAATGGACTAATCAGTTTAGTATTATTTATGAATAATATACATGCATTATACCAATTTACATTGGGAATATAGTTTTCATTCTTTAACTTATTGAAATAATTCTTCTCCATATCCTAGGGAATGAAAAAAAGGGTTATCTCTGATGATCTGTAAGGGTTTATTATTATAGAAGATATCTTGATACAATATGGAATAAAAAATATGGAAAGATAAATAACAGAACATAGAATCCATTTCATCTATAATTTTATTATAATGATTAGATATTTCATAATTAATATGTCAATATATGTAACTACAAATTGATTACATTTAATTAATAAACCTAGATTGAAATACATATAATGATAATATAAATTCGAAAATATCATGGATAATAATATTATATAAATTTTAATTGAAGGAAATTATTAATTATTGGATTTCATGATCTCAGGAATCATGAAACCACTATAATCAATACCTTTCACAATATAGTTTAAAAATGTTAGTACAAAATATATTAATTTTTCCAACTAATTTGTCTCATTAGAAATCTCGATGCATTAACGGTCTATATAATTATGAGGCATGTTTGAAAATAATTTAAAAATCATTCCTTACATATAAAATAATTATTTAATTAACGAACAATATGACTTATCAATATATATCCATATTGAGTAAAGAATACAAATTTTTTAATATTTTCCCTTTTTAAAAAATTATTTTCAAAGTACAACCCAAATTTAGTTATGTTGTATGATTTTAAAAATAATAATATCCCTGAAAAAATTAATATATAAAATAAAATTATTAGAGTTCATTAATGATAAATCTTAAAATTCCTTTATCAAAATTAAAATAATTCCACAAAAACTGAGTCTGTAAGATAGAATATTTTTAGTTTAGTAACATTAAAATTGTAATCCTTTGAAAGAATAAAAATTCATTGAAAATTTATCCATAAAAAATAAATATTTATTCATATTAAATACATCAATATGATAGTATATACATTTTATAAAAGTGATTAGACGAATATATAAAAATATGTCTCAATGAAATTGAAAATATGATGAAATTTAAAATGACACACTAACCTATAGTAAAGTGATCATTAATATAATTTTTATTAGTTTAAAATATATAACTAAATTATAATTGATCCATTTTAATATTTATATTGGATCCATTTATAACATCTTACCACTCGTTCACTAATAATAGTTAATTATGACTATTTTTTCGGCATCAATTTCTTTTTTTCCCATTCATGTTTTTTCATGAATATTTTGGATATTGAACATAGGATGTAGTTCCATAATATCCAGAATTATATTAATATTAGAACTATTTTTTTATTATAAATATAAATAGCTACAATATAGAAAAATAAACATAGAAAATGAATAACATTAAGTCGTGTAGAAGCTAAGTCATACGTATGGATGAGTGATATAACAACCCTTTCCTTTATTACAAATTAATTCATGATTTATTACATAAATTATCAATAATGAAAATATAAAATATTGAGATATATATTATATTTGTTATATTTGGTATAACAAAACATGACAAAATAGGGATACAGTGAGTTTTCAAAAACCACATTAAAATTCTCTTAAAATCCATTTTCCCTCAAAACATTCATGAGAAAATCGTGGGAGGTACAAAAGAAAGGGGTGAAATATGAATCCCAGTGTGGGAATAAGAAAATCATATAATAAAGAATAATAAATACATATAATTCAAGAGGTATAAAAATGTACGATAAGAGGTTGTTATCATAATCATGAACAATGACGAATGATATAACATGATATCATAATAGAAACATGGGAATACTAAAACTACTGAAAACATCAAATAATTAGAATAATTAATGGTTATACACCAAGGAATTATAACATATTTTGGTTAAGAAACCCTCTTGTGCTCCTTACCCAGAATCTCATGATGTTAAAACATTACCCAATTTATTGGATAAAAATATTGGAGCACATATTATAAACATATGATATACGTTTAAAAGTGTTCCACATATATCATATAATATAAAAGTTTCATTCATATCTATTGAACCCATGATTGAGGAGTGTTGGTTTTGTAAGTGGAATTCCAACACTAAATAATTATAGGTTCATCTAGGTAAATTACCTTGAATTTAAATAGTATAATGAGATAAAATTGGGGTTTTCATAATTTTTAAACAAATAAGTGTAGTTTTAGGGATGTGGAAAAACATATATCGTAATTAGGAATTGAAAATAAAACGTAATGAAATTAATAATTTTCTTGGATAAAGAAGAAAAAGATAGGGTCATTTACATTGAGAGTGTTTTTCAATGAAATTGGGAGTAGTTTCTTGAGAGATTGGGGAATGTTGGGAGGGATCTGTGGATGGAAGGAAAGGGTAAGGATGTGATCCAAGATTTTTTAGTGAAGATAAATTGGAGCACGGGTGGCATTATATAGGAAAAGTAAGGGGAGTTATATATTATTTCCTAAACAATGGTCTTGGACTCTATACAAGAAATTAATCCAACCCACAAACCATCCAATGGTTTTGCCCATCGTTTCTTCTAAATTTGAATGGTTTTCATTATTTTATAATTCCAAGAAAGAAAATAATAAAAATATTACCCTTGATGGTGTATAATTTGTTCTTTCTTTTAAAAAAGTAATTTTAAAACCATAATACATACTGTTGGTTTTGGCAGATTCATAAAGGACATTTAAAATAAAAAATTGACATAAAAACATATGATTTTAACAGTTGAATATATATTCAGTTTTGGATAACTTTTTTGGAATATATTACATCTCTTTGGGTTATTATGATGTAATAATACAAATGGTATATGTACACTATATTTAATTTTTACCTGAACATTTGACTATCTCAGAAAATAAAAGAAATCACAATTGTATTATTTCAATGTTCTAAGTAGAAATACATTTAAACAAAATATATCTATAAATATGGTATTTTAAAAATACCCTAATTTAAAAAAAATACTTTCTTTTTCATAATTACATTTTATGACTCTTTTAACAAATATTTATACATCATAAATTTATATTATCCAATTTACATAATAATTATTACTTAGTAATAATATTTTATTAAAATAACATTTAATTTTAAAATTAATTAATTATTAAAAATTAATTCCTTAATTGAAATTTCGTGTTACCTAATAAATAAACTAGAATTTTTTTCATTTTTAAATTTAATTTTTATCAATATAATTATTAAATAATTTATACAATAAAATCGATACCAAATAAATAAATTCATTATTTAATAGAAAATAAAATATACATATCCACGATGTTAGGTTTGAGATACATACAACTTTGTTACAGTAGATAATTCTAGAAGGGAAATGTGTGCGGTGCATAAATATTTTTACGGTGATTCGGAGAATATTGTTTGGGTCATGATCTTGGTGAGATTGAACTTCTCTAATAATAAGTTTCACTAATAATTTAGTTTTTTATTCTTAGCATTGGATTATTCATGAAAAAATCCCAGTGATTTTATATCCCGTGGAAGCTCTAATAAATTGGCTTCATATGATACAATCCCACTGGTGGAGCATATAACTTCCTTTGTCTATGTCAATTTAATTTTTCATAACACTAAATATATACTAATCATAAGATCCATGTTAAAAAACTGTATTATCATTAGTTATGATTCTTAATGGGCTTTTAGATTTTATAGGATATAATATTCCAAAAAAAATTCATGTGTTTTTAATTAAAATTATTACTAAATAATGCCTTTAATTTTTTCACAAATGACAATTCATCTATAAATGTTTAGGTGGTTACATTATTCGAACATTTAAAATTTAAACCTTTAAATTTTCATTCTGTAAACTAAAATAAATGAGGGTACTTTCATTTCATCACCTATTTTTGTTTCTACATCACTCCCTCAAACTTGTGGTTACAATAGAAAACGTTGACCATTTGGGTTCTCTTATTTTGTATAACATTATCTCTATGATATTATATCACAACTGGTTTATCCTTATATGAAACAACATTTATCAATGGTAACACCTCTAGACTCTAATAATTTTATGGGTTTGATATATAATTTATCAATATGGATAAATGGAATGCATTAGGTACTTGAGATAGGTTATGTGGGAGTTGTAGTTGATATTCAGCATCTCTAATTTGATTAAGAATCTATAAAGGGTCATTGTTTCTTAGAATAAGCTTTCCCTTTATCCTAAAACTCATGACATTCTTCCATGGGGATATACAATTGAAAAATTTATCATCAAATTAATACTCTATGTATCATTGGAGATTATATGTATATATTTTTCAATCAACTTTGTGAGGATTTAATATGACACAAAATGTTTTTAACCTTCTCTGTCATCTCATGAATTGGATCAGGTTCCACCATATTCCTCTCTCAAACATTATCCCAAAATACCAAAGTTTGAAACATATTCTCATAAAGATTCTCATAAGGTTCCTATTAAATTATTGAAGGAAAACTATTGTTAGATGTTAACTATAGTATATGAATATATTAATCACAACATCCTTGAAAATACATTGAACATGATCTCATCATATCTTCCATATTTTGAATGATCTATTCTGACTAGCCATACATCAAAGGGTGATAACCAGGGATGAAGCTCATTTCAACAATAAATGCTTGCTGAAGGCTTATCCCAAACCTAAAGATAAAAAAAATACAATTTTGATCATATGAATTATAGATTCGAACTCAATCCATTGTTACCATGGGGATTTTATCAAGAGAAAAATAATCCATTATATCAACAGATTATTATTACTTGGTTAAGAGATCGACTATAGATGAGATTTCATTATTACCATTTTTTCCTTGCCTAATTCTATAATGTATTCCATGGTTAGGTTTTTTATTTTACAATTTGGTGTATAAAATGGTTTCATAATACCGTTAGGATTTTTTCTTTCCTCTTTGAATTTGTGGGATACAAATACTAAAGATAAAAACTCTACAATCTATCTATTAATGATATCCCCCCAATAAATTTGACATCAAATATATATAAATATTAGTTCTTACTATATGAATATAGAAATCAGAGTTATGTACATCATCCAGATGTCCCATCTTAAATTATGTCATTTATGAGATACATATCTTGGATTCAAAAAATATAGCAACATCTTCAGCAAAGTTGAAATATAAAATATCATCGTCCTTCTTCTGTAGTGAAATATCATCTTTCTCAACCTCTTTGATCCACTTGGGAATCGATAGTTGGGATTTTACTTGAAAAAGGTAGGATCGATATCCTTTTATAATCCCATATTCATCATTACATGTCTTGGAATGTTGGATCATTTTTAATCATAATTATGGAGATATTTTCAAGATCTTATCGGTATAGAGAATCTTACACATTGTTTAATTTCTATGTATATTAGTTCATTTAACAATCATAATCCGTGATCAAGTCTACCCAACTCTACTGGGGCATACTAAGCTCATTTCATAAGATTATATACTTGAGGATTTTATTTTCCATATAAATATATATATATATCACAATTCTCCCTATAGTGATAATGTCATTAAATATTTAAAATGAAGATCACTACCAAAAATTATAGATCATGGGTTTGGAATTTATTCTCAAGGATCATTAGTCAAAGATGGAGATAGGATATAAAATTATAATTTTTCATTTGGACAAAACCCAGGACCTTTTTAGATGTATCATGGTCGATCCCTAATACCTCCCCACTAGTGGGTAATTTGAATACATGTGAAATGATAAGCCTCTTTATCATCTCTTAAAAAATTCCATAGATTTATCATACAAGACAAATATGAATCCTTTCTGAGTTATCTTCGTTAGGGGTCTTGAAAATCATTATAATTTTCTTAAAAATTAAAAATAATACCTATCTAATCCCTGAAACATAGGGATTTCCTTCATATAGATTATTGTATGGAACCTTTCAACAATTTTTATGGATCCATATATATCACTTTACTAGTTATGAAATGCCCCAAAATATTACCTAGATCAACCAGAGCTTTCATTTACTATTCTTCTCACACATATTTTCTTTCTAAAATTTCCTAAGTACAATATTTTAATTCTCATTATATTCCTTATTTATTTTTAATTAAATTGGAATACCATCAACAAAAAATACCACTAATTTGTTGAGGTAATCCCGAAAGACACTATTCATCAAATTCGTAATGATTGTTGGATTATTCATGAGTTTTAATGGAATCACTATGAAATATTACTTTCTAATCCTTTTACAAAATTCAGTTTTATGGATGTAATCCTTTATCATATTTACTTGATAATATCGTAACCCATGATCATTATTAGAAAAATACTAAGATCTATGTACCTAATCGAAAAAATCATGAATCAATGGAAAATGGAAGTTGTTCATTATTTTAGTCCATTTTAGATCATCATAATCAATTTAGACACACATTAACCTATGCATATTCTTGATTAAGAGGATTGGATCACCCCATGGTGAAGCACATGGGTTAGGAAATCCCTTTTAAGGATTCTCTTATTGTAGGTTCTTCATCTCCTCAAGTTCAACAACCTAAATTTTATATGGAGTCATGGATATTGGAAAATTCTTGGGTATTATCTTGATTAAAAAATAAATATCTATTCTATGATGAACACTGGTGAATTCTACCATAAAAACATTAATGGATCCTCTCAATGTGAGATTGTATTCAAGGATAATGTTTTATATAATCTCAAAAATTTGAGCTATATACCCTTTCTTATAAGGTAATAATATCATTTCATGGGATTTTATTACTAATGAAAATTAATCCTCCTACTTTCACATGTATAGAATATGAGTTCCCCTCACAATGCAGAGGGTGATATCCTTCTCTCATAAATTTATATTAGTTTTATATAAGGAATTCAAATACATGCCAAGAGTTTTATAAAATTATGATAAAGGGAGTATAACATGGTTAGTTGGGAATTTCAGAATACAAATTTTTATAAGGGAGTAGTTATATACTTGAGATTAAATAATTAACAAATTTTCCATTTTTACCAATATCCCTACTTCCATTCTTTTCAGGGTTGTTTGAATAGTCATATTAAACTTGTGAGATATGAAATAATTCATAGTACCATGGACGATAAGTCATAATTTTAAAATTAAATTCTAGTTTTAATAATTAGTTTCATCCATTATATACTTAGAGATGGTAATTTTAGTTCTATTACATACATAAATGTGAAACCATGAACATTAGTTCGATAACTTATTAATGAAATGTTTTCTTTAACCTATGAATTTCTTATTTTTCAATCTATGTTATCCCTGATCTAATTCCTAAAAGAAAACATTACGAGCCTATTTAACACCTAATAATTGTTATTATTGGGAATTTAAATTTAATAAGTCATATATTAATGATTTTTAAACCTGTTGGATAGAAAATCACATTCTCATTCTCCTGTTCCTGATCAAGTCCAGCTCAATATTGTATTTATTATGTTCTTACACCTAGGTATATCTATACAAGATGAACATCCACCTATAGTATATATAGAAGGATTTATTTTCATGGAATCCACTAACTCTATACATCACTAAATTATTTGGTATTTTTTTGATGAGCAGTCTTATCCATAAGGATTTTACTATAGTTTTTTATTAAAATAAAAAAAATAACTAGTCTTTCCTCAGATACCAACTATGACAAACCAAAACTTTACTTCACATTATTTATATATTTTTTTAAATAAATAAACACTAATAAAATAACATAATATCATGAATCCTAGATTATTTAGAAAATTATCTACATAGTCATCAACTTGATACTAGGATCCAAAAAAATATTGAAATACCCTAAACTTTCTCTTAAAATCCATCGTTCCTCTAAAACTACGTGGGATAACTAAAGGATGTAAATAATAAAGGGAAACGCTATAAATAATATTAAGGGAATAAATAAATCATGGAATAGGGAAACTAACTACATTCATCCAATATTCTTAATAATGTAACAAAAGAAGTGAGAATCGTAATCATGAATAAAGGGGCATGATATAACAAGGTAGAATAAAGGAAACATGGGAATGTGAGATAATCTTTACACATGGAATCATAAGAATAAGTCATGGTTAGACAAAAATAATTCATAACATAGTGTTCTTAGGATTTCCTCCCATGCATTATAAATATCATCTTATGTGATTAAAAAAATAACCAATACAACATATTCCAATCTTGGTGCACCCATCACAATAATACCATGTACATGCATTACTGTGCCACAAATCATATAACATAAGAATGCATTTCATATATATTAACCAAATTATTGAGGATTATTTCTTAAATAAATTTAATTCCTCAATAATATAATGACTTGTTCAAATCATTGAATAACATTTAGTGAAAAAAACTAAATGATTTCAAATCACAATAGTTAGGCATAAAAAATAACATCGATATTTAAAAAGCATAATATCCGTACAAATAGATTCAAATTTTTTTTAATGAGAGATAAAGGGTTAACACCATGTTGTTAAATAAAAATTAGAGTATAGGGGATGTCTAAAAACATTTCCCATCATTATTAATTTGAAATGAAGAGGAATAACATAAATAATTTTCTTAACTAAAGTGGAGAAGGAGATGATCCCCTACCTAGAGGGGGTGTTTCCAAAAGATTGGGAGTTACATCATGAGATCACGGGGAACCTTGTGAGGGATATAGATAAGGAAGATAAGATAAAGGATGTGATCCAAGGATTTTTGATTGAAGATAAATGTGATATTGGTTGAATTTATAAAATAAAATAGAGGGCAGTTCTTTATTAATTCCTAAACCTAGGTTTTAAACTATATACAATAATTTTATAAAAAACACAATCCTTACCAATATGTTTCTCATGGTTTCCACCTCATAAGAGTGTTTTTTTACTATTTTATATTTTCCATAGTTGAAATTATTAAAATATTAACATTGGTGGAGTGGATGTGATTCATGATCATAAGGAATTGATTTTCAAACCATAATATATAGTATAGGTATTGGATGATTCATAAAGCCCTTAAATAACTAATCAAATATTGAAATAAAAATATTATTTTAAAGGGTGAATATAGTTTTGGTATTGGATTACTTTTATGGAATATATTACATCACTATTGGGTCATTATGATGTTATAATACATACAATATATTTATACCGTATTTAATTTTTACCATAAAATTTGATTTTCTCAAAAAATGATGAAGAAATCAACAATGGATAATTTTTAAATTATTAATCCAAAAATATTATTTCTTCGAATAAATAACTCTTAAATAAATATAAATTATATTTTAAAATCAATATCACTATTTACTAAAAAATACTTTCTTTATAATAACAATTTTCAAACCCTTATGAAAATTATTTTTGACTACCTAAAATTATATTATCAATAATACATAATAAATAATAATTAGGTACAATATTTTATTAAAATATAATTTATTTTCCAAATTCATTAATTCGTAAAAATGAATTTTTTAATTTAAATTGATTGTTACCCAATAATACAATTTGAGATCTGTTGTGTTGAAATCAAAATTTTATCAAAAAAATATATCCAAATATTTATAATTTAAAATAAATATAGAATAAATATAATAATTATTTAATAAAAAATTAAATATATATACTCATTGTATTAGGGTTGTGAAACATAGCCCTTTACTACACCAGCAAACGCCTTATGGGTAAGGTGTTCATGGTGAGAGTTTTTTGGAGATGTTAAACGAACATGGTTTTGGTTGTGATCTTGTTGAGATTAAACTTTTCATATAAATGGTTTCTATCATTATTTAGTTATTTAATATAAACATGGTATTGTTCAATGAAAAATGGTCTTTAATGTGTGTGATCTTATCGGTCGAGGACATCACTTCCTTTTACTATGTCAATTTTATTTTTTATAATTATAAATATTTATTAATATTATGATCTGGTTTAAATTTCTATATTATAAAAGGCTATAATTATTAATTTTATTATAAATAATATAGGTTATAATATTTCCAAAATAAAAAAATTGATTTTTATAACTTCATTACATAACAAGGTATGTAATTCTACCAAAAAGAAAATTTATTTACAAAAGTCTGGTTGATTATGAGTAACAATATTATTTCTTAATTGGTGAATAGGTAAAAAATAGGTTATATATTTATTTTATATAATCAATATTATTTAATATTTAACACATGTATTCATTAAATATATCTTTATTACTATTTATGTAAGAAGTAAGTGAAAATTGAATCACATAGCATGTGAAGTGGAACTCTACTGTACACACAAGTGACATTATCATATTTTAAATAGAATGTAAAGTAAGAATGTATATGTGATATTATATTATATATGTAAAATTATATATTTGAATTAAATACATTAATATATCTAATTGTAATATGTGTTATGGAAAACGTTATGTATAAGTACACATGGTGGTAGTCCGCTACACACGATCAACAATTTATTTTCACTTTTGATGGAAGAGGAGATTTATATAGGTTATTAAATTAACATAATAACATATTAGTATATGGGAGATACTTTTTTTGTTATATTATAATAATTTAATTATATTTTTAGGAGTTGTAAAAATAAATATAAAAATACTCATTTAAAAGTGTGACCTATTCATTATATAATATTATTTGGTTTGAAATAAAGTAATTCTTAATTTGGTTTTATGATCATACTAAGACCTATAAGATGTTGGGAGGGAAAATATAATTTCATTCATATAGGTTATGGATGATAAAAACGTATTTTCATGTGTGAATATGTGAGGAAAGCGGTGTCCTTTTATAAGTGGGGAGAGTAGAATATTGGAATTTTTTTAAAATAATGATTTAAACCCACATTTCACCATATAAAAAAGGATAAAAATGGACAATTATTGTACATTTGATGATATAAAGTCTAAATATTACCATAAAATTATAATTGGACATGTTTTATGTCATTTTAAACCATTATCATCTATTTTAACACCCATTAAACCCATTTTCTCCTCAACTACAGTGATTAATTATTTATTTTTTCATTGTTCATTAGGACTATAAGACCCCAAAATTTTTTAAGAAATACTTTGGATCTTTTAAATGTACTACCTTTTTAGTGTTGACCAATTTATTTGGGTTTTTCCTTTTGGGGTGTTTCAGTGGGAATTTGTTAAAAATGAAAGAAATGTGGATATGAATGTTTCGCGCATAGTTAGGGAAACCTATGTGCCATAACCCAACTAACCATGTAACCCTGGACAAAGGGGAATTCCATGGGTTGCATAATGTTTTCAAACTATTCACACTATTATGAGTATCCATGAACCCCTATATAAAAGGTGCACAATTATGGAAAATCGGGTACCCCTATCCAGCAGACTATGTAAATGAATTGAAGATTACATAAAATTAGTTTTAAAAATCCCCCAAACCCCTAAAACTCACAAATTTCAAACCCCATTCAACCTTATAAGGTATTTCAAAATTTTGGAGCTCTCTAGACAAATTCTGATCCTTCTAGCCCGATTCTCTTAACGATTTGAAGACTGGTTCAAACACCTAGAACTTTCTCAGTACGTGAATCATATCCTAATTTTTTTTGTTCTTATCCCTTTCTTATAGCACTATTTTAGTGAATTAATATAGTATTTATTTAGATCTAAATCTATTTAGTGAGATCTATATCTACAATTTTGGATATGGATCTAGATTTAAGATATATTTATTTATTTAATCTTGATGTAGGGTTTTGATATTCGAATCCTATTTTAAATTACAATGTCACTCAATTTTCAGGGAGTTCAATTGGGTTACTATTCATAAAATAATTGAGTTGTGTGGTATAATAATCAATTCCCATAGTCCTGATTTGATTACATGTAGGAATAATATAGAATTTTTTTAGTTCTTTAGAAATTGAAGGTCTAGATTAATCAATTAATTTTGGTGAAATAATTATTGATGGAATTTTGAAATGGTGGGATTTGGGAACTATTTATTGGAGAATTAATATTAGTATATTGGTATCATAATTTGATATAATTCAAGGTGGAATTTATTTTGTACTAATGATATTATTAAAAGATACAATTAATTGTAGAATTAATTATGTGATATTAATATTATGAATTGAGATAATTAATTATGGAATTAATTATGGGGTAACGGTATCTTGAATTGATATAATTAATAGTGAAATTAATTAGGAGATATTTTTGTTGATAATTGAAAAATTTATAGGTGAATTAATTATAAGAAATTGGAATTGTGTGTATGATTAATTATTTGATGAATTAATTAATGGATTGTTGAGATATATGTAATATTTTTTTATGTGTTATTAAATGATATATGGAAGAATGGAAATTTTTCCATGTATTATGAATAGTAACATGATCAATAAATTATCATTTGATAAATGGTGAATGGTAAAATGGATATTTGACAATGTATTATGAATGGTAACATGATCATTTAATTACTTAATATTAAATAGTGATTGATAAAATGAATATTAAACTATGTATTAAGAATGATAAAATGGACATTAAAATGTAAGATCCCATATGGTTGTATCAATCTTATACATGGGATGATTTAGGTATTTAAAATAGGGTGTCCTAGGGAACCTAGGTGTTTATGCGGTCAAATATATAATATTTAATAATTTGATATACTATTTATTTATGAATTTAAATTTTTTTCATTATACAACTTCATACACTATTATTCAATGGATTCGTTTTAGACACTATTGGTAGTGACCTACTAAGTTGTACTCACACCCTACTAAGGATACCTAATCAATCCCCAAATATGCATTATTGTTCTATTATAGTTTAATAGAAAAGGACCTGGGTTAGGTGGTTAAGCTATAGACAGATATTGGATGAGGGATTCTGACATGGTTCAGAAACTACTTGGGAGTCATTTCTGTATTTTTTTTTATTTTTCATTTTAGACACCAAACAAGTTCATTAGAATAGAATGTTATCTTCTTTAGTTTGATGTTGTATTTTATTCTTTTATTATCTTTAGATATTGGTAATGTTTATTGTTATATATTCTTCTACTATTATATATTATTTCTACTATTGTATGAAAATAATAAAAGAGGTTATATTCTTCCAATGACTGACTTATCAGACCCTCATATCTGGTCAACAACATATGGAATATGGGGAGGCACACATGAAGTCATGTAGTGGTCCATCTCGGGGCACCATGTGTCACGCATGGGATAGGATGTTTGAAATTTATATCAATTGAAGCTTTAATTTATTTTTCATTTTTTTACTACATGGGGAAAGGTATAAATTAGACTTGGAAGAGTAAGGGGATGGAAATGAGCTCATTCATGGGTGTTTCAAACCCATGTATAGGGTAAAAACCCAATTACCCGTTGTGGGATGGTTTTTATGGTTGTTTTTTATTACAGTTGAATATTATTTCATCTCTGGAGATGCACTTGTTGCGTGATGTGTATATTGTTTTTGAGATTTTTTAAGAATTTATTTATGACTTATAATGGCATGAGAGTTGACTATGCATGCATCATTATAATAACTCAATATTATTTTGTGACATGCATAATTTCTACACACATAAGAAAATTAGTTTTGGGTATATTGCTGATCTTAAACCATTTTCTTCACCTGTGCAATTAATTTCAAAATGGCTCCTAATATAATATTTGGACGTTTTAAAATTATGAAAAATGTGAAAAAATGATTTTTTAAATGATAAACGTGATATGATAATATCTTCACCCAAGATAACCAATACCTTTAAGTTGGATAGTTAAGGCTAGTAATAGCACCTCATTTTAGGCCATGTGGTGAGGTTTGGGGAATAGACTTTATGTGACTTTATATGATTAATTCTTCTTAGGTTAATGTGATAAATATGTGTTATCAGTTCTTATACATGTGTTTAACATTAAATTGTTATTCCTCCATGATTACACTAGATGAAAGGATTACTAGTGGAGATTTATAGAGATGATCTACCAACTGTGGAACCAGAGGCACTCATAGTACCAGGTGGGGAGCTGGGGGAGAAGTTCTGAGAGAACATCGCTCGTTTCATGAAATTCATATAAAGATACCCATGGTAGGTTTTTGAGAGTATTCCTTACTTGATAAGAGAGTTTTAGTTGCATCACCATCCAAATTTTACTAGAGAGTGTGGACCTGATGGAGTTGAGTTCTCGGTTCAGTCTATCGAGATGATACTTGAATATTCAGAGACTACTCACAAGAAGAAGGTGATGTTGGCCACACATATGTTGTGAGGATTATCAAATCTATGGTTGTAAATTCATGTATGGACTGGAAAAGATTATGGTGTTTTATGTAATGACTTTTTGTGGATGTTCTTGGATAAATTATACACAAGATGTTATGACATGAGACAGTAGTAGATTTTATGCAACTAAATCATGGGAGCATGTTCATGATGGATTATGTTGGATTCTATATAGACCTAAAATGATTTTCTCCAGAAATGGAAGGATGTAAGAAGACTTGGGTGAGATGATTTTATGACGAACATAAGTGAGAGATTAAGTCACATGTTAACCTCTTTTGGATAAAGAAGTTCATTGAGTTAGAGGATCATGATCTCATTATTTTGGGTAACCTGATGGAGGCTTCCCTTATCGGATATGTGGATTTAGCTGGACAATTATGGAATAAAACAACTAAGATCATGATGCCTTACTATGAAAATTTGATCTATATTTGTGGGAAGTAGTGTACCCAGATGGAGGGATGAGTTGCACAGGGCCTTACTGGAGTGGTCTATCACAAGTGTGGTTGGTTGGGACATTATCATTAGATTGTCTCCGACCACCAATTGAGTTCTGATCTTGCAGCCTGATTGGAAATCTATTGTGGTTTTTTAGAACAAAATAATATACCTTTATTGATATAGGATAAAGAGATCACCTAGGTGTGAGAATGGTATCTTTTACACTATATCAGTCTTGTAGTAGGAGTTGTACTAGTTAAGGAAGTAGAGGTCTTGGATTTGGTTCTTCTAATAAATATTACCCATTTCAACATAGTGGTGAAACTTAGGGAAGTCAGAACATATCAAATGGAAGATAAGAAAGAAAACCATATTTATTGTAGCCTATACTTGTGGTGATAGAGGATGTACGATCGACAATGATAGGTACCATTCTTATTGATTCTATATTATCTAGTGCCTTATTTGATATTGGTGTCTCACATTCCATTATATTATAAAAAAACATTAATGGTTTGAGTCTGACAGTGGAGGTTTTGATTGTGGTAATGACTATAGATACACCGTTGGGAGTACGTTCTAGATATGTTTGTTTGTTCAAGGGATTTTCTCTTAAAGTAAAAATGTATCATTTTATACGGAAACTCTATATCCTTGAAATGGCATGCTTCGTCCTAATTTTGGATATTGAATGGATAGTCACATATCAATCCCACATTGATTTTTATCATAAGAGGGTGATTTTTACATCTCCTATGGGTGACCCTTAACTTCATAGTGGAGAGTGGAATATCTAGGAAGGTCGAGCCGGGCCAATTACTTAGCAACTGGAATAGCTGGCATCCAAGGATTATAGTTTTTTTTTGGGATGTTGGAGGTGTAAAACATGATATCATTCCACCAATGGTGGCACATTCTCAGGATGTTGACCCTAAATAATTATTAGGGATTCCACCCGAGACACATGTGGAATTGACTATTGAGCTCATGTTTGGGGATGAACTAGTTTATATTACACCATATAGAATGGAACAAACAGAGCTTCAACAGATACAGACTCGGTAGGAGGAGTTGGGGCATTAGTTATTTATCTATCTAGGTACAACACCATGGGGTTCTCCAGTGATGTTTACTATTATGGATGATAGGAATATATGATTGTGTGTTGATTACTATAAGCTAAATTGAATTACTGTGAATAACTGATATCTTATTCTTTGTATCGATGATTTATTTGACCAGTTCAGTAGAGCTTGTGTGTTATTGAAGATCAACATGATATAGAGGTGTCATCATGTGAGAGTTAGGACTTCTCATATATTGATGACTACTTTTAGAAGTTGATATATCCTATATAAGTTCTTCATAATTCCATTTGGGTAGAAAAATGCACCATAATATTTTTACAGAAATGATTAAAAAAATAATCCAATAATACGTGACTTAACTTGTTGCAGTGTTTTTGGATTACATCTTGGTGTATTTCTAGATCCATAGAGATCAAGAACAACATCTAGACATCATCCTAAGTACACTAAGAGAACTTTTTGTATAAGCCAAGATATCTAAGTCTCAAAATTTTATTTATTAAATAAACTTATTAGGACACATCATCATTGAGGAAGGTGTGTCAGTGTTCTCAAATATGTTTCATGCTATTGTTTCTTAGAAGTATCCCAATAATGTTTTCGATATCCATATCTTTTTGGGGTTAGCGGGATATTATCATCAATTTATTTATTACATCTCCCATTTTTTAGTGTTTCTTTCAGGATTTACCATGAAAGATATAATGATTTACTAGTAAGAATCTTATGAGGATGCTTTCTAGGAGTTGGAGAATCACTTGACATTGGTACTGATTATGATCCTACATGAGCCTAGTGAAGAGTACACATTCTATTGTGATGATTTTGGGGTGGGACTTGTAGATGTTTTTATGTAATGAGAATGATTTCTGGAATATGGGTCTCGTATGATGAGGATTTATTGAATAAACTTCAATACGCATGACCTTAATTTGGATGAAAAATTTTATGCTTTAACGTGTTGGTGTAATTATCTGTTGGGAAAAATGATTCCTCTGTATAAAGTCCAAATGATATTGAATAATATATTTCTGTAGTGAGATCTGATTCTTCAGTAGTAGAGAAGGGTTGAGTATATGTAGTCATTCGACATTGATATGGAATATGCAACTGAGATAGAGAGTAGTGTGGAAAATAATTTGAGTAGGATAACAGAGGATCATGATGTCCATGAGTCTAGTGATGAGTGGAAGATAATGAATTTTCTATCTTAGATGAATGTGGTGGTTTAGGAGGGTAAAAATCATATGAATATTACATTAGTATTAGTGGATTTTACATTTTTGAGCCAAATTATAGATAGAAAGTATGAGGATCTAGAGTGTTTGACCTTGACAGACATCCTTGAAGGTGGGGAGTAACCATCATATTGAAGCACAAATGAGGACGAGATCATCTAAATCCAGATTCGAGTTGTTGTGCCTGTGAGCATGTGAGAGGATATCATGTGATAATTTCATGCCTCAATGTGTTTGGTACATCAAGGTGTGAAAAAAATGTACCGTAACCTACAAATTTTTTTGTGGTCAGGCATGAAAAAGAAGTCAGTAGGTTTCATGACATGATACTACACTTTTCAACAAGTGAAGGAAGATATTCAATGACCTTGAGGTTTTATAAAGCTGTTTCCATTCCACAATCATAGTGGGATGATGTGAAAATGTATTTTTGGTGGCTCTCTTGAAGATTCCAATGGATAATGATGTTATTTGGGATATTTTGGATCAACTGGAAAAAGAAGTGCATTTCCTGCATAAATGAGTTCATTTATCAGTAAAGAAGTTGGGGTTTTTGAATGTTAAAAAGATAGTTTATCTTCACACAGTTCCACATAATATATTTTTAAACTAAGACTCATGTTACACATCACACTATTGATAGGGAATGAAAATGGAACTTGGTACAAAAGTATTACCGAGTACATCCATCCACCCATAGATAGAAGGGTAGTTGGAGTGTACTATACAAGTGCTTGAGGATATATTGGTGGAATATTTTCCTGACTACAATTGTTATTGGGAGAAGTACTTGTATTTAGTTAAGTTTTCATATAGAATTATTTATCATGAAACTATACATATGAAATCATATGAGTCTACTTATGGTAGTCCATGCAGATCACTCCTATGTTGGATGGAGGCAGATGAGTAAGAATTGTTGGGACTTCATCTTGTGTATGAGATGTTGGAGTAGGTGTATCTAATTCGGAAGCATGTTTCTAGATCTCGTACTGGAAAAAAATGTATGATGACATATTTCGATGACCCATAATGTTTATAGAGAGTGTGTATGTATTCCATCAAGTGTCACATAGATTGGGTTAATACTGGATACAGAAATGAGGAATGTTGGCACACAGATTCATCTAACCATTTGAGGACATTGATAGAATTAGGAAATTGGAATACTGATTGACAATTCTTTAGAAATACTATTATATTAAATATATTTTCCATGTATCATAACTTTGGAAGTATCACCCTGAACATTTTCATGTTATCGAGGTGGATGATGTGGATCTTGATATAGATGTGTCCTTTTTGGATCATCAAATATGTTCATTGGATCGTAGTGAGAATATGTTGTGTGGAAAGGCTATAACGATTGTTTTTGTATTATTTAATCATGGTAATATGAAGGAGAAGACATTGTAAAGGGAATAAGATATACAGGCTCATCATCCTACTGTTTTAGGCTTGGAATCTTAGAGAATCTTTTGAGTGAAGCTCGAGGATGAGCTGTTATAAGTTAGGGAGATTATATGATCTCGACATTTTATGGAAAAAATGAGGCTCATTTAAAGATAATACTTTTATTAGTGTTGATTATATTTCATTTGGGTTTTTCATTACAGTGTTTTTGGGTAAGAATTTGTGAAAATTTAATGAAACACGGATGTGCATGATTGGTGCACGGTTGGGGAAAATTATAGGTTGTAGCCCAGATAACCGTGAATCTCTCTATAGAGGATAATTCCATAGTCGGTGCATCATTTTTCAATCTTTGATCCCTATTAATAGTAACCATTACCCCTTCTAAAATAGTCACATATTTTAGGTGTACATTTGAGAAAAACCTCTCTCTCCTATCCAGCAAACCATGTTCTAGAATTAATGTCACCCAAAAATTAATTTTTGTAAATCCCTTGAATCCTCAAAATTCACCAATTTTGACCCCCATTAAACTCCAAGAGGTCTTCCTGGATTTCGGTGCTCTCCCGATGAATTCCAATCACTCTCAACCTCTGTTCTTCACTATTATACTCCTGAATCGAAGATCCATACCTCTCCCAAAAATTGAATCCTATCCCCTTTCTTTTCTCATTCATCTCACGTTATTATCACATTATTTTAGTGAATTAATAAATGTTTTTGTTAGATATAAATATATTTGGTGATATCTAGTTCTATGATTGTAGATCTACATCACGTTTTAAAATATCTTGACTTATTGTATCTGGATTTAATGTTTTGACATTTGGATCTCGTTATATGTTTTTGCCCACAAAATTTTTGGTATTTTTATTGTGTGATTATTCATCAAAAAATTGAGTTAGGTGATCTAATATTGAAGTATTATAGTCATTATATGATTAGGTGTATGCATATTATAGGATTATAGTTTTATTTAGAAATTAAATTTCCTGATTAATTAATTAATTTGGGGGAATTAGTTAATTTTGGAATTTTGAAATTTTTGGAATGAGGAACAATTAATTAAATAATTAATTATATGATATTGTAATTATAAATTGATATAATTATTGTGATGTTAATTATGTGATATTGATATTATTAAAAAAGATAATTAATTTTAAAATTAATTATGTGATGTTGCTATTATTAATTTAGATAATTAATCATGGAATTAATTATAGGATAATTATATCTTTAATTGATATTATTAATTTTCAAATAAATTATTATATATTTTCATTGAGAATTCAATAATTAATTGGTGAATTAATCTGGATAAATAGAAATTTTGAGTATGATGAATTAATTGGTGAATTAATTAATGTTTTGTTGAGATATATGTAATAATATTATTTTGCCAATTATGTGTTATTAAATGTTAAATGGTATTATGGAAAATTTTCATTTATTATGATTGATGTCATGTTCATTCAATTATAAATTGTTAAAAGGTGAAAGGTAACAGTGACATTCAACAAAGTATTATGAATAGTAACATGTTTATTCAATTATGTGATGTTAAATGGTGAATGGTTACATGAACATTCTACTCAGTATTATGAATGGTAACATTGAAATTCAGATATGAGATCCTTTGGGGATAGATCATACTCCTACATGGGCTGAAGCAGTTATTGAGGTTTGAGTGTCCTTAGGAAGTTGGGGGTTCATGTGGTTAAATAGAGAATATTTAATAATGTGATAAACTATTTATTTATTAATTGTAACTATTTATTTGTTAAACTTAATACACTTTTATTGAATGGATTTGTTTTAGACATCATTGGTGGTGGCCTGCTAATTTTTATTCATACCCTACTCTATCTGCCACATCGTTAATTGAATTGAATTTATTATTTTAGGATAAGTTAAAAGAAAAGGGCCCTGGGTAAGATGGTTGGGTTCGTGATGAATATTTGATTAGGGGACTAGAAATGGTTCAAGACCTTCTTGAGAGTATCTAGATTCTTTATTTTTATTTTGAATTTTAGACATTTGACACATACATAATAAAGACATGTTTTCTTCTTTAGTTGGATGTTGTATTTCCTTTTTTATTTATCTTGAGACTTTGGTATTGTTTATGGATATATATTTTTCTGACATTGTTTATTTATTTCCATTAGATTATTACTTTGATAAAAGAGGGTATCATATCCCCGTGATTAACTTGTCAAAATCGTGCTACTAGTCCGCTGCCTTTAGTGTATGGGGAGGCATGACTGAGATCATGTGGTGGTCAGCTCGAGGCACAGGTGTGTGGAACATGGGATGGGATGTTACATGAAAGGAGGAGGAGAATAAATAACCCCTTTATAAGGTGGTTTATATACCTCTCCCTTCATTGGTAATTTCCCCAGGTGATGTTAGAGGGTCAGATCCAAACTAAATAAAACCCATGCAGGGGGGACCATAGAGAACAATACCCTAATCTTGGGCAAGACCGGGCCATTAGAAATTATATCAGAGCCAGTGTCCATTGGATGTACCTATAACGATGTTGGAACCTTCTAGGAGTGAGGATTATGTAAATAATATCCCTATGTATGAGGACCATGAAGAACCCCATTATAAGGTGGTTTGGATCCCTATCAAATCATGGGGACTTTTCTTAAGGGATACTTGAGGGCTAGATCCTAGGGAATGAAAAATTGTGCGGGCTAGGACCAAAGTGGAAAATATCATGATCATTGGATGGACTTGACCATTAAAAAGATAATTAATTTAGTTGAACATAGTAGATAATAATAATTGTACTAATTAAAAATTTCTAATCAATTTTATCGAATTCAACTCATAGAATTGTAAGAATTTAATTTAAAATAAAACCCACATACGTGATAAAAAAAAGGTTTTCCAACGGAAAATTCATCAAAATTATAAATAGTTTTAATATAAAAAATGAAACATATAATTTATTAATATTATCTAAATTGGATTAATTATAATATAATTGAAATAATTTTTATTTCAATTTTTTTAAAACATGTAATTTTTAAATTCATTAAACGGAAAAGAATTTTTTTTTGAAATTATGTATTTTCCACTATTCATCAGATTATAAAAAATCCCATAAAAATTAAAAAAATAACCATAAAGTAACTGTTTTATGTTTATTTGAAAAATTAAATTAATTTATTAAAATAAATTTTATAAAAGTTTCAAAAATTAATTTTATCATTACTGTGTAAGACTCGATGAAACAGTTTTCTAGAAAATATTTTATTTTGTCTTTTAAATGTGTTTTTTATTCTAAATCAATGGATACCTAATGAATATGTGTAAAACATATATTTTTAATAAATTTTTTCTTTTCAATTCATACTTTCCATCATAATATCTTGGTTATAATGGTCATTTTTTTAAATGAAATTTTAATTGAGTATCACATGTTATTTTAACTCTATGTTGTGTATATAATAAGATATCTAAGATATTGAATTTTTTTAAATGAAAATATATCATAATGTATCGGTATATAACATTACTCCATCATAACCAAATTTCAACCACTATGTTTCATATATATTAAATTCTAAATAAATTTGTGTATTTGTTCTTCATAACATCCGCTAGTTCCTATGTGGCTCCCTCCATTTTGTGATTTCTTCAAAGCTACTTTACCCCTCAAGTCTTATGATTCCCCAATAATTCTTCTAGAGTGTCAAGAATATATATGAGATCTTCATTGTATGATAGGTGAGGTTCTATTTTTATTTCATTAGAGTTGAGAATGCTTAATAGTTATGGAATGTACTTCCTTAACAATGATATATGGAACACATCATGTAATTTAGAGATCCTTGGTCGAATTTCTAACTGGTAAGACATAATTGAAATCATTTTTGAATATTTAAAGGGTACATTGTTACTAGGGTTTATCTTTTCCATCTTAATAATCTTTATGACACCCTTCCATGGAGATAATTACAATAAAACATGATCTATGACTTGGGATTCCCAATCATTCCTCTAATTTTTTGTATTACTCTATTGCCTACATTGATCCACATTAATGTTACCCTAAATAGTCTTTACGTATGTTTTTTTTATTCAAAATTTTATTGACCTACATTTTTCTTATCACCAACATCATACCAACAAGATTAAGTACCACATATTTTTTTATAATGCATCATATGGAATAATTTGAATAATTGCATGGAAAATACTCTTATAGTAAATTTTTACAAAAGGTATATGTAGATCCAAAATACCATTAAAATCAACTGTCCATGACCTAATCATGTATTATAATGTTTGAACATTCTTTTTGGACTATAAATAAGTTTGAGGATGGTAGGTAGTTCTAAGATGAATCTTATAATCAAGATCCAACAGAAGAATCTTCCATAATTTCGATGTAAAAAATGGATCTCGATCATACATAATAGAATGCGTCATGATATGAAGTATTAAAATATATTTAGTATTGATCCTCTCAATTTTATCAAGAAGTAAATATTGAATTATATAAAAGAAATGTAAATATTTGGTTAAGCGATCAATAATAACCCAAAATGAATTATTATTTCTAAGAGTATTAGGTAGTCCCAAGATAATTTCCATAGTATCACCATCCCATTTACACATATTATTTGTTATACGTTTCATAAATCCTATATATCAATGAACAATATTGATCAATAGTACCTCTGAAAAAATTCTAAGAAAGTATATCCTTGTTATTTTTTTCGCATCCCAAATCCATAAACAACTATTCAAGGTACATAACCTATTTCTCAAATAACACATGATTAGTAGTCCCAATAAATTATGAGGGATTATTTCACATGAAATGATCCACTATAAAAGAATCATAATATGAAACAATAGATTGTTATATTTGAGAAATTTTATTATTCATAACATGATTCTGCATCCCCAATATAGCCATGATGTACCCATTTCCAATTCCACATATATTGGATTGTTCAAATTGGATATATTTATATTGTAAATGTGTATTGACATGCTTATTTCATCCATGAACTATTCCCTAATAGTGGAATATAATAAATTAGCTCATAAAATTTTGAATTATAAATAGTAATTTATAATACTAAATCTGCTGCAACACTTAACATAAATTGAAAATTTATGTATTGTTAATCCTAGATTCTTAATCTTAGTTTCATTGAGGCTATATATTTTTTTCAAAACCATTATAGGCATTTGAAAATAAAATTTAAATTAACCAATTCAAATCCCCTAGGATTGTAAAACCAGGTGCGTAGTAAGCCTCCTTGTCATGTACCATGTATTGCTCGATTCAAGAATCATATGGATTTTACAGAATCATTTCCCCGACTGTCATGATTCCCTCCCTCCAAAGATACCCCACTAATGATGGAAATTATGAAATATAGATAATGAAAACCATGTCCCCCCTCCAGTAGGCCCCAGGTTAGTGACTAGCAGAAAGGGTATACTGATATAACAATTTGGGAGGCGTTACCCTTTAAAGGAAAGAAGATCGATAGACAAGATGTTCCATCCCTAAAACAACTCCAATATATATATATATATGAGAGAGACAAAAAAAACATCCCACATGATTGCTTAAAATAGAATTGGCACAAATACAATAAAAACCCAAAGTAAAATACCCCAAAAAAGCTAAAAATAATGACTCAAGAACTATCACAAAGCCCGAGATAGTAATGCCCGACATGGCCCATGTAATCCTCCTTGAATGAAGAAAGAATTTTTACATACGTAGGGTGATAATACATGTATACTTAATAGGAAAATCAAAGTCTCATGTTCATATGTGTGGGAACCATTCTAATTCTCCCATGGAAAACATCAGAGCCAAACAACACCTGACATGTTTACTAACCATCCAAACCTCACCAATTCATGCTCACCAAATAATTCAATTCACAAAAAGTAATATAAGTAAATCACATTGACGTTATAGTACCCCACAACACTTTCCAACATATTTTTCATTTTCACACCATAATGGTAGACGTCCTGGAGAACCCACCTCTTATAATGATACCATGTCCCAAATTCCCATAGAAACTTGGTCCGCAAACCACATCACATCCCTTTTATAAACACCTGGGCCACAATCCACATCACTTTCTACCCATAGAAACTTGGGCCAAAAACTACATCTCATCTTTCTTGCAAACACCTATCCCGAAAACTACATCACATCTTACACATATACACTTTGTCCACAAATCAAACCTCATCCTGAAGACACCTAAAAAAGAAAAACACATCCCATTTCAAGGTAACCTAGTAATGCACAACATTACCACATGCACAAGGGCCTCAATCCTCACCCCAACCTGCCCGAAGAATCTTGGACGATCCCCATCTGAAAGAGGGAGAAGGGAAGTGTAGGTGGATATCCATCCATCCTTCCACTAAGATGTATTTTTCTTTGTTATATTGGGGTAGTCGAATCATGTTATTAAAAATAAAATTATATGAATTCATGATACCCATTAATCAAGCCCATCCAATGGGTTCCCAGATAGAAATCACCCCACAGTACTACCTCCGTTGTTGCTACATCTAAATGAAACTATTAGTACTCACAACAGTCATTTCAAAAGTTTAAGATCCTTCTAAACTAATGTGGCTTCACATTTACCCCACTCTTATAACCCATCCACGATTTTTCATTGACCATTTCAGTACTGTTATCCACACCGACAAAAACCTTTATAACTTTATTAATGATTATTTATTTATCCATCACTACCTCAGAAACTATCAATCATGACACAAACAACCATCATAGTCACAAAACTATCAAGAATATGAATAATTTTGATAAATAATTAACACATATTCACATTAAAACACATCTTACTGCATCATTTAGAGATTGGGTGAATGTTTAGGTATGTTACTCATGGGGAAACACCCCAAAAATTACTTATACCAACACTACTATCATTCATAAAACCTTTCCCCATCTGATCAAATATCAACATAACCAACCCACATATCATAACCCCAATTGGTAACACATTAACACACAACCAGTTCACTTACCTACTATATAATACATCTCATCCATCCCACAATCAATAAATCTCCAATCATGAGATTATATTACACCACACAAGCCATACCACAACACACAACTTTTCTCACAACTATACTAAACCACAAAACAGAACCAACCCACATATCATATCACCCCATGTACGAAGGAAAAACACAATTCAAGATATAATAAGTAATCCATTATTTAATTCCACTAGTTAATTTGTGGGTTATCACAACAATTGTATGGCCTTGGGGAATCCATTATTTATTTGAATATGCATAATTTACAAATTTGAAAATCAAATTATCCAATAAAAAATGAACAACATGCATTTCACAAATCATTTAGTGTGAAAAAAGGGCCCCTAATAGCCAAAATTTGATGTGGGTAGTTAAACCATACAAATAAAAATACCGACTGAAAATAAAAAATCATGATCATGCTTCACTATTCCCAACCCCCTATATATTGATATTAATGTCGTTAAAATAACTTTTTTATGCATATTCAACTATATTAACAAGTAAAACATATGTATCCCCACCCGAAATGATGCACAAATATGAGAGATGAAGGAAAACATACCTCAATGGGTGTCAAAGTTATTCACGTGAGAACATATCACTCGACATATCTTTGATCACCTCTACCACATGATCTACATTCATTTGAGAATGCTACAACACCACCAAACCAAAATCAATCGAGGAGAACCCCATTAGAACCAAGAGAGATTATACTCCCTCATATGGAGAGAATAACATGAGTAAAAGTATATAAACCTGGAAGAACGACAGAAAGAGATGAATTATGCACCATGGATCGAAGAGGGATTTCTATGGATCAAATGGGAGAATCTAGGAATCAATAAATGGTGTCAGAATCCTCAATACACTAAAGAGGAGTCTTTGGGTCACCTAGGGTTGAGGGAGAGTCTCTACATCCATATGGTTTGAAAACATAAGTAGATGGAAGATATTTAAAACATTACATGAGTGGGGGATTTCATGATGTGTAATCCCCTTTCCTGTTATGTAATGCGTTGAGGTTGGTTTCCACCCGAAATCCCATCACCTTTTGAGTTTTTTTATTTTTCAAACCACAAAATATTACATGTCATGAGTCACCTAGAATAAAACATGAAACCAAGATTCACGCCATGAAATATACTTACAAAATATGTAAGCCCATCAACAACTTTTTTGCACCCATGACACCCATGAAATCACCATGGACCTACTCCAAACATCTCTTATAACCAAACATTGACAATTTAATGGAATAATATGGCACATACCATTACACTAGATACATCTCAAATGATTTTCTTCTTCAAGAATCCAAAACCAAACCCAGAAGGAATGGTGTTTGAAAAACAACACCATGATATACCTCTCCTGATTCTCTCCACACCCCAAAAGCTACCGCCAACCAAACACGCCAACCTAAACGAGCACTCATACTCTCCGAGAATCCACACTACCACAAAAATAATCTACCTCCTTTTAAAAAGCCAAACTAACATGCAACTACCATCAAACATCTATGGATAAGAAACTTCACTATCCTGAACATACGAATTTGGGAATTTCATTCTCCCTATCATGGTACTATTCTCATTGGGTAGTAATGACACACTCACACGAGTTTAACCACATCACAGTTAGCATGTGTCGATTAGGAATATAGTCTTACATTCTTTATATTTCAGATATTTATCTCGCCACATATATCTCAAACCAAGGGAAAAAACTCATTTGAAAAAATATTTCCCAAACATCACATTTTAAAACATTACTAAGTAATGAAAATCTCGAAAAAAAACTCTAGGTACTGGGTACGAATCCTTGTTTCTCACTCCCAAGTATAATCCTCCAGTTCACCATGCCTCCACAACAAACAAATTAACGGAATTTTTTATCACAACAGTTCCTTCTCTTGATGATTCTCAATATATACTGGATTATCCCAGAATGTCACATCATTCTCAATGTCCAACATTTCCCAGTCAAGGACATGGGAGTCATCGTGATGATACCAGAAAAACTGAGAGATATGGAAGAAATCATGGATCCCTTCCAACGTTGGTGGCAATGATAACTGGTAAGCCACCTTGCCTACTCACCCGAACACCTAAAATAGCCCAATGAACTTTGGAGAAAGATTACTCGCTCTTCCAAACCTCTGTTTCCCACATTGAGAGGAAACCTTCGAGAACACATGGTTTCAAACGTCAAATTCTAGGGTCCTCCTCCTGCAACTTCCATAAGATTTATTTTGGTCTTTCATTGCTTTCATCTTCTCATGGAAAAGCATAACTCTTTCTATTATGCTTTACACTACTTCGAGACCAAGAACAACTGCATCCCCAACCTCTTCCTAGAATAATGAAGAATGACATTGTCTTTCATACAAGTCCTTTAATGGATCCATGTCAATGGAATAATTTTATCTATTATTATAACTAAACTCTACCAAAGGAAGGTGTCGTACCCAATATTCGCTAATGTCCAAGACATATTCTCTCATTATTTCTACAAACATCTAGATAGTCTGTTACATCTTCCCATCGATTTGAGGGTGGAAAGCAGTGATAAGGCATAAAAGGGTTCCAAAAGCATTTTGAAATCCCATGCAGACTTGTGAGGTAAAATGTGTGTCCCGATCGGAGACAATGGACCTTTGAACACCATGTAGCTACATAACCTCATCCACATTCCTATTTTCTAATGAATCGACTACACATTACTCCTTGATGGATATATTGTGATATGGTTTTTTCCATTGATCAACAATCACCCATATAGCATCACAACCTACCTGAGCTTCGGTTAACCCTGTGAATAAAGCAATAAATATTTCATCCTTCATACACTCGGAAACATCCAAGGGTTGTAACAAACCACTAGAAACATGATGCTTGGCGTCCACCTGTTGAAAATCCAATAATATTACCCCAATAATTTCGACTTATTATTTCATCTTGGTCCACCAAAAATATATCATTATTCCATGATATATATTCAAAATTTTTGGATGTACCGCTAATAGTGATCCATGAAAATCATGAAGGACTGCACTATAAATTTCCATCAGAAAAAACAACTTTTTACAAAACAACATATGGTTTCGACCATCTCTTAACCATCCCTTGAAAGCATCCCCATGGCCAAAATGATCATGCATCACCTCTACCTTTGAGTCTCCCCACTATGACTCATCCACTAGCTGCATAAAATATGATTGTACTATCATATTAAACAAGCATACTTTAACACGATGCACTCCTGCCTCTATGTGAAAGGCTTACAACTCCTCCATTTCATTCCATGTATCCACAGATTCCCAAAAAACCTCCTTCTATGCATTTTTTCTTAGTACATCGACCCCAAAATTTCCTTTTCATATGGTGTTGTAGATCTCAAAATAATTGTCCTGAAGAAACTCTATCCACCTTCACTGTCTTAGATTCAAGTCACAATGGGAAAAGATATAACACAAACTCTTCTGATCTATGAAGACCAAAAATCACTCCCCAATGAGGTAATATCGCCATAAATTCATCAAATAAATAGCTACTGTGAGCTCCAGATCATGGGGGCATAGTTATGCTCATGGGGATGTAACTACATAGACCCATAAGAGTTTGTTTCCTCCTTTTATAGAAACATATTGAATGGAAATAGATGTTGAGGGTGGAGTTGAAATTGAACACCTCCACCAAAATGAGCACAAATAACCACTAGGAACCATTTCTAAAGATGGTCACAAACTCCACAAAAGAAATACTTCTATCCCATGTTTGTGGGAAAAGAACCATGATTAGAATGTCAAAAAAGAATTTGTTAAGGTGAACTACCTTCCAGTAAAAACTTCAAGCATCGAAGTGCCTGATACCTTCTGCTAAAAACTCTACCTTTCTATGAACTTTTTTATGCCATCCTACATTATTATTACATAACATTTCATTACATTTTACATGAAGAGAATCATTAAATCTTATTGTCATGGAAAAGGTCCATAATACATGAAAACATATAAAATTATTCTAATCCACTTGGATGGGTTGTTGATTTGTTCATCGTAATGAAAATTAATCCAACTCATAACTTGGAGACATACATCAATGGAATGGGTGACCATAAGTCCTTGTAAGTGAAAAAAGGGAAATAGTTTACATGTGAACTTGAGTGATATCTATAATAACATGAGGAATATCATAAATGAATGATAAAGAGGAATACCAAAATAATAAAAACGTGAATAATAACTTGAAAATATCACTACAAAATTTAATTTATACATTTATAAGTACATCACCAAGGTCGATCCCTAAGGTGTTATAAAATATACTAAGGTTAATCATCAAGGTATTGTAAAACTTGTCAACTCTATAGATTAATTTATTTACCCAATGCATTGGAGAATTGTTAGGTTGAACCCTTGATATAAATTTATTTTAAGGTGATCCACAAAGATCATAATCAGACATTTCATAAATAACCCATAGAGAATAAAAGAAATGCTTATCATATCAAAGCCATGCCGTTTTAAAAAGTGCTTGAAAACAAGTTCCTTTTACCATTTTAATCCCATAGAAAAGGAGAGTTGGTTTCATGTATGCCAATACCAGAATTAAAATATATCATTTGGAAATCCATGTGAATAACCATTGAGAATATAGAGGTTTAGGTATTCATAAAATAAAAGAAAATAATTTCTTGATAAAAAGAAATAAATTTCAGGAAGAAAATACTACAACATAATGGGTATGAAACAAAGATTTAGAAAAAATTAAAAAGGGAGTGTAAAAGGGTCTCCAATTCATAAAACCCCATAATTTAGTATAGGTATAGAAAAAATTTGCAAACTATTATGATATATAAATTTAAAATACATATAAAAAATAGAACATTAATGGAAAAGTGATGTTGAGATTTCCCTTACCTTGGAAAGTAACTTCTAAAGCACTAGAATCAGGAACATGAGTGATTGAGGAAATCTTGAGAGGACTCCTTGGGAGATAATACTACTAGAGCTTATAGGGGGATTATTTTAGAATGAAATAAAATTATGAAATTGCTTGGTATTTATAGTAAAAGAGTGGGAGTTTATTTATAAATATTTGGGGACACCTCAGAAGTGGTATTTTAAAAATCATCGGTATTCCAATGATATTTTCCCATGGTTTTGGCCACTTGGCACACCTCATATAATATTTTAATCCACATGAGTTTTCTGTCATTTTAAATTACATATTACATCAATACGATGTCTTAAAACCCAGCGAAAACTCAACAATTATATTTTTACTATTCACTAAAAAGAAAAATATTTTTAAAAAAAATCTCATTAATTCACACTAACCTAATATAAATTTTCTAAATTAAAAAATGTACTCCATTTTATGAAATCAATTTTCTAAATATGTGAAATTTCAATTTTATGTAAAATCATTATTTACTCAAAAAATACTAATACTTAACTAATAATTTCTAAAATAGTTATTTACTTATACTTTTATTTCACATTACCATTCATGATTCCTAAATTACATTTATACTTCCTTAGGTGATGTTACTTTTCCATTGGTCATATTACTATTCATAAGGGAAATATTACTATTCAGAAGTTACTATTCACCAAATTTTAAGTTGATTTTATCAGACTCTATATTTCTTGCTGATCACAACCATGTATTCCCGTTACTCAAAAATCATTTCACATTATCAATTTTTAAAAGTGTAAGAATTATTTTAAAATAGTATTTTTTTCAATATTTATCAATAATATGAAACTTCTTAGAAAAAATACTATAAATTCTTCCTAGATTAATTTTGACATTTGAAATTAAAAAATTATGGTTATACTACCATAATAATAAATAACAATTTTAATTATATAAATGGATTACAAAAATTAACTATGGGATTGTTAGATAACAAATTTTAACACCTGCATAGGACCTAAGAGTATGATATCAAATGATAATAGAATCTTGGGGTGGCTCAGACAACGTTTCCCGAGCGATGATTTATATCATCTCGAACTTCTACCGTAGGCGATTTCCTTAGAATTAACTTATTAAAGCTTGACTTGAGTTTGGTCCTGAGTAAAGCTCAATGAAACTACCTCCTACCTAATCATGGACAAATGGGATTTGTATGGAATGGTTATACTGGTAGAGGTCACCAACTCTTCTTTCTGCACTGATTATCCATTATCATTTGTATTTATAAACAATAATTTTAAATTTTAAAATTATTAGTCTTTCCAATGGTCATATTAACTAACAACCATATAATGTTAAAAAATCAACGGTTACATTTAAACTACACATATATAGTTTTATTGATGATGACATAGTAAACCCTTTATTTTTAGGAAATATAATATTATTAAAATGTTTGGGTCACGGCATTATTCCCCCCTTATGAAATTTCATCCCCAAAAATTTAACGGATACCCTCATAATAGAAATTTTTTTTGTAATTATTTAATAGTCTCCTCTTATTCCCATGTGGATTGTTTATTTTTGTGGTTCCTTCACAGAACCTAAACATGGAGGCATGTCTTGTTTCATAGAACCTTGCCTATACAATCCAGGATCTACACCCGCTGCTCCCCATAAGATAGGTTGTTTTCCATTTGTACCACCTCTAGATTTAGTACACGTGAAGGGTCAGGTATGTACTTCATTATGTGGGATGTGTGGAAGACATCATTAAATTGTGCTATATTTGGAGGAAGTGAAATCTGTTAGGCCATTACTCTTATGCGATAAGTTATTTAATAGGAGCCAATATTCCTAGGTATGAGCTTCCCTTTCCTCCCAAACCTTACGACTCTCTTTCATGGGTAAATTTAAAGGAAGGACTTGTCACTGACATCAAACTCAAAGTCCCTTCGACGGTTTTCAACATAGTTATTTTGTTAACACTAAGTATCCTTAATGTGTTCTTAGATGGAATGAAACTTTTCTGTCATCTCTTGTACAATATCAGACACATGAAGCATTCTCTCACTAGATTCATCCCAAAAAGCAGGTGTTTTATATTGCTTTCCATACATATGTTCATAGGGTTCCATTTAAATGATTGAATAAAATCTGTTGTTGTAAAAGAACTCAACTAATGGGAGATGTCGATCTCATCCACCTTTAAATTCCATTGATCATGTTCCTAGTATTTCCTCAATGGTTTGAATAGTCCTTCTAGATTTTCCATCCGTGTGGGGGTGACAGACAGTACTAAAATTCAATTCAGTACACATTTCATGTTGATGGCTTCCCTGGAATTTTTATGTAAACATTGGATCATGATTAAATATGATGGAAAGTGGAACTCCATACAACATTACCACTTTTGTCACATAAATGATGGTAAGTTGATAAAGAGAGAAATAATCCCGAATAGATATAAAATGTGTAGTCTTGGTTAGATAGTCCACTCTAACCAATATCACATTGTTTCATTTGGATGTTCTTAAGATACAAGTGATAAAGTCCATAGTGATATTGCCCACTTTCATGTTGGTATAGGTAATGGTTGTAATACACCATTAATAAGTTACCACTCTATCTTCACCTGCTAACATACCCGAAACCTTGTTGTGTAGTCAACAATAAATTTTTCATATTATCCCACAAATATTGATCACGAAGTCCCTATAAATTTTTTAAATTCCAAGATATATAGAGAATATAGAGCTATGAGATTCATCCATCAGGTCATTCTTTATTTCTGGAATATATGGAACATATAATCTTGTATGAAATTTCAATACACCTTCTTGGTCAATATTGAACTTGGAAAACATACCATTATTCACTTCCTCAAACATATTCTATAAAAAAGACCTTCTTTTTTTATATATATTAATCTTTTCTATTAATAATGGTTTATAAATCATTTGGGATAGGGTTGATGATGTCCCTTAACTTACAATTCTCATGTCTAGTTTTACTAGGTCTTTGATCGTGGGATCTCCTTGAATCCACATCATTTCTAGAACAAATGGGTCTTTCCTGCCTAATGCATCCATGACATTGTTTTATTTTCCTATGTGAAAATGAATTGAACAATATGTTTTTTTAAGAAGTTCCAACAATCTCTTCTATCTCACTTTCAATTCCTCTTGTGTGAAAATATACTTCAAACATTGATGGTATGTTTATATATCACATTGTATCCCATAAAGACAGTGGGAATATATCGTTAAAGAAAAAATAACAACAAAAAAATCAAGATCATGCATTTGAGAATTCTTTTCATGAGGCTTTAACTATCGGTATGCATAAGTAATGACATTTTCACTTTTCATGAGGACTCACCCATGAACTTTCAGAGATGCATCCCTAAAAATAACAAATCCTTCCTCAATCGAGGGTAGAGTTTAAACAGGTGTAGTAACCAATATCTTCTTCATCAATTCGAAAATTTTTCTCACACTCATATTTCTAGATGAACTCGACCCCTTTTGAAGTTAACATGGTTAATATAATAGAAGATCATGAATTTTGTTTCACAAACTTCCTATAAGATCCTTCTAAACTAAGGAATATATGATTCTCAGTTACTATTGTTGGATGAGGCCACACCTCTACAACATTTGTCCATATAGGGTCAATTAATATTCATTCATTGGTTACAATGTGCCCCATGAAATCAACTTGTTGTAACAAAAATTCATATTTTCTGAACTTTCCAAAAAGCCTCTCCTTTCATAAGGTTTCCAAAATAACACTTACATGATCCTTATTCTCCTAAAAAAATTTACAATATATCTTATTATCATCAATAAAAAATACCAAGAAATTATAAAGGTGGTCCTTAAAGACTCCATTAATTAAATCCATAAAAATAGTAGGTGCATTAGTCAAGCCTAATTTCATAAAAACAAACTCATATTTTTCATATCATGATTGGAGGGTAGTTTTCATAATATCTTCTTTCTTCACTCTCAATCGATGATAACTAGATCGAAGATCAATGATGGAGAATAATTGATCTTCACAAAGTTGGTCAAATAAGTCATCAATTCCTGAAAGATCATATTTGTTGTTTACTATGAACCCGTTCAATTCCATATAATCAATTCATAGCCACATTGATCCATCCAATTTCACAGTAAGAACAAGTTCTTCCCATATAGACACACTCAATTGGATAAACCCATTATCCAAATAATCTTGTATATGTTTCTTTAATTCCTCTATCATCTCATCTTCCATCCTATACAAGGTCTTTAATATCAGATGTGATCCATGTGTGAGTTTAATGGAGAACCCTACCTCTATTTATTGTGGAGGTCCATGAAACTCCTCAGAAAATATGTCAATGTATTCCTAGACAATGGGGACATTTATTATTCATATTCTATCATTTACATATTCATATTCACCAAACAACTCTATAAATAAGGCAATGGGTGGTGCTTATAGACAAAACTCATTTCGATATATCTCTCCTTTAAATTTATCTATAGGTTTTCCTTTCAAGATTACTGATATTTCCTTACTTTTACGTTTGATATTAGAACTATACATTAAGGGCCAGTCCATACCTACTATAAAGTTGAATTCCATCTAGAGAATGACTACTATATTTTTGATAATATTATTCTAACTAAAGTAAATACTATAGTTTCTAAATGCGGATGATTCTTGGATAATCCCACATGGAAATTTGACTGATAACTCTTCTTTTAGTAATTAAAATTTAGATTCAAAATTATTTCTAAATTAGAGGTAATAAATGAATGCATAGACCCATAATCCTACAATGTACTTTATAGCTTTGAGAGCAAAGCAAGAGTACCAACCACCATATCATTTAGATCTTCAATATTACCTATCGTGGTAGGAAAAACACAACCTTTCCCCTTTGGCCTTTGTTGAGGCTGATAGTGATTCCCCTCTAATAACCTCATATTTGGACAGTGATTGGAAAAGTACCCAAGCTAACCAGACTTGAATCATTGTAATTCAGGTAGGGCATGAACCATATTCCCTTTTTCATTTGTTCCAGTAAGTTGAGGAATAACTCACTACGTCAATTTATCAGGTTATGTCCATCTCTTCCACACTTGTAACACTTCTTGCTCCTGAGCAGGCAGTTCCCCAAATGCTTCGTCCCAAATTTATTACACATGGGATGTTTCAAATTCATTCCTCCTATTCACTAATCAAATTTCCTCCCCAATATTGGATCTATTTATCTATTCTTTTCATTTAATTTGTGTGACCACTGTGTCGCACTGAAATTTAATTCGAATTTCATAACACTCCACACGATCTCCTCATAACTATCATAGTCTCAGTTGGCTATATTCTTCCACATATGAGGTCTTTGTCCACTAAAAAATCTAGAAAACTTCCCATTAGGATCCATGAATAATCTATATGTGTAACATGAAATCCTTGTAATGTTCACCTCGTAGATTCCCATCAATTCATTATCCTTCTACTTTAACTTCAAAATTTTTTCTCTATTTCCATTCTCATCAAACAAGGGAAATACTTATTGATGACGATCCCTATGAATTTTTCCTAATCCATATATTCAATATACCAACTTGACCTCAGGTTTATATTCCAGTCCCACCACAGGTCAACTACTCTCTCTAAGAGATAAATAGCTACGATGTCCTTTTATTGTTCAGAACTATAAAACATAGAAAAGATCTTTTCGATAGAGCTAATCCATTATTCAGAAATCAATTAGTTGGTAGATCCACTGAAGGATGGGGGTTGTTAATGCATCATGGAATCAATAGAAACTTGTTCACTTCATGGTGAAATTGGTCTCTCATCTTGGTTAATGTTATTTCCCATAAATTGAGTCTATTGTTTCATCATTCTCATGAAACATTCCATCCCAGCTTCCATCAGAGGTCTATTAGTGCATGGTTTATTGCGGTCACCATTCGCACAGTCCCTCATATTTCTCACCATTTTCTATAATAATAAAACCATAGTGAGAATCTTATTTCATTTATGATTCTTTTATCTACTAAGGATTTTTATGTCTTAAAACATCATTCTTAAAAAATAATTACATTTCACTATAAATTAATCACAATGATTCATAAAATTCTTGTGATTAACTAACCATATCCACTGAGAGTGTAAAATTAGGATTGAATGAAGCCCTGTTTTCATACACCAATTTCCGTTCAATTCTAACTCAAAGTGGTTTTTGTGGGTTTTACCCCTTTTTATATAAGTACCAAAGCTACATCCATTAATTCTTATCCAGATAGGGTTTTTTTGGGAAACCACTTATATTTCAACAAAATACCGGTACGTTTTCCAATTTTTAAACTTTTCTATAGGGTTCTTTCTAAAGTTTTCATATTATAATTTTCACAAATTACTAAACTATCCTTTGATACCAACTATGTCATCCCACCATTCAATTACATAACTTTTAATTATATTTTACAAACAAGGGATATTTTAAGATTAATTTCCTGGAAAAGGTACATAATACATAAAAAAATATAGTAGTCTTCTAATCCACTTGAGAAGATCCTTCATTTTTTCATCCTATGTAAAATTACTCCAACTCATGTCCCGGGGACATGCATCAATGGAGAGGGTGAGCAGAAGGCCTAGTAAGGGAATACAAGTGAAATAATTTACATGTAAACTTGAGAGATATCTATAAAAACATATGGAATATCACAAAGGAATAAAAAATTGGTATATAAAAATAATAAAAACTTGAATCATAAAATGAAAATGAGGCTACAACATTTAATTTATTCATTCATAATAATATCACCATAGTCCATCCCTAATGTGTTATAAAATTTACCATGGTTAATCTCCAATGTATCATAAAACTTGTCATCTCGAGAAACTAATTTATTTAACCAATACATTGGTGTGATATCATGGTTCACCCTTATGTGTATTTATTTTCATGTGATCCACGTAGATCAAAATCAAACATTTCATATATAACCTAGAGAGAATAAAAGAAATGTGTTTCATATCAAAATAACGTCGTTTTAAAAAGTGCTTAAAAACAAGTTCATTTTTTCATTTTAATCCCACAAAAAATGAATATGGGGTTCATGTATGTTAAATCCAGAATTAAAATATATCATTTGGAAATCCATGTAAATATATTTGGATAAGATATAGGTTTGGGTATTCACAAAAATAAATAAAATAATTTCTTTATAGAAAGATAGAAATTTCAAGATGAAAATCTGGCAGCATAATGTGTATGAAAAACATATTTGGAAAACATTAAAAAGGGAGGGGGAAAGGGTCTCCCATTAATAAAAGACACATAATTTAGTAGATAGATAAAACAAAATGGCCTGAATAACATGATATGGAAATTTTAAGGACATATAACATAAATAAAACATGAAAGGAAAAAAAGAAGATGAGATTTACCTTGCCTTGAAGCGTAACCTTTAAAACTCTAGGATCAGGCCCTTGAGTGTATAAGAACACCTTGATCGGACTCCATGAAATGTAATATTATTATATCTTCAAAGTGGATGATTTTGGAATAAAATTAAATTAATTAATTGCTTGAAATCAATTATATATACTAATGTTGTGTGACCTCTTCCTGTGTGTCACCTAGCCTTGCTTCCACATCAACCTTGTTTCTCTATTTCTCCCTCCAAACCCTAAAAATCACTCGATATGTAGCCCCCAATTGGGAATTTCCTCCTCATAATTCTCCAATTCCTGAAACCCCTCCCCAATTACCCTCTCCCCAATCTATGGTTCTCACTCAACTGTTCCTACTCCCATCCCCAAATCCTCAAGGCTTCCCACTCCACTCCCTGATTCCCCTCTCTCACTCCCCTTCTGGATTATCCCCACAAGGCCTCACCACTTCTTCACGTTATTTTCATCACCTAATCCTACATGTCTTATTTGATTTCATCTCCTCAAATCTCTCCTATGTGTAATGCCACTGATTCAGTCTACATCATTGACTATTCAAAGCTTCTATTTTCAAGGCCCTACTCAACTCCTCCTTCTTCATCATACATTTTTCATTGTTCGGAACCCATACCCATACAAACCCTATCTCTTACTATTGGATTCGGTTAGAAATCCAGTTTAGAGAAAAGACACAATTTCATGCCTGGTTATATATATATGGAAGGGACACATTATTTCATCAAAACAATAAATTGCAATGATATCTGAAGAAATAACCCACATAAATCAAATTGAGGTTCTTCTTCTAAGATCAAAAATGGTTTGACTTCGGTATCAATAATTACATTATTTCCGAAGGTTTAGATTTCATTGAAATATCTCATATAACCCTGTCATTATAATCTAATTTTTTTTTCAAAAAAACTAATCTAAGGTCAGTATTTTATTTCTCACTGGTTCACTAATTTTCCCCCCATTTTTTAAATGTTTCCTTCACCCATAATTCAAAACTACCAATTTATTCACTGTTTAAGATCACATAATCAGTAGTTCCACGCATCCCTCAAATTAGACTCCTCCAATTGTGATTGTTTCAATCATGTAATTTTTATAAGGAGTCACATAAAACCATGAATGTTTCATGTTGTAGTAATTGTGTTCCTTTTATACAGGCCGATTTTATTTTTTTCAAGGAAAAGCTACAGTGCCTTCACTCTGGGTAGATCAGCAATGGTCATTTCATTGTCATTTTGGACATTTTCGTTTCCACAAATTATTTTTATTGTGTTTGTAATTAGTTTCAATTATTTTAATCCCCTCTACATGTTTTTGTGTTTCTATGCAATTTCGGTGCAGTTCACAATGGATAGAGATAAATAACATCAAATCTGTTAATAAATAATTCAAAGCCTACACCGTATATTTTGTGATTATTCTCTATGGGTTGTGTATGGTTTGTTCGTGGTGGAAGAGGGTGTTTATGGTTTCATGCATGTTTTTAGGTGATGTTCCTACATTTTTACACTTATGAATAGAAACTCCATGAAATTATTCTAGAAATATACATCAGTGCATCGATCCCACTTGAATTTTTTACCTCTACAACCATACATGCTTGGTCCAGCACTTGGTCAATTCACCCATTGCACATATCATAATATTAATGTTGAATTTTATTATTTTTTGTGTGAATTAGGTAATTCTACTTAGGAATCTTTATTTGTGTTTTCATCATTTTTAAAGGCATTATTTGTTTATAGAAAAAGGCCTTGATCTCACAACCATTATATCATACAGTAGTTTCCCATATTTCAGTGTTCCCATAGATGTTTCATCTATGAAAACCCAGGGCACATGGAAAAGGAATCCTTAATTAACCACTGTCATGTGATCATAGTTCATTTTATTATTTTAAATTTGGTCCACATAAATAATTCCTTCATAAATATTCTACTTTTCAAGGTTCTTATTTATATATATAGAAATTAGTTTGGGAAAAATATGTCTTGAGGTGATGATGTTTTAAGAATAAATTAAATTTGATGGGTGAAAGATGGATTGAGTTTTGTCTTTTATTCTTGAACATAAAAAACATAACATTATTAATTACAAACATCACATAACAAGGTTTACATGATTTCTTATAGGTTGTTGATAAATAGCATATTCATGATTATTTATATGTGACTATTTACTTATTAGTAATACATAGATGTTCTTGGATTTATAATTGATTTTTATACCCATTATTTAAATAGTGTGGTTTTACATATTTCTTATACATATTTCTAGATTTCTTACTAAAGTTTTACCCTTATTAGTCATAAATAGTGTGCATTATTATTTTTAAAAATTATTGTATATGTGGGTAAACATATTGGATGAATCTGTAGGTTATTAGCTCTAGGATTATAACAACGTTTTCCAAAACAATAAATACATATCACAACTTATGAACTAGGTAAAACAAAATCTTTGTTTTATCGATATGTATTCATATTGGTCATCAAGATTTTAACATCCTAATCTTATTTGTTACTTTTACTTTTACTAAATTGGAATTGCCATGTTTTGGAGGAGTGGATCATTTTTTAGATTAGTGGATCTTATTATTTTCAATGATTTTTTGATCATGTATTTTATTTCAGTGAAGGATCATTTTTTACGAGAAGTAGATTAAGATTTTTCATTGGGAATATGAATCAAGCAATTTTTTTGGTTATTGGAACGTGTTATTTTTTTTGAGAAGTGGACAAAATGTTTTATTTGATCAAAGGACCATTTTTAATAGCAGTGAATCGGCTTTTTAGAGAATAGCATGTGTTAAAAGAAAAAACTCATGATTATTTTTGGAAAATTGAATAATAGGATTTTCAACATCATAATAATTTTCTTCCCTATTCCCTCTTCTTTATATGTTCATTCCATTTAATTACATATATGGTGTTTTAGTGTTGTTTTTAGTTTTACAAGGAAATTGTGGTGTATATTAGTCATCAAGATGTGGTGAATTTCCAAAAAATACATGAATGGTATTTTTAATCACAGTAATACCATTAATGTATGTATTATATTCCAATTGTGTATCTACTTCTCAATTTGTAGTAGTAAATAAATTACATTCTTACAAAATTTCATGAATAGAAATCAGAACACCAAAATGAAGGCTATCTTCACTATATGTATTTTCTTCCCAATGTATCATTTTCTACTATTTTTATTAAGTTATTAGTTTGTTTAAGATCAATGGATTAGGTTTTACTTTTTTTTACTTATAAAAAAATAGAATTTTTAGCTCTCAATACTTACTGATTTCTACTATATTGATGATCCTTATTTTAGAGTGTTGGATCATTTTTTCCTAGATAGATTTTTGATTCTACAAATTTGGTATGGTATTATTATTTTTAAACATTTTTTTCTATGTAGAAATGTCTATATCGAGATTTTGAAGATGAAAATTTGTTCAATGTGATAGGATTTCTAGGTGACATCAGACAAATTCATGTTAATATTAATGATTGATACATTTATAGGTGATATCAAACAACTTAAGGAAGAAGTTAGTTATTTTTTTGATGTGTTATAACTAACCGAGTCCTTAAATTTCACAAACTTCATCTTTGGATCATTCGTTGTGATTTTCCCTTTAAAAAATTAATGCGGATTGTGTCCCTTACCTTTCATTTTATCTTCATATTTGCATTCAAATTATTGACCATCCAACTTAGAAACAAATTATTTCACTCATTCACCAGTTTAATTATATTCTACATCTTCATGGTTTCCCCTTGCCAGAGGATTATATGAAAAATGAATGTATACAGGGATGTTCCATACTTGAAATGATGTCCATAGAAGAGGTGTAAAAGTAGACCATCCTTTATGTCTATTTTTCATTATGGTGTATTGATAGTGAAATATATTTTTATTGTTTCAAGTTTTCATTTATCCAAAATGTTCTATTAAATATGCCAATCTACATAACTCATCAGATGACCAGGAGGTTGACATAGAGAGGATCTTAGATAAGAATGAGCTGATGAAAAAGAGTAGCCAAGGTTTATTTCAGGATTATGTGGAGCTCAGTAAAGATAACATTACGCTTGAACTGATTAGTATGTGATTTTAAATTTATAATAATATCAGGATTTGACTCACTAATTTAGAGATTTCATATTTTGTTAGTGGTTTGTAGATTTTCATTCTCTAATTTTTTAATTCACTTATTATTTAATGCTCTATCTTCAAGACTCTCTCTTTCTAATACCTTATTGTTCATGAATAAGTTCATTGAAAGTATGATTCTCAAAAAAAATTAATGACAACCTCTTGTGGGACCATGATAAGATTACATGGATGGATGATTTTAAACAAAAATTCCATTCTTTCCAGGTTTGTAATTATAACGAAAACCTATCTTTAGATGTTTTAATGTATTTTTTTTTTGTTCTAATCTTTGAAAATAAAATGTGATGTTTACAACTTCAATGAGGGATTTGTTTGAAATTTTGATAGGTATTTCCCCGTAAATTTTCATTCTTGAAATGGTTCATCCATCCATAAATTATCTTCTTCCTTTTAGTATCTTTTCATTTTGATAAATACTATTTTGTAGCAGATGAACTCTATGTCACCTAGAGATCTTTAAACTCGTCCATTCTTAAAACACCCACAGGATGTTACCAAAAATTTAAACCCCACCACTGAGGTAATAAAAACAAATATAGATAACATTTATAAAACTATATATTTTTAATGTGTTCCATCAAAGATTGAAGATCTGAATTCTATTATTTTTTTAATATATCATTTTAGATTGTAAATAATGTATATATTTTAATCATTATTGACACTATCAAAAAATTTGTGAGAATTGATTATTATTATTTATATCTTAAATTTTTCATTTTCCCACATCCATGTATATGTGTATTTTTGTTTATTTTGAGTAGATATGGATCCCAACAAATCCTAGAGGAACAAATAGGGCGGTGCTGAGGAATGTTTAAACATGTAGGTTTATTTTATCTATTTATCCATACACTGTTAGCTTTCTTTTGATCATGTGTGAGTTTTCATTATTTATGTTAACTAAATTATAATATAACTTGATTTCATGTTTTTGGTTTTCCTTTTCAATTGAAAACATCTTTTAATTTTTTATCAATAGTTGCAATGATGGATAATTTTATATCAATAATGTTCTCATTTATAGATAGTAGGACATTTGTTTTGTTGTTGTTTTTTAGTTGATATATAGAACATTTAATATTGTTTGATTTTTATGTTTCAAACTGAAAATTCAATTGTTATTATTGAATAATAGTTAATTTTTTTGTTAATGAAGTTATTTTAATCTAGTCCAGATTTTAAGGATATTCACATAGAGAGATTTAGCATATCTGTGGGTGGTAATGATCTTATTTTAGAAGGTTCTGTTACACATTCTTTTGGAATCCACTATGGTGAGATCATTTTCCAATTAAGTATTTTTTTTTCATTACACTAAAATTGGTACAATAATATATGAATCAGTATTGAAGAATGTTTCCAAGAATATGATATCAATGATAATATAAATCATAATTTATTATTCTTTTTGAATTACTGGGGGTCAATGATTTGGGTAAACTTGTGGGGCATGTGTTATAAGGTCTAAAAAACCTTTATCAGATGGAAAATTTATGTTAATGTTGGAATGTATGTGAATGAATCCAATATCCTACACCAGACAATCCCTTTTCTATTTCAATAAATTGGTGGTATTGAAATGAAACTGAAATAAAATTTGTTACATTTTTCATTTGTTCATTGCATTTAAACAAGTTTCAAATTGATTTTTGGACTGTGGTGGTAGGATTTTAGTAAGTTCTATAATAAATTTGGCAAGCATGGGCTGGTTAAATCCAAACCAACTATACGAAGCCTTGCTTCTCTAGTAAGAATGATTGATGGAATGGAAGAGGAAGCCCAAAAGAAGAAGTAATATGTGATGGATGGCCCCATACTATCTGAACTTGATCGTGAAAAGCATGAAAGGAAATATAGGAAGGAAGATAAGCAATAAGAGGCAATTAATCCATCTGTGTGATTCAATATGTAAATTATTCGAAATTGTTTTTTATAGAGATTAAATTAAATGGATAACATGCTAGGTTCTTGAGTTTGATGCTTAAACTTTTTTTGTTGGAGGTTATAATTTTTTCCTTATTTATTTAGGTGTGTTTATTATAGAATATCATTATCAAAAAGAAACTAGATGAAAAGTAAGTTGTCTAGGAGGGAATGCCATTTGTGTGTGTAAATTACAGTACTAGTGTAGGTGGTCTAGCTATTTAAGATATTTACATGGAGAAAATCAGCATATTAATGGGTGGCCATGATCTAATTTTTGACAGATCTGTTACAATTTCTTTTGGAAGGCACTATGGTGAGTTCATTATCCAATTTTGAATTTTCTCTCATTCAAAGTAATTAGGTACCCCAATATATGATGAAATATTGATAGAGATTTCCCATCATATGATATCACTATTGATATAAATCATTACTCATTTTCCTTTTGTACGTATTGGTGGTTGAAGATTAGGGTAACCTTGTGGGGAGAGTATTGTAGGGTTTGAAAATAACTTCCATAGATGGGAAATTTATTGTCATGTGTCCAAGGATGTGAATCAATACAAAAAAATCATTATATATTAAAAAAGTGACTATCTTGTGATACATTCATTTTCATGGAATTTATACTTAAGGACTTTGGATATGATCATTCATAATGAATTTTTTATTCTGTTAAACTTGTGGAGAATGATGAATTTTCCTCATTTTTTGTTTCAAATAATCATGTTTCTTGATAGAAGATATATTAGATGGAAAAAATATGATTGTACTATAATATATTAGAAGTTCATAGTTCTTATAAAATTATAGGGAATATGAAAGCACGAAATCCATTGTGTAAGTGGTTTTTTCTAGAAAAATATTCCTTAAATATGAACCATGCAGTAAATATCTATCTGTATACATAGATTAGAATTAGTTTTCAAATCAATTTCCATCCCCCAATACCCCTCACTATAAATTTGGTTTATTCATCATGAAAAAAAATCTAATAAAAAGGTAAACATGTATATTTTAAACTATCATGCTTCATTACAAGACAAAATATCTCATTTAGACCCCCACCCACCGTCAAATACCATAGAACACATTCATGTATCTTATAGCTCAAACAACCTTAATACGCATTGGTATATTTATAAATGTCTTCTATATGATGGTATCTCTTAGAAACACACATCTTCTATATGAATTTATCTCTTAGATACACATGTAACATGTGATTCTATTTATGTGTTACATCGATAGTTGAGTTTTTTATTAAGTGGATATAATAACCACCTTTTAAAATCCAAATATCATTCTATAGGTTCATTAAATCATACATGGGTGTTTTCTTTGTGACTGTATTTAATTATTTTTTATTTTTCTAATAACATATTTTATTTTACCATTAATATATATATTATATGACTATGAATACATATCAAGAAACATCTAGTTAGATACAATTGATCATAATATTCTAGATGATTTCCACTATCGTAGGTTCCAAATACACGAACAAAAAAATATTCATATAGATGAACTCATAAGTAATCCATATTATTTATTTATTTTACTATATTGATTAGTTTTGATAGATAGATCCATGATTCCAATACCATGTAATAACCGATAATTGGATTATTTAGGTACTCTTCTGTCCATAACTACAAATATATTCTACATATTGTTAAAATTTCCTATGAAATTAAATCAATGTTGTGTTACAATATTTTTTATCATACGGTGATGTTTATTTATGTTGATGAAAATATAAAAATATAAACTCCCAAATATATTACCTGACACCACATTGAATGTGATCAGTTTTCTTATTAATCCTCAACCTAGCATCGTCGCAAATCCATCCACTCCCATAAAAATCTAGAAACCTTGAATTACTCTCTAGGTTGCCTTCCATCGTTTATAGTAAGATCACCTCTAGCCTCCACCTTCACCTCCCATTTCATCTTTTTCTTTGATATCTGACTCTCTCACTACATAATGTTCCATATCCATCACCATTAGTCTTCACATAATTTTCTTATGTCAGTAGTAGCCTACATGATTTATTATCACCATTTTATTCTAAAAATTATTTTGAATTCAGGAATAGTACAATTTTTTTAATGATTCAGAACGAGATAATTTGAATGAAAATTAAATATTTTCATGCATTTTCATGTCTGGAGTACTAGTTTATTGTTAAATAGATGGAGTTTTTTATTAATTTCGAAGGACACCTCAATAGGGGTATTTGAAAAAACCATGGTCTTTCCCATGGTATTTTCCCATGGTTTTGGCCACTTGGGACACTTGATATAATATTTTTATCTACATGAGTCGAACAGAGTTTAAAATTACATATTACATCATTGTGATGTCATAAAACACAACGAAAACTCCAAACCTGTATTTTTACTATTCACCAAAAACAAAACATTTTATAAAAATCTCATAAATTAACACTAACCAAGTAACAATGTTATTAATTCAAAAGGGAACTCCATTTTATGAAAATAATTTTCTAAATATGAGAAATTTAATTTTTATGTAAAATGACTATTTATTCAAAAAATAGTAATACTTAACTGATAATTTCTAAAACAGCTTTTTACTTATACTATTACCTCACATTACTATTCAATATACCGAAGGTAAAATTATTCTTCCATTGGAGAGGTTACTATTCCTTTATTCATATTACTATTAATAAATTTAATATTACTATTCAAGAGTTACTATACACCAACAATTATGTTGATCTTATCATCCTCTAAATTTATTACCGATCACAACTATGTAACTTCGTTTTTCAAAAATCATTTCAAATTATAAAGTATTGAAAGTGTAAAAAAAAATTAAAATACTTTTTTTCAATATTCATCAATAATTTGAAACTTCTTTGAAATATAATAAAAAATCATCTTAGATTAATTTTAACATTTAAAATTAAAGAATGATTGTAATCATACCATAATAATAAATAACAATATCATTTATACAAATGGATTAAAAAAAGTAACTAAGGCCTCGTTACATAACCCCTAATAACATCTGCATAACACATAAGATTAAGGTGTGCAATGGGGATAGAATCATTGGGTGGCTCCGAAGACATTACCAGAGGGGTGATTTCTATCAACTTGAACTTATCCCATATTTGATTTCATTCAATATTAAAATCATGAAGATATACTTGTGCTTGGTCAAGAGAAAAGCTTAATGACACTGCCACCTTCCCCAGATCATACAAATGGGCTTTGTATGGAATGATTCTGCTGGTAGAGGCCATCGACTCTTCATTCTACATTAATTACCCATTAACATTTCTTTGTATAAACTATAATTATAACATAAAAATTATTAGTGTTTCCAAAAACCATATTAAACAATGGTCATATAATGGTAAAAACTCAATGGTTACATTTCAATTATATTAATATAGTTTCATTTATTATAAAATAATAAACAATACATTTTGTGGAAACAAAATATTATTCAAATGTTTAGGTCGTTACACTATTGTGTCCCCTATTACATTAAACCTCCTCATGAGTGAATCCCCTCGATCTTCATTTCCTTCATCTAATCCTCCTGGTACATTGGTAACGTAAAAGGAGTATCTATGTACTAGAGAAAAGGATGAAGTGCCTCCTTAAGATGTCTCCCACATGACTCTTCTTCTGGAAAGAGATCTAGGAAAAAATGAAGGAGATCCTTGAACATGATCCCCATCTTCAGCACTAACATACTCTCCTACTGAAGGGATAGTGATACTACCTCTTCTTATCCTTCAAGGTAGATGAAAGGAACTCCACTTATAACTCCTTGAAGTCGACCCACAAAACAACTTCTTCTTTCAGTTCCGAAGGATACAGTTTCTAACACTAACACATAGTTCCCCATATATAGATAACATCCAAAGGGAAGAAATACTCTGTTGGGGCCCAGATAAAACTAAAGGTTATCTCAATCTACTTCATCTATCTTTCTATCTCAATATTAGATACAATCCCCTCATACATTCCAAAATCTTGTCATTGGAAATCACTCAGTTTCCTCTACTAATGATCCTCCTCCTCATCTGGATTAACCATTTGGTGATCAACTAGATCATCCTATTGAACCTCTACTTTGTAAACTATAGTCGAACGATGACCAAGATCCATAACTAAAATGTAAATAAAGATTTAATAATCTCGAGTAGTATTGAATTTATTAAAATTCCTTTTAATTCATTTTATTTATTTTATCCATTTTGACCTTCATTAATCAACCCAATTCATGAATGTAAACAAGTCATTATGATGCATGTACCTTTCCTATGTCTATATACTGTAATAAGCTCCATCTTACTTAGCTGTTAAATACGATCATATTCTATACACTTCATCACTAGGGGCCATAAAATCCAATTTCATAGACGGTCTCCTTGGACTATGTCACACACCATAGTCTACTAGAACTATTTCTATACAATCCCATGCAATCATCAATGTCCCTAACTCCAAAATCCTACCTATCGCTCAACTATCATCTATGATACCATTCTTTCATGACCCCTCCCTCAAAAGATAAATTGCATGGGATACCAATGAATATTGGGAGATAATGACCCCCAAGTACCACCTTCAGAAGGCCCCACGTTGGGGACTACCATCAAGGGTATACGAATCTCACAATATGGGTGTCATTAATCATTAAATGAGACAATATCAGGAGATATGATGGTCCATCCCCAAAACAAGTCCAGTATAAATATATAAAATAATGTCAAAAACCATACCACATGCATATTTAAAATATAAATGGTACAAATAAAATAAAACTACAAATTAAAATACCCAAATGTTAATTAAAGAAACAACTCAACAATTGTCCCAAATCATAAGCTAGTAATTCTCAACATGGCCCATGTAATCTTCCTGGGAACATGAAAGCAGATTTATTTATGTAAGGTGTGCATAAATGTATACTCAGTAAGAGAAATAAATTATATCGTGCACATGTGAGGGATGAATTCTATTGCTCCCGTGAGAAAATAGTAGAACCAAACAGCACCTAACATGAATAATAGACATCCCAACATGACCAAGTCACGCTCAAAGAATAATGAAACTCAAGTAACATAATATAAGAAATTAACATTGATGTTAGGGTACCTCGTACCACTTTCCCACTAGTTTTCCACTCTCAAACACAAATAGAATAAATCCTGGAACAACCACCTCTTCTAAAGATTCCACATAAAAACCTACCCATAGACATATGGGCCACAAAAAAAACCCATCCCGCCCACAGACACATGGTCCACAAACCACATTTCATACCACCTGTAGACACATGGGCCACAAAACACTCCTCATCCCAAAGACACCTGTGAAATAACAAAAAATCTTGTCCCAAAGAAACTTGGGAAAGCACAACTCTCCCACACACATCTGGGACACACACCACACAACAACCTGCCTATGAATCTTGGGTTATCACCACCTGGAAGAGGGAGTAGTGAAGTGAAGGTGGAAATCCACCCCTCCTCCAACTGGGATGTTTAGAAAGAGACCCTCTTCTATGAAAATGGGGTTGTTAGACACATAGTGCTTGACTAGGGTGGGGTTCATATATAAATCTTACAAAAATACAAATATATATGAACAAGATACCTTACACTCAATACGAACCTATGGGATTCTAAATAGAAATTAACCCACTATAAAACCTCCTCGGTTGGTACCTCTAAATGAATTTATACGTATATACAAGAATAATTTCATATGGTGAAGAGCATGGTAAACTAATGTCTCTTTACATTTCCCCCATTCTTAACTCCCATTCACAATATTTTTTTAACCAGTTCAATTTCGTTATCTAAATCGACCCAAACCATTACATCTTTATTATTGATTATTTATTCATTTATCACTAGTCTGGAAACATTATGGCCTGACACGAATAGACAAAACATTACTAAACTATTTATAAGATGAAGCGTTTTGATAAATAATTAACAGCGCTTCACATTAAGACATGTAATAATATGTTCTTTTGAGACAGAGTGAAGATTTTTCATGTTACACCTAGATAAAATCCTAGAGAATCACCCATACCAATAATAGAATCATTTTTTCAGACTCATCCCACTTAGAATACATATCAATGGAACCAACCCCTAAACTCACTACCCCAAATGGAAACACAATGCTATACAACCAGTTCTTTTCCCTATTATAGAATACTTTTAATCCAACCCAAAATCAATCAATCTCTCAATGTTAGATTTAATTTCACCCCACAATCCTTCCTACAACACACATCCATGCTCACAACCTTGCTACAAAATGATATAGAACAATCCCACATGTCATATCACCCCATGTTCCAATGAAAAAACACAATTCAAGATTTAACATGACATAACTTATTTAAATCCACATGTTAATTCAAGGGTAATAAATGACACTGTATGATCCTTAGGAATCCATTCATTAGATGAATATACATAAATAACTATTTCCTTATATAAGTTTAAAACTAGATAAAAAAACATGAATTCCATAAGTCATTTAGTGTGAAAAAGTGACCCCAATGAATACAATTTTTAGTGGTTAGTTAGCCCATACAAATCACAATATCAACCAAAAAATAAAAAAGAAGAAGAATTATGTTTCACTTTTCCCAACTGATTTATATTGTTCATTAACAAGTTCAATAATATTTGTTAATACATATTAGATTATCTTCATAGTGAAAATATTTATATCCCCACCTCACATGATGAAAAAATAAGATAGATGAAAGAAAACCAACCTCAAAAGGTGTAAATGTTCATCACACAAGAAAAAACCACTGGATGGATCTCTAATCACCTATCATGTAGGATCATCATCCGTCCAACGAAGTCTCAGTACCACCACACCAAGACCAACTAAATAAAACCCCATTAAAACAAAGGGAGATCATCCTCTATCACATAGAGATATGAATGGGAGGAAATGGAGATCACCACGGATGAAGCCAAAATAATAGGGGAAGAATGAAAATTGGATGAAATAAGGATTGGTATGGATAAAAGAAGAGAATCTAGGAATCAATCCTTTTCATATTAATCCTTAAAACAATGTAGAGGGGTCTCCGGGTCACCTGGGGTCGAGGGAAGTCACTATAGCTATAGCGTTTAACAAGCCGAACGGCTGGAATATACATATAACTTTAGCGATGTAGAGGATTACACAATGTGTAATCGCCTTTCATGGAGTTTAATGCCTATAGGTTGGGTTATGCTAAAAAACACATCACCTTTTGATTTATTTTATTTTTCCAACCCTGAAATATTACATACCTAGAACCAACCAGAACAAGGTGTGAAACCAATATTTACACCGTGTAATCTACTTACACAATATGTAAACACTACAATAGCTTTTATACACCCCTGACTCCCAAAAATACTCTCAATACCTCCTCAAAACATCTCCAATAGTAAAAACAATAAGAAATTAAATGGGATAATATGGAATTGACTATTACTCTATATACATCTCAAATGACTCTTGTCCTCATGAATCCAAAAACAAACCCTGAAAAAATGGGTTCTGAACAACAATCCCACAAGATACATCTCAAGATTCTCTCCATACCTCAAAGGATACCACCATCGAAACATGAAAACTCAAATGGCCACTCAGACACTCTTCACACCACACTACCACAACTATATGCTACCTCATTTTACACAACCATACTTCCACACATCTACCGTGAAACTACTACGATCAATGATCTACACTATCTAGAACATATAAATCATGGAATTTCATCCTATATGTCATGATATTATCCATTCCGGGAGGCAATGACTCCCCCACATGAGTTGAATCACATCCCAGTTAATGTGTTTCAATTAGGAATCATGTATTCCCCTCTATATATTTTATCACATTATCACACCACACATATCTAAAATCAAGGGGAAACAAATAATTTCATAAAATAAGATCCACAAATCATAATTCAAAACAAAACAGAGCAAAGAAAAATCATAACAACTCTCGGTACTGGGATCACATTTGTGTTTCTCACTCCCGTGTACTCTCCTACTAGTCACCATACCTCCATAACACACAGACCAATGGAATGGTCCATCCATGAAGCACCTTCTCTTAATGATCATGGAACTCTACTGGATTCTCTATGAATGTCACATCATCCTAAATATCTAACTCTCCCTAGTCAAGGAAAAGGGAGTAATTGTGATGATACCATTGAAGCTGAGAGACGTGGAAGATGTCATGGATCCTTTCAAACAGTGTTGGAAATTCCAACTAGTACACGACCTTTCCAACTCTCCCCCACACCTCAATAGGCCAAACGAACCGGGAAGAAATTTTACTCCAACTGGTGAACCTCTATTTCCGACATTGATGGGAAACCTTCAAGAACATGTGGTCCCCAATCTCAAATTCTAGGGACCTCCTCCTAAAATCAGTATTAGACTTCCGTCGATCTTTCACTACTTCCATCTTATCACAAAAAAGAATAAATTTATTTGTCATGATATGCACTACCTTGGGATGATGTAAAACTACCCCCCAACATTTTCCCATCACAACAGATAAGGAAACATTCTTCTGAACAAGGATTCACATAAATCCATGCTGATGTAATACATGTACATTTTTTATAAGAAAAATCTACCAAAGGTCGATTCCATACCCATTATCCAACAATTTCCAAGACACATGATCTCTATATATCCTCTAGAATATGGATAGTTCATTCCATCTGCCCATTTGTCTAAGGGTGGAATGCGCTGGTGATCCACAACTAGGTTTCAAAAGAAGGACACAATCCCCTTAAGGATTGTGAGGTAAAACATGTTCCCCAATCTGACACAATGGGCCTTGGAACTCCATGAATCCATGCCACATCATCAATACACCTATTTTCAAAGTCATCCACTGATCCCAATACCTAGATCATTAGGAAGTGAGCCAATATTACCAGCCAATCCACCATCACCCAAATAACATCACAACCTCCCTGATCTCCAGGTAACCCTATGATGGAATCCCTTGAGATATCATCTCACTTACACTTAGGAACATCCAAGGTCTACAATAAACCACTAGGAACATGATTCTCATCCATGACCTACTAAAAAACCAAGCTTCTTTCCACAAACTCTGCCACTTCTCATTTCATTCCAGGCCTCCAATACTACATTTATAATCCATGGTACATATTTTAAACTCGTGGATATACAATCAATGGGGATCCATAGAACTCATGAAGGAAAAACTATGCATTTACACTAGAGCTGATGATTTTCCATGAAATTGCATTCAATTCTGACCATCCTATGACCATACATCTACAGAATCACCAAGGGTGACAGAATTGTGAATCACCTTTGCCTTTGAGTCTCCCCACTGAGACGCCTCCACCTAGTGCATCAGTGAAGAATTCACTATCATATGAAACAAATTTCCTTTACAACCATCCACTCTTCCATTTATGTGAAATGATGCCATCTCTTCCATCTCTTTTTAGGCTTACATATATTCCCAAACAACATCATTCTAAAAATTTATTTTTATTGCATCATCCCATAAATTTTTATTTCCTAAGGTGTGAGAGATCTCAAAATCATAGTCCTAAAGATAATTCATCCACCTTCCCAGTCATAGATTGATGTCAAGCTAGGGAAAAGATATACCTCAAACTATTATGATCTGTGAATATCATAAAGTGCTCCCCAATGAGGTAATGTTGTCACAACATCTACAAAAACATTACCACTTCCATCTACATATCATCGGTGGAATTGTTACACCGGTGGGGATGTAAATGCCTTAACCCATAAGAGAAAACATGTAAAGGCCAAACCCTAGTTACCTAGAGTCGGTGCATTATTACATAACATTGTCATGATCATAAGGAAATCATGTCTCTAAATACCGATCATTTTAGAAATATTGGAAACAAAATTCATACATAAGTTCAACTTTACAGTTTGAAGAGAAATAAAACACGAATAAATTTCATTAGAAACTTCCAAGCCTTCTAGATTATGAATGAAAGTCACTCATAACTAACTTCTTCATATCCTAGGAAAATGAATCATAAGAAAGGGGTGAACACAAATGCTTAGTAAGGGTAAGAAATATAGCGAAAGATAACATAAATATTAAGCATGGTGAATAATTGAAACCACATGCCTTTCCCAATAATAAAAATGAATAATTTTATGGTAGAAATATGAGATGAGTAAATAATTCCATAATAAAACAAAATCATTGGTATTCTACTAGACTAATGACCACATGAACCATCAATATTTTTTTCATAATGAGGGAATGTATAATGCTGGACATTCTGAAACATTTTTTCAAGGTCTTGGCCAAGATGTCTAAAAATGATTAAGGCCTCGTCCAAAACCAAATATCAAAATTGGGAAAGAAATTCCACATCTAGGTGTCTCATGAGACATACCGATGCATCGAGGAGCTATAGTGGTCTCCACCTGTCCCTTACTAAGTCCAATACATTCTTTATATGAAAAGGTTTAAACATATCATAATGATTTATATTAAAACTAGCTTACAAAATGTCAATAAATTAACCATAAACCATGAATTTTATAAAAATATTACATCCACAGTCAAACATATCACAAAACATCAATACAAAATGGAAGTTTTGTATAATAATAAATCAACTTCAAATAAACTTTAAATCCATCAAAATATGTTGACATAGATGAAATCAAAACCATTTTTCGAGAAATATTTCTTTCTATTTTGAAATCATTTAAGAGTCACATAATTTTAAATAAAAAATTTATTTTAAAAATATTATTATATGTTTGTAAGGGAAGCTTTGATGATGTTATAATTTTGGAAAATAGCTGCACCTTCCGTATAAGTTAAAAGAAACTTTCTTACATTAAATTTGTCTAAAATGTCAAAAAGTACATTGTTTGGAAAATGACGGAAAGATTCCTTTCAAAACACATAAGGGTATAAATGAATTTAACCCATTTTCTAGTAAATAGTAATAATATTTTTTAATACATTTTTATGAAACATGGATGTGGATGATAAAAAGGTCCCAGTAGATAATTACATATAAGCAATCTCGGATAATGATGAGACTGTAGAATTAAAAATTACCTTGAACTTTTCCATGGTCGAGGGTAGGATAAGATCATGTATAATGGTTAAATAATTGTTATTAAATTATACAATAATCATATACATTAATATGATATCATATATGATCTTTTAACATAGCTTTTTTAATAATATCTTAGTATTATTGTCGTTTGGGGTGTTAACAGATTCATTTTCCTTTATATTAATTTTTATGTGAGTCATATATGTTATGGATGGGATGTATCTTATTAATATAGAAAATTATATCAAGACTTTAAACATTATTTTTTATCATCAAATGAAAATTAGTCTTGAATGGATATGATGGGGAATGAATCTCAACGCGTTCATGGAGACGGTAATCCGTACGTATGCATGAGAGATAATATCATTCTTTTGATATTAAAATAATATATAATTGGATGATATATCATATATACCAAATTATAATCATGTTATATTCATTATTTACATCAATTACACATCATTATTATACCCATCCAAATAATAATGTATTGAATAAAAATTACACCACGACGTGGAGACGGTAAGTCGTACGTACACATGTATGGTGACATGTCATTAAAAATATGGATAGAATAATGAATATGGTGATACCATATTCATAATAACATCACATTATGTATAATATGTTGGAGTTATTATTTTATAATGGAATTAACAACGAAAAAAGAAGTGGAAGAAGAAAAGAACTTGAAAGAGGGTGGTGAAATTATTGACTCTTCTTTGGGTTCTTCCTTTTGATTTTATAAAAAGGCCTCCTTAAAATTGGATTTATGAAAAATGTAAGGCCTCTAGGATGAAGTGAGGGAATTTTAGAGGATATTTGGGCGGGGTTCGGAAAAGCCAAATGGCTTTGATGGTGTGAATTAGAGAGAAGGTGGAGTGCCCTTTTATTAGAGGGGTGAGGGGCACCTTAAGAAATGCTAGAAATATTATTTTATAATAAAATAATTTTCGGTTTATAATGGATCAAAAATGGATTATTTAAAGGCTAAGGTGGGGATGGTTCTAAAACCAATCAACCAATAGGTTTTAGATAGGTTTGGGTCACTATATTAAATTTATATTTTAGATTTAACTCTAAGTTAAATAGTTTGACATTTACCATGTCTCTTTGTATTTTTATATTATATGGTTAATAAACATACTATATACATCCAAGAGAAACCAAAGTGGTTCAATAATGATACACCTATAATTATATAAGTCCTTTGGCCAATCCTTAGATTTTTTTTAATACAATATCAATTAATAATATAATATTTGTTTTAAAAACTCTTTTATGTCAATTTTGACACTATATGATATTTTGTTTGTTATAAATTCATAACAGCATTATTACTTATAAAAAAAAAATCCACCCAACCCTAATTAGTCATATTAAATTATAAAATTACTGTAATTCATAAAAAGACTCAAATTGCATTTATTTGGATATTTAAAATATCAATTTGTTAATATTTCATTAATTAGGTAATTACTACATCACCATTGTGTCATAAATAAATTAAATTATTTAATTTATAAAAATTTAAAATTAAATACCATGATGTAGGAAATATTTTTATCTTTCTAATTAATATTTATAAATTAATTTATCTTATTTATAATAATATATTAAAAATGTTTTAGTTATTTTACTTTGAATTTAACACTTTTAAATCTTCCTTGAAATAAACAATAATAAATGTCCTAATCATATCCAAGTGGACCAATGAGGTTCATATATTATTACTAATGTTGTTTTTGGTCAAATTATACTTAGCCAATAGAATTCGGAAATGTGTTAGGGTAATAATAATATCATTTTAACCCTTAATTACCCTATTTACTTTTAATCGTGGTAAATAAAAGTAAAAAATTATTATTCACCAAAAATTATTTTTATCTTATTAAACCAAATTATAATCCCTGATATTAACCGTGCCTCTCAGATTTTAAAAATTCCACTCACATAAGTGGTAAAATTCTGTTTTATATGAATTTACAAATTCTCTTAAGAGATGGGTAATAGACGGTGAAAAGTTCAATAAAATTTTTATATATCTAAAATTATTATAAACTGACTCCAATGAATTGCATTGATAATATATAGGGATTATGTATCTATTTTGACCCAAAATAAATTTAAATAAAATAAATAATTATTTTAATAAAAATTTGGTTTTAAACAATAACTTATTGTTTTTCAATATTCATCAAAAATTGAATGTTTTCAGAAAATTAACAAAAACACACCCGAAGCTAATTTTGATATTCCGAATTCAAAAATGATTTATATTTTAGTAATTTCAAAACATAGAAGTTGAATTAATAAATTTAAAATTAATTCTCGTTGTCCAAACCAAAAAGCGTATTTTTGAGAAATAATAACTATAAAAAGATTGACACATGTTTATGTCATATTTCCAAGTGAAATTACATACAATGACCATCATTGGATTAAATGATAAAAATATAATCTAATTATACTTCTAAACAATTAAAATTTATAATTCAACACTATAAATTATTTTGATTAAGAAATTTACTTTCAGTTAAAATATAGTATTTTTCACTTTTCACCAAAATATGAAAGTTATCAGAAAAACACAAAAAAATTGTTTAAACTAAATTCATACGTCCTGATTCTAATGAATAAGTTTATTTTTAAAAATTGAATATAAAAAAGTTTAAAATATTGGATTTAAAAATGGTTCTCCCTTAAAAAGCGGTAAAATTGAATTTTTTGAAAAATACTTCTTTTACCCGAAAAAATGAATTTGTTCTTATATTATGTCTAAGAAACAAAAAATATGGATATTAAAATTATATATATTATATAAGTTTCAAAATGAAATTAATACTATTTATAACCGTTTCTTGAATGGCTAGTTTGTTAATGTTGTGGTGCGCTCGAACTGGGTGTTGTGTGTAGCCCAAGCTATTAAATTACATTAACAAGATAATGTACTATGAGATAATGGGGTGCCATATTCTCCCATTCTTGAATAAATTGCATCCTCACAATATGAAATTGTTTTTCGAAAATAAAAGGTTAAAAATAGGGAAACACCTTTGTGGAAAACCCACATTATAAATTAGGTTAATATAATTTAGTCCTAATAGGAGGGAAAAGGAAAAGAAAAAGTCACCACCAAATTATGATCATGATTAGGATAACATCAGTGGAAATTAGAGATACATAATTAGATGGAAAATGTAAATATTTATAGGGAGTGATTGAGGTTATCAGTCAAATACAATTGTACAATTGAGGGCCTCAAAGCCATCAATCAATGATGATTTAAAATATCATCGGTTCAACAAAACATAAGGCATTATGATAACACATGTTTAGTTTTAAGATCCCTTACCTAATGTTGAAGAATTAATTTCATCATAGAATAAGTGAAGAAAAAAATTACAAATATATATATATACTTGAAAAGTAGAGTTTCATCCTTCAACTATTTCCTACCACAAACTCATCTTTCACTCTAAAAGATATTAAAAAAATTCTATTTATCCTAATCATATAGGGTTTCAAAAAAATGAATTTATAATTCACCTATCAGACCCTTTAAAAAAACAGTATATTACAATCCAGGGACTTCATGTTGTCCAGTGGTAGGCAATAAATCCCAATCGCACTATGGTTATGGGTTCGATTCTCGCATCTTTGTCTGACGCGACAGATTGTCACATGGTCTATGTATTGTTATTTTTATAAAAATCCAAAAATAACCTTAAAAATAGTATCCAATTTTAATCTTAATCCATTCCATCCTTTAGACTTATCCAAAATACTTCTATCAAAACTCATAGTCCAAAATTTATAAGGAATTTAAACACAATGAAGATCCTTTTTTCCACATAATATCATGTGAACACCATCATCATGTATTATTTTAAAACATGGTAACACCGTAAATTACCATAAAACTTTATTGATTACATTCATGATCCCTTATTATTTATGTAATACTAGATATATTCATTATACCCCAATGTTTTTAATATTCCAACAAGGATGAAATAAACAAACTATTAATTTGTTCCAAGGATGTCAAGAATATCCAATATATTTTATCAAAATCAGCCATCTATTATTCCAAAATCACTAACTCATTTTCAGGATCATATTAAGGATTACCTTTACTTCAACCATTTATTTTCCAAAAAGAGTATCTTACTATTCTTTCACTTTTCTAAGAACCATATAATCTCAGATCCTCAATAAAATAGTACAACAGTACAATCATTATTTATATCCATAATTCATATAACCAGTATATTATTGATACAACACTCAAATGAAATAATTCTATTATAACAACATAAGATCACTAGTCAATTCTCTTCATCTTTGGTAGTATCATAACTTCACTCATGTCCAAAAGAAGCATTTGGGGTATTCTCTGACGATTTGGACATTGATTCACGTAGTGTCCCAACTCCTTGCAGATAAAGTATTGTACATTTCAAACTTTTTTCTCGCCCTTGAAATCAAGTACTTGGTGTACTTTCTCTCCACACTTATAACAAACTCTCATTCCATTTAAAAATTAACCAGGGTGATTATTTCCACAGTTATCACATATAGGAAAATCATTCCTTCCCTTATTCCATTTATCCATCTTTCTCTCTACTATACTTTCCATCTCATGATTTCTTTCAAAGAAATAGGACTCATAGAATTATATACTTATCTTATTAACACATGATACTATTTCTTCATATTTTGAGAATATTTGGGATACTATTTCCCTGATAAATTTTGGATTAATACCATGAATGATTTGATCCTTCTTACTCATTTGATCAGACATATTCCTAGAGTTCTCATTCCTTCTACTAGGTGCTTTTTTCTAAACAATGGAACACCCTAAGTCATTTTAAAAATTACAATGAATAATTCAAAACTTGTAAAATATGTAACATAAATTGAACAGTTTACGGATATAATCCTTAATAATAATAATGTTTTCATTGAGAATGTATTTAATCCTAAATCCCTTAAAATGTCTTATAATGAAAATGTGAATTTTCCTAAGCATATCCCCCGGGAGTGTCGTAACAAAGAGTGAAACAAGGACCATTGTCGTACATCAGTTCATGTTCGAGTCTAGCTCAAATCGGTGTTTTCGGTTTTACCCCTAGGTACATCTGTGCCAGTCCCGCCTCTACCTTCTCCTATCCAGACAAATATGTATTGCTTGGAAAACTTACAAAATCTCTCCAATACCAATATTCTAGGAAGATCTTCTATAATAATCATCAAATTCAATCTTAGGGCTATGTTCTCTAATCAGATTTTAGCTAAATCTAGTTTCCAAGGATTGTACTCAACTTCCTTTGATACCTACTGTAACGCCCAGACCCTTGTTACCTAGAGTCGGTGCTTTATTACATAACATTGGCATGATCACAAGGAAATCATGTCTCTAAAGACCGATTTGTTCTGTAATATTGGAAAAAAGATTCATACATAAGTTCAACATTACATCTTGAAGAGAAATACAACACGAATATATTTCATTAGAAACATCCATGCCTCCATGATTATGCCTGCAATTCACTCATAACTATCTTTTTCATATCCTGGGAAAATAAAACATAAGAAAGGGGTGAGCTCAAATTCTCAGTAAGGGTAAGCAATACAATGGAAGATAACATAAATATTGAGCATGGTGAATAATTGAAACTGCATTCCTTTACCAAAAATAAACATCAATAATTTTATTGAAAGAATATGAGTTGAGTAAATAATTCCATATTAAAACATAATCATGGGTATTCTACTAGACGAATGACCACATGAACCATCAATATTATTTTCATTATTAGGGAATGTATGATTCCAGAGATTCCGAAACATTTTTTCAAGGCCTCAGCCAAGATGTCTAAAAATGATTATGGCCTTGGGAAAAACCATATATCAAAATTGGGAAGGGGCCTCGGCCAATTCAACATCTAGTTGTCTCATTAGACCTATTGATTCATTGAGGAGATATAGTGGGCTCCACCCATCACATACTAAGTTCAATACATTCCTCATATGAAATGTTTTAAACATATCATAAACATTTGTATTAAAACTAACATATGAAATGCCAATACATTAACCATAGACCATGAATGATATAAAAATAGCAGACCCACAGTCAAACATATCAGAAAACCTTCAATACAATATGGACGTTTTGTATCATAATAAATCAACTTCAAATAAACTTAAAATCTATCAAAGGATGTTGACATAGATGATATCAAAACCCTTTTTAGAGAAATATCTCTTTATATTTTGAAATCATTTAAGAGTCACATAATTATAATGAAAACATTTATTTTGAAAATATTATTTTATGTTTTTATGGGACGCTTTGAATATGTTATAATGGAGGAAAATATAAACACACACATTATAAGTTAATAAAACATTCTTACCTTAAATTTGTCATAAAGGACAAAAAGTACCTTATTTGGAAAATGACGGAAAGATTCCTTCCAAAACACATAAGGTTATGAATGAATTTAACTCATTGTCTATTAAATAGTAAAAATGTTTTGAAATACATTTTTATGAAACATGGATGTGGATAACAAAGTGGTCCCAATAGATAATAACATATAAACAACCTCAGATAATGAAGAGATTATAGAATAAACCCTTACCTTGTACTTTTCCATGGTCAAGGGTAGGATAACCTCATTTATAATGGTGAGGTAATTGATATTAAATTATAACATAATCATATATATTCATATGATATCATATATGATATTTTAACATTGCTTTGTTAATAATATCTTAGTATTATTGTCATTTCTGGTGTTAACGAATTCATTTTCATATATATACAATGTTATTAGAGTCAAATTTTTTATGGATGTGATGTATCTTATTCATATACATAATGATATCAAATATTTATAATTTATTTTTAATTATCAAATGAAAATTATTCTTGAATGGATATGATGGGGAATGAATCTCATTGTGTTCGTGGAGACGGTAATCCGTACGTACGCACGAGTGACAATATCATTCTTTTTTATATTAAAATAATATACAATTGGATGGTATATCATATATAAAGAATCATTATCATGCTATATTCATTATTTACATTAATTACAATCATTATTATACCTTTCCAAATAATAATGTATTCAATAACAATTACACCACGACGTGGAGACGGTAAGTCGTACGTACGCACGTATGGTGACATACCATTAAAAGGATGGATATAATAATGAATATGGCTGTAGAATATTTATAAAAACATCACATTATATAGTAGATAATGGATTTATTATTTTAGAATGGAAATAACAATGAAAGAAGAAGTGGAAGAAGAAAAGAACATGAAAGAGGGTGGTGAAATTATTACGTTTTCTCCGGGTTCTTCCTTTTGATATGATCAAAAGTGCTCCATAAGTTGGATCTATGACTAAATTAAGGCCTCTAGGATGAAGTTAGTGAAGATGAGAGGATATTTTGGGAAGGGTTGTCTGGGTCAAATTTCTTGATGGTTTTAATTAAAGAGAAGGGTGAGTTCTCTTCTATAAGAGTGTGAGAGGCACCTTAGGAAAATCTAGAAATATTATTTTATAATAAAATCATTTTCAGTTTCTAATAGATCCAAAAATGTTTATTTAAAGTATAAGGAGGGGATGGATCAAAAACACCTCAAAAAAATATGTTTTAGACAGGTTTGGGTCACTATATTATCTTTATCTTTTAGATTTAACTCTTAGTTAAATAGTTTGACATTTACCATTAGTCTTTGTATTTTTATATTATATGGCTAATAAACATACTATATACATCCAAACGAACCCCAAGAGGTTCATTAATGATACATTTATAATTATATAAGTCCTTTGGACGAACCTTATATTTTTATGAATAGAATATAAATTAATAATATAATATTTTTTTTTAAAAACTCTTTTATGTCCATTTTGACACTATTTGGTATTTTGTTTTTTCTAAATTCATAACAGCATTATTACTATGAAACACATTCATCTAACCAACCATAATATGTCATATTAACCTATAAAATTAGTCTAATTCCTAAAAAGTCTCAAATGAAATTTATTTGGATATTAATAATATCTATTATTTTAATATTTCATTAATTAGGTAATTACTATAACACCATTGTGTCATAAATAAATTAAATTATATAATGTGTTGAATTTTTAAATAAAACACCATTATGTAGGAAATATTTTTACCTTTAAAATGAATATTTATAATCGAATTTATCTTTTTTATAACACTTTATTAAAAATGTTTTATTTGTTAAACTTTGAATTTAACACTTTTAACTCTTCTTTGAATTAAATAATAATAAATGTCCTAATCTAATCCAAGTGGACCGAAGAGGTTCCTATTTTATTCCTAAGGTTTTTTTTTGTCGAATTTTACAAAGCTAATAGAACTGGGACATGTGTTAGGGTGATAATAATATAATTTTTCTCGTTAATTACCATATTTACTTTTAACTGATGTAAATAAAAGTAAAAACTTACTATTCACCAAAAATTATTTTGTTCTTATTGAACCACATTATACTGCTTGATATTAACCATGTCTCTGTAATTTTTGATGTTCCACTCACAGAAGCGGTAAAATTATGTTTTATGTAAATTTGTAAATTCTCCTAGGAGATGGGTAAAAGACTGTGAAAAGTTCAATAAACATTTTATATGTCTAAAATTCTTATAAACTGACTCCAATGAATTAAATTTAACTTATATTGGAATTATGTATCTATTTTGACCTAAAATAAATTTAAATAAAGTATATAATTATTTAAAAAAAATGGTTTTAAACTATAACTCAATGTTTTTCACTATTCATCAAAAATTGAACATTTTTTGAAAAATACCAAAAATTCACCCTAAGTTAATTTCGATATTGAGAATTCAAAAATTAATTCTATTTTAATAATTTCAAAACATATAAGTTGAATTAATTAATTTAATATTAATTCTCGTTGTCCAATCCAAAAAGCGTATTTTTAAAAAATAATAACTATCAAAAAATTGACACATGTTTATGTCTAATTTCCAAGTGAAATTAATTACAATTACCATCATTGGATTAAATGGTAAAAATAAAATCTAATTTTACTTCTAAATAATTAAAATGTATAATTTAACACTATAAATTAATTTGATTAAAAAATTTATTTTCAGATAAAATATAGTATTTTTCATTATTCACCCAAATATGAAACTTATCAGAAAAACACCAAAAAATTTATTCAAACTAAATTCTTATGTCAAGATTCTAAAGAAGAAGTTTATCTTGTAAAATTTAATATATAAAAGTTTCAAATATTGATATTAAAAAGGTTTCACCATTTAAAGGCTCTAAAATTGCATTTTTTTAAAAATACTTCTTTTCTCTGAAAAATTGATTTTGTTCTTATATTATATCTAAGAAACACAAAATATGTATATTAAAATTATATAGAGTATATAAGTTTCAATATGAAATTAATAATATTTATAACCACTTTTTGAATGGCGAGTTTGGTAATGATCTGGTGCGCTCAAACTCGGTGTTGCATGTAGTGCAAGCTATTAAATTACTTTAACGAGATAACTTAATATGAGATCATGGGGAGGTACATCACATCCCATTGATTAGATAAAAACCTAGATTGAAACCATTTCTAAGGCTTCTGTGGAACTTGTCCTCCTTTACCAAACTGAACTTGGACAGCCCTTGAGCACTGATTCTGAACATGTCCATGAACTTCAGAAAAGAAACACTTTAGTCCGATGTTTGTGGGAAAGGAGCAAGGACCAAAAGATCGAAAAGGAATCTGTTGAGTTCGACTCCCTTCTGGTTGAAACCTCGAAGGTCCTATTTCCTGAGACCTACCACTGACAACTATGCCTTGTGATGAACTCTTATAGCTCCCCTAGCATGTTAAACCTCCCCGTGAGTGCATCCTCTTGATCACTTTTTCAATCTTATGAACCTCTAGGTATGTTGGTAATATAAAGGGAGTAACCACATACTAGATAGAAGAATTATGTTCCTCCTCAAGAATTTTCCAATGAGGATCCTTATCTAGAAAGAGATTATGAAAAAAAAAGATATTCTTAAACGTGATGCACAAATATTGCACTAACATGACCCCCCTTATGAAGGGAGAGAATCTCTTTTATCTTATCATCCATCATGGTCGATGAAAGGAAGTCTTATCAGAACTCATTCTCAATGTCAACCTAAAAAATTTATGCATCTTTTCATTCCGACAAATACGATGTCCGCCACTGATGCATAACTCCTCACATCTGGTTGATTGTCAAAGGAACCCAATACTCTATTAGGGCCTGGATCAAACTGAAGGTGATATCATTTCCCTCAATCCAACTTTCTGTCTCCGTATTTGAAACACCCCCCTCAAAATTTCGTAAAGCCTTTGACTAGAAATAATGAAATTTCCTCTGGAACTAGTCATCCTCCTCAACTAGATCAAACCTACATTGATCAACCAAATCAACATCTTAAACCTATACTTCCTAAAACATTGGTTTACAATGTCTAGTAGCCATAAATGAAAGGTAATCTAGTATTTTCTAACCCCAAGTATTATGGAATATTATTAAAATTCATTTTATCCATTTTTACCTTAACAAAACTACCCCATTTTAGAAAGAAAACATGTCATTATGATTCATGTACCTTTCATTGGTCTCTTCCCTGCAAGAATGTCTATCATACATGGACATTCAATAAGATTAGATTATATTAAATTGATCAAGGGGGCCCTAAAATACTAGGTCCTAATTAGTCTCCATATCCAAATGTCACACACCAATGTCAACTAGAATTGTTTCCATCCCATCCCATTCAATCCTCACCATGAATAACTCCAAAATCCATCATATCTCGCATCCATCACCTCTGCTACCATTCTATCAAAACCCCTCCCATAAAAGATAAACCTCCTGCGATGGTAACAAATAATGGGAGATAATGACCCCCCGAGTCCAACCATCAATAGGTCGTGGGTTTCTGAACATGCCAAAGGGTATAGATATCTCTCAATATGGGATGAATTACCCTTTAAAGGAAACAAGATCGGGATATAAGATGGTCCATCCCCAAAACAACTCCATGATATATATATGTATATATATATAAGAAAGCCAATAAACCATCCCAATTTAATGTTTAAAAATATAAATAGTACAAATAAAATAAATTCCAAATCAAAATACACAAAACAAATATAATGCAGTGACTCGACTACTTTCTCAATGCCTGATATAGTAATTCCTGACATGGCCCATGTAATCCTTCTGAATACCTGAAAGTGGGTTTATATACATTGGGTGATCATATAAGTATACACAATAGGATTCCAAGGTATCTTATGCACATGTGAGAGAAGCATACTAATGATCCCATGAAAAGACAATAGAACTAAACAACACCTAATAGGTATACAAACCATACTAACCTCACCTTGGAACACTCACTAAATAATTCACATCAAGTAGCATAATATAAGTAAAGAACATTGATGTTAGGGTACCCCACACCACTTTCCCACTTATTATCTTCTCTCACTCCCTAATGTAAATCATCATAGTGATCCAACCTCTTCAGAAGATACGATGTCCCAACCCACATGAATACACCTAGTTCACAAACTAAATCATATCCTACCCACATAAACATGGTCCAAAAACCACATAATATTCTTCCCAGAGACACCAAGGCCACAAACCTCATCACATCTCGCCCTTCGACACCTGGTCCACAAAAAATATTTCATCACTCCCAGAGACACCTGTTCCAGAAGCGACACCTCATTTTGAAGACACTTGGGAAATCACATCACATCTCATCTCGAAGATACCAGAGAAAGAACAACTCATTCACACAAACCTGGGCCTCACATCAGACCACAACATGACCAATGAATCTTCGTCTATCACAAAAAAATTATTTTTGGAAATACACCCTCTCCCATGATGATTGAGGTGTTTAACACATGGTGCTCATCTTGGGTGGAGTATGTATAGAAATCAAAACAAAAAATAAAAGAATAAACATACATGATACACAAAAGTGAAGCTCAACCTATGGGTTCCTAGACAGAAATTACCCCATAATAATACCACCTTTGTTGTAACCTCTAAATGAAATTATCAGTACCTACAGAAATCATTTAATAAGGTGAAGATCATGGTAAACTATTCTGGAATCACATTTCCATCATGATTAACACCCATTCCTAACATTTTATAAACCATTTATAGTACATTGTCCAAACCAGCCCAAACCATTCCAACATTATTAACCATTATTTATTCATCCATCACTACACGTGCAACTATCAAGCATGACATGATCATAAAACATAGTAATAAATAATCAAGAATATGAAGTGTTCTGATAAATAATTAGCACTTCTTCACATTTACATTCTTAAGAGATTAGTTGAATATTTTTTTATTTTACTCATTAAGAATCTCTGGGAAAATTACCTTTACCAACACTACTATTTTTTTTAAAATCATCCCACTCAGATCACATATCCATGGACCGAACCCCAACTAAAATACCCATCTAGTAACACATCACTGCATAGTCAGTTCACTTTCCTGTTGTACAATACGTCTCATCCATCCCACAATCAATCAATATCTCAACTTGAGATTCTATTAAACCACCCAAGCCATCCCACAACACACAACCATGTTCATAGTGAAACTAAAAAACAGACTAGAACAAACCCACAAATTACATCACCTTATGTACCATGGAAGAACACAATTCCAAATTTACAAGGAATCCCCTATTGAATTAAACTTATTAATTCAATGGTTATCATAAAAACGTTGTAATTTGGGGAACCATTCATGATATGAATATATGTAATTAACCAATTAATATATATATGTTTTCTACCAAAAATGAACAACATGAAATCCATAAATCATTTAGTTCAAAAAAGGCCCCCCAAAAGCCATGATTTTTAGTGGGTAGTTATACAATACAAATAACGATATCAACCCAAGAAAAAGAACAAACAAGGGTCAGGCGTCACATTTCCCAAAACCATGAATATTGATCTCAACTCGGTTAAATTATCATTGTAAATCTATATTCAACTATCTTTATAAGACAAAAAATTGTTTTTCCATACCACATGATGAAAAAATAGGTGAGATGAAGGAAAACATTCCTCAAAAGGGTGTCAATGTTCTTCGCTTGAGAACAAACCACTCTATGGATCTCCAATTACATCACCTGCAAGATCTGCATCCTTCTGAGGATGTCGTGACACCACTACATAAACAATAACCAAAGAGAACCCCATTATAACCAGGGAGATCATCTTGCATTACATACTGAGATGAACTAGATGAAAAGGAGGTAAATCTGAATGAAACTGAAAAAATAGAGTAATAATTCAACATGAATCCAAGATGGATTGCTATGAATTGATGGAGAGAAGCTAGGAACAAATCCTTTCTCTATAAATCCTCATAATTATTATCAAGGAACTTCAGGTCACCTGGGGGTAGGGGAGAGTCATTGTAGCTATAGGGTTTGACAACACATGTGGCTCAAATATACTTAGAATGTTACATCATTAGGGGATTACATGACATGTCATCCACATTAATGTAATGTAATTCCTCCCATTTGTTTTTCTCAAAAAAACCCATCACCTTCCAATTTATTTTACTTTTTTAACCCTTAAATATTACATACTATGAACCGACTAGAATAATCTGAATAACCAAGCTTCACACTGTGTAATCTACTTACACTACATGTAATTCATGTAGTAGCTTTACTACATCACGAAATCCCATTATTACTCCTAGGACCACCTCTGAACACCTCCAACAACAAAAAACCAGAAAATTAAATGGTTGGGATGGCATAGACTATTACACCTAGGTACATATATTCATGATCCACATCCATATACAGTATCCATACATGGATGTTTTTCTATGAAAAACCAATTAATCTTGACCTTTAAAAAATACTTTAGAATCTTCTTTTATATTTATCCTCAATGATTGGAATGTGGTTATGTTCTCAAATATATGTTTACATTAATCTAAAGGCCATGTTTTCTAATAATTTTTCTCTTATACCAATTATGACATCCTTTAATCCGGAAACCCAATGTTTTTCTCTACTTTAGTAAATTTTCATTGATATAGGGGGTTAAATCCAAAAGTACTAATTTTTCGAGCAGTTTCGAGGAACTAGATAAAAAAAACCCCATTTTAAATTGGTAATAGAAAATTGAACATAGTAATAAAAACCAATTGGAATCCATAAACTCAATAAAAAAATTCCAATTCATGTCCTAGGGAATGGAAGGAAAATAACGGTGATATAAAATGTGAATTAATGGTTAAATATAGTGGAATATATTATGAATACGTTATAATTTAAATGAAAAGGTAAATATTTCAAAACACATGTCATTTAATGAATAAACCAATAATTAAATGAATCTATAGAAAATATCAATGTGAAAATAACATGAATACAAATAATAATAACTTAATAATTAATGAAGGAAAATATTAATTATATGATGGTATGATCTCATACATTATGAAACCTCTACTATCAACAACTTTCAAAAGATAGTTTAAAACTATATGTGAAGCCCCATTTAATTTAGCCAATTGATTTGACTCAAGAATCATGCCGATGCATCGATGGGGTATAAAATTCTATGTCCCACCCATCACCGCATTTCCAAAAAATTCATCATATATTAAATTAATTATTTAATTAATGAAAAAAATTCATCATAAAAAAATATCTATATTGGTTAAATATTACATATTTATCAATATTTATCCATTTAAAGAAACAAATTTAAAAGTATAAATCATATTTATAAATGTTCTATAGGAATGAAAATAGTCAAATCTACGATACAAAGAATATGTATAAGAATATTATTACAACTTATGAAGGATAAATGGTATGATTCCTTCAAAAAGAGTAAAAGAAATCCCAAAGGAAGTTGATATTGTAAAATAGATTTTTACATTTTTGGAAAATTTCAAATTATTACCCCTTGAAAGAATAAAAATTTATTGGAACATTTAATATCATGAATAAATTTCAATTCAGGTTAAATACATCAAATGGGTAGTATATACACCACACAAAAGTGAACTGGTGCATATTAACAAATCTGTCTCAATGACATATAAATTGAGATGAAATTCATTACCTCACACATAAATGTAGTTGAGTGATTATTAAACTCCTATGAAGTGGTTGAAAACATGTTATATACTTCTAATAGAACCATATTAATATATCTATGTGAGTAATTTATAGAATTTTATCAAATCATTATTAACATTCTTTCATTATCACTATTATTTCAAAAGAATATTTCACTTTTTTCCTATGCAAGTATTGATGTGAATATTCTAAATCATGAACATAGGATATTGTACCATAATATCAAGAATGATATTATTATTATAGATATTATTTTTTCAATTATATATTTATTTCTTACCATTCATGAAAATTATAGATTAAAAATGAATCTAATCACTTCGGTGTGACTATACGTCGTATATACGCACGGGCGATGATATCATTTATTAATTGGTGAATGATTATGTAATTGGGAGATATATTAATTTTATAGGATAAATAAAATTTAGTATATATCATATATATTATTTTTAATATATCGTTATTACAGTCTATATAAAGCGTACTAGAAAAATGAATCGCATCACTTCGTAAGATTGTAGTTTGGTGTACACATGAGCGATGTAATCATATTTTCAATGGAATGTGAATGAAGAAGATATAACTGATATTATATTTCTAGAATGAATATTATATATATATATATCAAATCCATCATTATATCCAACTACAAGAAATATCAATGGAAAATGGCATACATCAGTTTACAAGGTGATAGTCCACCGTACACATGATCGACGATTTCATTCCCCATTCGAAAAAATACGATATGTATATAGGTTATTCTAGTCACATAATAAAATATAATTATATGGTATATATTAGTGTTATAATATTAGTAAGATTTAATAATATTTTAAGTATAAGTAAAAAAGAAATAAAAAATTTCTCGGTTAAGAAACTTACCTCTTCCTTACATAATTTTTTTAGGATTACACTAAATGCATTCCTATGATAATTTTTTGATCAAACCAATGCCTCTAAAATATTCATATGTAATTAAAGAAAATTCATCTATTGGGTGAACTGTATGTCTAGGGATGTGTGAATATTGGGGGGGGGGTGGCATTCTATAAGTGGGTGGGATGACACACATGGATTTTTTTAAAATAATGAATTACATTTACATTTTTAACATGAAACAATTATCTGAAATGGACCTTTCCATAATATTTTAACTTAAATGTTATATATATGGTTAGAAAATAATAATTTTATATTTTACAGGATATTTTAACCCTTGTCTTTTTTTAAACCCCCATAGTAAACCTATTTTCAACTTATTCACTGTTAATTTTTTTTACTGTTTCCACTATTTATTTTGTTCAAAAATTAAGATTAACTTATTAGATAATTTTTCAAATTTTAATAAAAATATGGAATCTATTTTATCAAATTAGACTCAAAAAAGTGGAATAATTTTATATAATATCAATCTTAAAATTATGACAATTTTTTTTCAAGTAGTAAATTCTATAAAAGATAAAAATATATATATACAAAAATTAAACATATGATTCAGTAAAATTAAAAAATCTGATTAATTATAATGTAATGGTATTAATTTTTATTTTAAATAAATTATTATAAAAAATTCAATTGTAAATCATTTAAATGAAATGGATGTTTTTAATAAATATATATATTATTCAATATTCACTAACTAGTGATACATTTTGAAAAAAAAATCCAAAAAATTCACGCTAAGATAATTTTTATATGATTATTTAAAAAATTATGTTCATTTTATTAAAAAATGTTTCATAAATTTCCATATACTAATTTTACCATAACTGTTCAAGACGTGATGAATTAGTTTTCTGCGAAAATAACACTTTTTCATTCAAGTGATTTAAATTTTTTTCTTTATCAATAGATACCCAATGAATATGTGTGAACAATATATTTTACATAATTTAATTTTCTCTATTGATAAATTCCAAATAAAATTCTATGTTTAAATGGACATGCTGAATTGATAATATTTAAATAAATTGTCATGTTTTGATTAATCATGGAGTTATGTGTATCATATGTTACCAAAGATACTAAATTTTTTTTAAATGGAAATATATCATAATGTACTAGTGTATAATAGTGCACCCATTACCATGATGTTAAAGTTATCTCCACTATTGTACTTCTCATCACTAAAAGGTCACACTGAATAAGGGAGCTCTGAGAATATATAAGGCCACTCCTCTATAACATGAAATTTATGCTCCGAATTCTCATGAGAGTCTGATCCATTCTTCTACTAGACATTGACAAATATAATAGACATATCATTAAATACAATCAAATGATAATAAATAATAACAATTTGTGTCTTCATAATAGTAACATCTATCTCAAAATAATTCTCCAACCTACTTAGAACATGGAAAGAATTGTGATGGTATTTCATGTTCTAAGAAACATGGAAAACCACATGAATTCATATAAAATATTCCTACAAGGAAAAATGTAAGCAATACATCCATGATTAATAGTGATATAAAATGGAAAAATATATATTGGACCAGCCATTCCCTATTTTCCATGATGATCACGACCCCAATAGAAGAGTGTCATTCAAGGAAACATGGTCCCCATCGGAAAACTCTAGAGGAAATTTATGATGATCTGTAGATAATTTATACCAACTCTGAGCTATAACCATGTGTCAACATATATTATATATCCTAACCAATTCATCTTTATTTATGACTTGATCCAACAAGATAGGTCACACCTAATTATAAACAATTAAAAAATTTATTTGTGTGAGAGACCATTCAAAACATCAATGAATGTGATTCTAATTGATATATGGTAACTATTATTATATGAAAACTCATCCAAATTTAGTTGGTTTTCCAATAATCCACTAAAATGAAATATATAGTAATAGATAATATCATTAAGGATATAAATAGTATACTCTATCTATCCATCAATCTATATATGGTTTGTTTTAGTCGTCCTTCCATGGGACCCCATCCCCTCTTGGAGAACCTTATAAAATCTTGAAGTAATAATCATATCCATGTATGAGATAATGGAAGATTAAATCCCAAGAAACATCAAGATATCCAGTTTTTACATCATATCAAGATCATAAATATTAGTGTTATCCTCAATCAGAATGAAATATGATGATTTAGTCATATGTTAAATAAGCACATATATAACATCCATTCCTTGGGATTCAATGTTAATACAACACTGGATAATAAAGACACCTCATCCCATTTCCAAACTAGCACATGTAGTGGAGAGAGAAGACTAGAAGGCCTTAGGTTCCCTACATTTATTTTCTTGTAATTGTTATAATGGAAAAAATAATCAACAATGTTTCACTCTAGACCTATCAACTAGAAATGTCATTTTAATTCAAATTTTATCTTCTAGTTCGAGGGTGAATTATCTAAAATTATGAATGGAAATCAGGAAATAATAGATAAATTACAATGGATTTGATAAAAAAACTAATCCTTGAAGAGGATAAAACCATTAGAAGGTATAGTACAACTAGGAATTGTCTCCCATCGATAAAATGTTTCCCTAGTTCTACTGAACTCATAAGCCAATTTCTAACCAAAAAAATATACTATGGCAGATATGTTTATTACTAAATATTGGTAATATAAATACTTAAATCATCCTCATATGAATCCAAATTTAATAGAGAAAAATGTTTTATAAGGTTCTAGTCTTTGATTCCAAGACAAAATGCGATGAAACATTCTTAAAAGGCGAATTATCAATGAAATTCCCCTTCCCTGGGGTGTAGGTGACGTAAAATTAAAACATCTAGAGGTAATGATCATGTAATATCTATTGTAGATTGAGTTACTTTTGATAATATATATAAATAAAACTATTTTTATCATAAAATACTATGAACCTCTCCCCAAAAAGATTTTTCCAAGAACACATAAGTAAATTCATATCTACGGAATGCTCTAAATAATAACTCGGGTAATTTTTATCAAGTATTTAATGATTATGATATACAAAGGATATAGTATGATCATAATACTTAAGAACATTGTGTAAACCCACACCATAATAATTATAGTACACCATATACCTCTTACCAGAATCTACCATGATAGAAATAAGATATGATGCCAGAATCCATATCAACCCATTAATAGAAGTCTATCATTTTTAGTCCCATAATATCTTCACCATTTCTTATTAGGATAAGATAAATGTGACACAAAATTTGAGAAATCATTGATGAAGAACTAATAATATCTGACCACACCAAGGAAGCTTCATATCTCAAATACATTCTATGGATCTCTCCATGATAAAAAAAACCATCGCCTACTCATGATTTCCAAAAAGATAATGCTATAAAATCACAGACCCAATGAAATAGAAGTCATGGATCAATAAATTGCATTTAAAATTATTCCCAAAATGGTATAGACTCCCCAGGATCACAAATATCAGATAAAAATGGTGCTCATGGTCATGATAGGCTCTCTAATAAACCAAGATAACATCCCCAAACACCTGGAATAAGGTGTTTATATACTTATGGAGTATCCAGTTCATCAAAGTGAAAAACGTAGGAGAATTACATAGACCAAAATGAATTAAAAGATATTTATAATGGTTTTATCTTATCTTAAAAGTGGTCATCAGAATATCATAATCCCAAACCCTAATACAATGATAACCAAACTGAAGAACAATTTTAAAAAAACACAATGGCCTATATAACTTTTTAAACAATTCATAATCTTGTAGAAAAGGGTAATTATTCTTAATAGTCACCCAGTTTAACTTCATATAGTCCATGCACAAATGAAGTGAACCATCAGTCTTCATAGAAAATAACACTGAGGATACCCACTAAGAAACACTAGAGAGAGAAAAACAATTCCCTATTATATTATCCTACTGTATATTAATATCTTTAAGCTTAACAAGTGTCATGTGATAAGAGATTATAGAAATCATATGTGTACTCAACATAAGATCAGTAGAGAACTCTACCTCTATCCTGGGATTAATACTAGAAAATGTTTTTATGAATCCATTAGACAAGACATTAATAACCAATCAAATATCACCATCATAATAAACATCCTTGTGATCAACTATAATGGTTGAATACAAATGCCTTAGCTCAGGGCGGGAAGTTCCTACATGATCGATCAATGGATAGTTCTATCCTAAAAAACATCTGAGGTCTCTCCTTGGGAATAATTAATAAATAATTATGAAGATAACCATAAATATAAAATTGTATACAATAGGACAATATATCTTGATGATTATGTTGAATAGATCCCAATCTAGAACCAGGAAATCCAAGACCAACACTATGTCAGTTATTGATAGATAATATTCCATAAAATGAAACCTCTTCTAATTTTACATTACATGACATGTCACTACATCCATAATAATTGATTGATATATGATGTATGTTTTATAACATTATCGAAATAGGATGATATAAATGAGTGTGTGGAACCTGTATAAACTGATTATTCTGTTTAAAGGATGTAACAATCACAATATCCTTCATTGTAGTCGGGCCCATGTCAAACACTACCCAAAAATCATGAAGTATGGGAAATTAATTCAATATTGAGGATTATGGCTAGATCTAATTTTACATTGATGCTTATAAATGCACAGTAGTGGAAATTATTTCTTAAGAACCCTGACCATAACTAGTTATAGATATGGCCTGATAGAACTTCTTTAGATGGCCAAAGTGGACACTAGAATTTCGAGTCTTCAAGGGTGTTGGATAATCATGTTGGGTGTTCCTGACCTGGTCACCCAGATATAAATATAGGAGAAAACTAATATATATTGTAGATGGTGCAGAATAATCTAATTATTGAGAACCAAATCCAACACCATTGTGATTTTTATTCCACTTTTTATTTTTTTCATGTAGGCAACTAAAACTGTTTTTGGATGGAGGAGAGGAGATGAGATAGAGAAAAAAATATTTCCCAACATATCTATTTCCCTATTTGACACCCTATCAAAAATTTATCATTGGAAGTAAGATCATATATTTATTCTTCTGATAAGATACCATGTTATAATATCTAATGTTATTTCTAATCATTTATCTAATCTTTCATCACAAGCACCAAATCCCAATAAATTTGATTTGAATAAAGGTTGGTTTAGACTTACATAAAAAACTCTCCCTACTACAAGTAGACTATCTCAAGATACTTTTCCAACATTTGAGAATCTACATGAACTAATGAAAGAAAAGGGTCATTAAACCCTTCCAATCCAAGCCCACGTTCTTATTTTCCTATACCATAGAATCACATGATCACTTTCTAGGACCACTAAGCCTAAATGTTTTTCACATGAACAAGATAACCTCAGCTGTGTCCATGAATTCTATGTTCTAATAGTTATTTTCCATATAATTATCCACCTAGTTGGGTTCATTAATCTCTTTAATGGATAATTGTTTTAAAAATATAAGCACTTGTTATTGATCATTGTCTCTTTCATATCATCATTTCATATCAAGATATGGGATCTAAATTCAGAGTAAATTTTGATCCACCAGAAGAACTACCCATATGACAGCCTCCATGAGAATATAATCTAAATGGTGACTACAAAGAAAATCTATCATTTCACACTCTTATGGAACCCTTACATAAATCCCCAGAGGCATATTAATTTATAACATAAGTTGGTAACAATGATATGAAATAGAATAATGTATGTTTATATACAAAACATTCATAATAGAAATTAAGATCAATGTCCAAACCCATAAAAAGAGAACCACATCCCAACATCCCATGAAATCTTAATTATCATCATTGAAAAATATGGCCAAGCACTCACTGCAACCTACCACTTATGTCTGGATAATAAAATCTCTTATCTATGAAGTTCACAAAACTGAGATAGGAGAACTTCTCTGACTAAGCTCCGAACCAGGATGTGGCAAGACCCAAAGGGCATACCTAGTCACCACGGCCTAGATACAAGTACTCGAGCCTTGAACAAAAACCACATGGAATGTTTTCACCCAACCTAGAATAAGTTTTATGGAATATATATAACTAAGGAAGATTAACCAAAAAATATGTATTCCATAAAAAACTGTAGAAAAATATAACCCAAAAAGCGAAATAAAACCTATGTTACATGTCCATCAACCTAAAAAAGACAACTAAACATTGAAATATCTACTCCACATGACATGTGGGTAACATCCCATAATCTGACCTCCTACTACCCATTCCCAACTGACATAAACCTCAGCACCTCCATATAGCACCTTTACTTTTCCTATATAAAGGGAAAATATAATATTTATTGTAACGCCCCGACCCCAGCTACCCAGAGTCGGGGCCTTAGTTCGTAACATTGGCATGATCACAAAAGATCAAGTCTCGAAAGACCGATTAGTTTAGTAACCTTGGAAACACTAGATACATTCATAAGTCTTTCATTACATCAAAAAGTAAACAAACTACAATAACATGGTCTTCATAGTCCACACTCATATCCCTTTCTGACTACCCCTGCAGGTCATTCATAAAACACTTCTTCACATCCTGGAAAAATATTAAAACATTGAAAGGGGTGAGCTCAGATTCTCAATAAGGTTAACAATATAGAGAAAGCTTTCATAAATAAAAATTAACATTTAAAGCAATGTATAACTAAAACAAAAGACTTTTAAACTTGATCTTCAACATAATATGGCAAAAGTAAAATGAGATAATTCCAATTACTTATTCACATGGATATTCTACGGGTCTAATAATCACACGCAATATCAATAACCACTTTCATAATGATGGAATGCATAATGCCAGACTATCATAACCACGTAGCCAAGGCCTCGTGCCAAGACCACAAATAATATTTTGTCAAGGCCTCGTGCCAAGACACTAGTTTGTCTCATGAGACCTGTCGATGCATCGAGGAGCTATAGCGGGCTCCACCCGTCACTTATTAAGTCCAATGCATTCCTCATATGAATAGGTTTAAACATATCATAAACCATAACATAATCATATCACATGAAAAATGCATAAATGAAACATAACATTTCCACATTTCAATCACAAGATTTCAATACAACACATTTATATAAAAAAATTCTTTCAATACAATTTTCAATACCAAAATAAAATAAAGTTAAAACATTGTATTTATTTTTCATTAAAAAAAGTGATGGCTTGTAGAGGAAGCCGAAACTCAAATAATGGTCATGGCGGAGGAGAAGTCGTTGTTGCCGCATATGTACGGAAAGAAAAACATTCCCTTTTTGTCGTTTAGTAAAACACTTCGTATAAAAAGATTCCTTTTGAATAAACTTAATATTCAAAGGGGTTTATACACCGTATAAAATAAAGTTGTGTATAAAACCAAATATGCCTCAATGAAAGGAGATTGAGACGAAGTCCTTAAAAAGATCATTTTTAAAATAAAATAGATCTATTATGTGTATTCACTATAGGTACACATAAAGAATGTAAAAATACAAAATAGGACATAATAACATCATGACATAATTTGAAAGTAGGAGATTAACCAAAAGAATGGAAATTGGGTTAAGAAGTTCCCTTACCTTGCGTCTTGTCCTGACTCGACCGTTTTTTAACCTCCTGAATAATAAACTAGAGTTAATTTATATTTACTTAAGAACCTTTTTCATTTTCATTATTCCATTTATATCACTTATTACCATGTTATGAACATTATTTAATTATTTAAGTTAATAACGGTCGTTTTGTCGATCTTTGGTACTTGAGTCAAAAATAAACTTCTTATAATTACAAGTTGTTCATGTGGTGAAAAATACATTATATCCAGAATTATATTCATGATTTAGATATCATATATATCATATATATACATTATATACATTCATTCATAATGTCATGTAACATTTAGAGGTAAGAAACGAAATGCACCGTTCATGGAGACGGTAAGCCGTACGTACGCATGAACGCTACTTTCATTTCAATTTCGTATTTAATGGAATGAAATCATAATGATATAAATTTATAATATAATTAAAGTATAATATAGTGTATGATACCATTTAATCCATCTTTATACATCCCACATATGGCATTAACGATTCAAATCACTTTGAGGGGGCGGTAGTCCGCACTTCCTAAAATGAAATTATCGAATTTTACCCATAATGGAAATCATAAAGTATGCCATAACAGAGAAATACAGAAGCATAAGTAAAACATAAACATATTATATATCATAAAAATAGTGACACCTTAATGGCCACCTTTGAAGGTGTTATATGAGTGTTGAACAATCATCGTTTCATGAGGCAGAAATTCGCCATCCACAGAAACCGTATGTTCTTTAACCATTAGATGTCGGTGTGTGTAAGTGTAGCTCGAATCCTTCTTATAACAACATCCTAGTATATTGAGGATACTGGTGTTGTTACAAAAGAAATGAATAAAAAGAGTTTAGGGGGTTGGAGAAGAAAAATAAAACAAAACAACATTAGAGAAGACATTACCTCAAAATCGGGTAACTCTTTTTGATTTGAGCCAAAGGCTTCTTTGGGAAGAGTTCTGCCCAAATTGAGGCTTCTAGGAGTAAGAGGGGGACGTTGGTAGAGTATTTGGGCAGAGGTTGGCCGAGCCAAATGGCTTGAAGGTGTGAATAAGGTGGGAGAGGTGGGGGCCTTTTATAAGTGGAGAGGAGGGGATCTTTTGGAAAGATTGAAATGTTACATTATTACACAATGATTTTCGGATTCTAAAGGCCTCACACTTATATAATTCGTGGCTAAGGTGATAAGGGTTCGAAATATACCCATACAATAGTCTTTGGACAAGTGTAAGCTTTGTATTTTGCATTATCTTTTCATTTTATTAAAATCATTAAATAATGAGGTCATCGCTGCATCATAATGATGTCATAAATAATTTAATTTATTTAATGTCTAAAAATTATAAAAAAAATACTATGATGTAGGAAATCTTTTTAGATTTCTAATGAATATTTATATTCAAAATATGTACTTGTGTAACCCCGCTTAAAAACTTTTTTAGTAAAATAACTCATGTTTGTGTCAATTTAATTTTAACATTAAATAAGTATATATTAATGTCATTTTCCAACTAAAGTGGCTCCATGGGGTCCCCAAGTTGACCCATGGGTTGTCTTGGTCGGCCATGACTCATCCAATAGGAGTAGGACAAGTGTAATTCTCATCTCATATTATTAAAACATTATTTGTACCTTAAACTACACTAATTACCTCTAATTGCGATTAAGAACTTAAAAGTTACTATTCACCAAAACATATTTTAATCTCATTGAACCAAATTTTACTTCTTAATGACAACCATGTATGTCGGATTTTTGAAAATCAAATCACAGAAGTGGTAATATTTCTTTTAAACGAAAAATCAGTTATTTAACTACCACTTAGTGGTTTCACTATTCATCAAAAATTGAAATTTTCAGAACAATGCCAAAATTTCACCCTAAGCTATAATTGATATTACGAATTCAAAAATGATGTCTATTATATAAAATTCCAAACATATAAGTTGAATTAATTAATTTTATAATTAATTCCCGTTGTCACAACAAATAGCGTGTTTTTAAGAAATAATTTATATCAAAAGATTGGCAATTGTTTATGTCCAATTTCAAAGTTAAATTAATTCTAATGACCACCATTGGATAAAATTGTAAAAATATATTCTAATTATACTTTAAAACCACTCAATAGTATAACTTATCATTACAAATTATTTTGATTAAAAAAGTTGTTTTTAGTGATTTTCACTATTCATAAAAAATTAGAAGTTCTCAGAAAAATACCAAAAATTCAACATAGGCTAATTTAGATATTCCGAATCCAAAAATGAAGTCCATTTTGAAATATAAAATTTCTATAATTTTAAAAAGTGGTTATTACTATTCATAACGGCTACTTTGATTAGTCGCGGTGTTTTAGAACTCGAAGTTGCGTACAATGCAAGCTATTGCATTATTGAATGAGAAGTGTATCATGGAAGCTCAGGGTGTTACATTCTCCTCTCCTTCAATAAATTGCGTCCTCGCAATTTGAAATTTTTCTTGGAAAATAAAAGGTTGAAAATAGAAAATACCTTTGTGGAAAACCCACTTCGGAAATAAGGTTAATAAAATTTAGTCTTAATAAGAGGGAAATGGAAATAAGAAAGTCACCACCAAATTATGATCTTGATAAGGAGATCATTGGTGGAAATTAGAGACATATAATTGGAGGAAAAACGTAAATATTTGTAGGGAGTGATTGAGGTCATCATTCACAATCAACTGTCAAATTTAGGGCCTCAAAGCCTTCAATCTATGTTGATTTAAAATATCATCAGTTCAACAAGTCATAAGGTATTAGGATAACACATTTTTTTGATTTAATATCCCTTTACTAAATTTTAAGAATTAATTTATTCATTGAATAACAGATAGGTATATATATATTTATGCTTGACAATTAGAGTTTCAACCTTCAACTCACCTTTCACTCAAAAAGATAATAGAACACAAAAATATTATACTTATCCTAATTGTATAAGGTTCCAAATGAAAACTCATACCATTTAGATTAGTTAAACTATTTTGTAATAACCAGGGACTTCCTGTAGGCTAGTGGTAGGAAATAAAGGCTTGTCGCACTATGGTTGTGGGTTCGATTCCTGCAGCTTTGTCCGACGTGATGGGTTATGCCCCACCCTGCAGGTTGTCCTTTTCCTAAAACTATAGTATCATAATATTCCAAAAATAATCTTCATAAATTTTTTAACCTTAAACAATACTATACAAAGATCAAATTAATCCACTCCAACCATTATAGTTATCCAAAATACCTCTGTCCAGACTTTTTCTAAAAGTTCTCTTAATTCCAAAATCAATTTATCAAATTCCCCAAACAAAGTAAAGCTTCTCTTATTGTCACATACTAAAAATATAATTACCTTCATCATATTAAAACCTTGCTGAAATCAACAAGTACTGCAGTATAATCCTTATATATATATCACATTATTCTAATAACCAGAATATAATCCTTGAGTCCAAAAGCACCAATACATTAATTATTCCTCTTCAACTGTAGTCACAACATAAGATTGTCCTTGATCCCTTGGACTTTTCTGAGGTAAGTTTCCTTGACTCTTAGGACATTCATTTGCATAATGCCTCATTTCCCTACAATTGTAGCATTCAACTTTGACAGCCTCTTTCTTTCCCTTGCAATCACGAGCCTGGTGACCCTTTTCTCCACATTTATAACAAACTCCCATTCCTTTTAGGCACGTACCAGGGTGATTCTTCCCACAACTATCACATAATGGAAAATCCTTCTTTCCCTTTTTCCCTTTATCCGTCTCTTCTTCCACCGTTCTCTTCTTCTCTTGCTTTACATTGTTGTCATAAGACTTAGAGAATTCCTTTTTAGTCTTGATAGGACACAAGACAATATCTTCGTATGATGAGAAGGATTGTGATACTAAATATCGACGGAGAAATGGTTTTAACCCATCAAAGAAACGAACAATCTTACTCCTTGGGTTACGTATATAATCAGCAGCATGCCTCGCTATCCTTGTAAAGTTAGCCTCATACTTTGCGACATTCTCATCCCCCTTCTTCCTCAGACTCAGAAATTGTCTTTCCATATCTGCTCGATGTTCACGAGGAAAGTATTTTTCTAGGAAAAGATCTTTTAACTCCCTCCATTACATATTCGATACGTCATCATCTTCCTTTGTGTTTTGAATCAGTGACCACCACTGTTCGGCATCTCCAGTGAGGCGGTAAACTGCCATGACAACCTTCCCCCTTTCACTACTCCCCAAGGCATGGAATATTTTCTCTAAAGAATTTTTCCATTGCTCAGCTACTAATGGATTTGTACGCCCATTGAAGGTTGGTGGTTGTTGCCTCATGAAACGGTCTAGCATTGATCCTCCACGTTGCGGATCAGGGTGCTCCATACGAGTAATGTTATTATTAATAACCTGAGCGAGTTGTCCCAGTATGGTAATAAGTTGATCAGCACCAGTTGTATCTCCAGATCCACAATAATTATCTTGAGCAGGAGGGCAATCCCTACACGGAGTGCGCGCATTGATACGGTTTCCATTTCTTCCACTAGACGCCATTTCTAAACAATTGCATAAACTAGATCAGTTTATGAATCAAAATACATAATCCCATACTTATAAAACACTTAACATAAATTGAACTATTTATGGATATAATCCATAATCATAAAAAGAAATGTTTCCTTTGAGAAAGTATATACTCATAACCCTTCATAGTGGTTTGTAAAGAAAATGAGAATTATCCTAAGCATATCCCCCAGGAGTGTCGTAACCAAGAGTGCAGCAAGGCCTGTTGTCATGCACCAGTTCCCATTCGAGTCTAGCTCAAACCGGTGTTTTTGGGTTTTACCCCTAGGTACATCTATTCCAGAGCCGCCTCTACCTGCTCGTATCCAGACAGGGATGTATTGCTCGGAAAACTCACAAAATCTCTACAATACCAAAATTCTAGGAAGTTCTTCTATACTAATCCTCAAAGTCTATCTTCGGGCTATGTGCTCTAATCAGAGTTTATCTAAATCTAGCTTCCAAGGTTAGTACTAAACTGCCTATGATACCAACTATAACACCCCGACCCCAGCTACCCAGAGTCGGTTCATTAGTTTGTAACATTGGCATGATCACAAAAGATCAAGTCTCGAAAGACCGATTAGTTTAGTAGCCGTGGAAACACTAGATACATTCATAAGTCTTTCATTACATCAAAAAGTAAACAAACTACAATAACATGGTCTTCATAGTCCACAATCATATCCCTTTCTGACTACCCCTGCAGGTCATTCATAAAACACTTCTTCACATCCTGGAAAGATATTAAAACATTGAAAGGGGTGAGCTCAGATGCTCAGTAAGGTTAACAATATAGCGGAAGCATTCATAAATAAACATTAACATTTAAGGAAATGTATAACTAAAACAAAAGCCTTTTAAACTTGAACTTCAACATAATATGGCAAAAGTAAAATGAGGTAATGCCAATTACTTATTCACATGGATATTATTCTGGTCGAATAATCACATGAAATATCAATAACCACTTACATAATGATGAAATGCATAATGCCAGACTATCATAACCACGTAGCCAAGGCCTCGTGCCAAGACCACAAATAAGATTTTTTCAAGGCCTCATGCCAAGACACTAGTTTGTCTCATGAGACCTGCCAATGCATCGAGGAGCTATAGCGGGCTCCACCCATCACTTATTAATTCCAATGCATTCCTCATATGAATAGGTTTAAACATATCATAAACCATAACATAATCGTATCACATGAAACATGCATAAATGAAACATAATATTTCCACATTTCAATCACAAGATTTTAATACAACACATTTATATTAAAAAAATGCTTTCAATACCATTTTCAATACCAAAATAAAATAAAGTTAAAACTTTGTATTTATTTTTCATTAAAAAAATTGATGGCTTGTAGAGGAAGCCGAAACTCAAATAATGGTCATGGCGGCGGAGAAGTCATTGTCGCCGCATATGTACGGAAAGAATAACATTCCCTTTTGGTAGTTTAGTAAAACGCTTCGTATAAAAAGATTCCTTTTGAATAAACTTAAAAGTCAAAGGGGTTTATACACCGTATAAAAGAAAGTTGTGTATAAAACCAAATATGCCTCAATGAAAGGAGATTGAGACGAAGTCCTTAAAAAGATCATTTTTAAAATAAAATAGATCTATTATGTGTATTCACTATAGGTACACATAAAGAATGTAAAAATAAAAAATATGACATAATAACATCATGACATAATTTGAAAGTAGGAGATTAACCCAAAGAATGGAAATTGGGTTAAGAAGTTCCCTTACCTTCCGTCTTGTCCTGACTCGACCGTTATTTAACCTCCTGAATAATAAACTAGAGTGAATTTTTATTTACTTAAGAACCTTTTTCATGTTCATTATTCCATTTATATCACTTATTACCATGTTATGAACATTATTTAATTATTTATGTTAATAACGGTCGTTTTGTCGATCTTTGGTACTTGAGTCAAAAATAAACTTCTTATAATTACAAGTTGTTCATGTGGTGAAATATCCATTATATCCAGAACTATATTCATGATGTAGATATAATATATATAATATATATACAGTATATACATTCATTCATAATTTCACGTAACATTTAGAGGTAAGAAACGAAATGCACCGTTCATGGAGACGGTAAGCCGTACGTACGCATGAACGCTACTTTCATTTCAATTTCGTATTTAATGGAATAAAATCATAATGATATAAATTTATAATATAATTACAGTATAATATAGTGTATGATACCATTTAATCCATCCTTTATACATCCCACATATGGCATTAACGATTCAAATCACATTGAGGGGGCGGTAGTCCGCACTTCCTAAAATGAAATTATCGAATTTTACCCATAATGGAAATCATAAAGTATGCCATAAATGAGAAATACAGAAGCATAAGTATAAAATAAACATATTATATATCATAAAAATAGTGACACCTTAATGGCCACCTTTGATGGTGTTATATGAGTGTTGAACAATCATCGTTCCGTGAGGCAGAAATTCGCCATCCACAGAAACTGTATGTTCTTTAACCATTAGATGTAGGTGTGTGTAAGTGTATCTCTAATCCTTCTTATAACAACATCCTAGTATATTGAGGATACTGGTGTTGTTACAAAAGAAATGAATAAAAAGAGTTTATGGGGTTGGAGAAGAAAAATAAAACAAAACAACATTAGAGAAGACATTACCTCAAAATTGGGTAACTCTTTTTGATTTGAGCCAAAGGCTTCCTTGGGAAGAGTTATGCCCAAAATGAGGCTTCTAGGAGTAATAGGGGGAAGTTGGGAGAGTATTTGGGAAGAGTTTGGCCGAGCCAAATGGCTTGATGGTGTGAATAAGGTGGGAGAGGTGGGGGCCTTTTATAAGTGGAGAGGAGGGGATCTTTTGGAAAGATTGAAATGTTACATTATTACACACTGCTTTTCAGATTATAAAGGTCCCACACTTATATAATTCGTGTATATGGTGATAAGGGTTCGAAATATACCCATCCTATAGTCTTTGGACAAGTGTAAGCCTTGTATTTTTCATTATCATTTCATTTTATTAAAATCGTTAAATAATGAGGTCATCGCTGCATCATAATGATGTCATAAATAATTTAATTTATTTAATGTCAAAAAATTATTAAAAAAATACTATGATGTAGGAAATATTTTTATATTTCTAATGAATATTTATAGTCAAAATTTGGACTTGTGTAACCCTACTTAAAAACTGTTTTAGTAAAATAACTCATGTTTGTGTCAATTTAATTTTAACATTAAATAAATATATATTAATGTCATTTTCCAACTAAAGTGGCTCCATGGGGTCCCCAAGTTGACCCATGGGTTGTCTTGGTCGGCCATGACTCATCCAATAGGAGTAAGACAAGTGTCATTCTCATCTCATATTATTAAAACATTATTTGTACCTTAAACTACACTAATTACCTCTAATCGCGATTATGAACTTAAAAGTTACTATTCACCAAAAATTATTTTAATCTCATTGAACCACATTTTACTTCTTAATGACAACCATGTATTCCGGATTGTTGAAAATCAAATCACAGAAGTGGTAATATTTCATTTAAACGAAAAATCAGTTATTTAACTACCACTTAGTGGTTTCACTATTCATCAAAAATTGATGTTTTTCAGAACAATGCCAAAATTTCACCCTAAGCTATAATTGATATTCCGAATTCAAAAATGATGTCTATTTTATGAATTTCCAAACATATAAGTTTAATTAATTAATTTTATAATTAATTCCCACTGTCACAACAAATAGCGTGTTTTTAAGAAATAATTTATATCAAAAGATTGGCAATTGTTCATGTCTAATTTCAAAGTTAAATTAATTCTAATGACCACCATTGGATAAAATTGTAAAAATATATTCTAATTATACTTTAAAACCACTCAATAGTATAACTTATCATTACAAATTATTTTGATTAAAAAAGTTGTTTTAAGTGATTTTCACTATTCATAAATAATTAGAAGTTCTCAGAAAAATACCAAAAATTCAACATAGGCTAATTTCGATATTCCGAATCCAAAAATGAAGTCCATTTTGAAATATAAAATTTCTATAATTTTATAAAGTGGTTATTACTATTCATAACGGCTACTTTGATTATTTGCGGTGTTTTAGAACTCGAAGTTGCGTACAATGCAAGCTATTGCATTATTGAATGAGAAGCGTATCATGGAAGCTCGGGGTGTTACATTTATACGTTATTGAGGGAATGTGTAGGGTGAAATATAAAATGGATCTGTAGTATCCCCATTAGATATTTTAAAACACCATGATATATTACAAGAAAATTATTATCAATAGCATATACAATATACAATACTAAGTTTAAAATAACTATGATATACTATTAAAATATTATTATTTTAAAATGAATAATAGAATATAGAAATTAAATTTGGAAGTATGAATAGGAATAACCAAACTTCACAGATAATGAAAGATGTATGAATAAAATATATTGACTATTAAGTTTTTAGTTTATGGTAAATTCTATATTAAATTTGAAAATAATTTATTTCAAAAAAATGATTTTAAGTTATTTCTGTGAAATAAAAATAAAATTATTTTTTCCACTTTCAAAGAATATAATTCAAAAAAGGAACATAATTTTTGGAATAAAAAACTCATACTTTTAATGGAATTATTTAAAAAAAAATAATATTTTAATAAATAGTGTAAACTACTAGTTATTATAGAAAACCACATTTTCATTCAAATATTTTATTAAGTTGTTTTTTAAAGGTAAAAATGTAAAATTAGTTGAATTTGTTATAGTTAATCCAATTTTGGTCAATGGATACAATTTCATTTTGAATTTTTATATAAACACGTTTAATAGTTATTAAAAAATTTCATTTGGAAGCCATTTTCCATCGCATTTGTAGGTTTATATTTTCGATAAAATTATATGACATGTGAGAATTGAATTTTTATAAAATTATACCATATTTGGAATAGAAATAATTAATATTATATTAAAATTTCAAATTAACTTTTCTTCATAATGAATAGTAAAAACAATAAATAGTAATTATCATGGTTAGGGTTAAAACAGGTTTACCGGGTGTTAAACTAAAATGATAAGAGTTAAAATAACGTAAAACCATTTCCAAATACAATTTTAATTCTATATTTTGACCATATTTCATATATTATTTGACAATGATCCATTTTGAATATTTTTGGCATGTGTAAAATGTTGGTATAAATTTTTCTTTTCAATCATTATTTGTGTATTCTCTCTGCCACATATAACAGGGAACCCACTATTATATCCTCTTTACACTAATAAGGCCTTTTGATTCAACCAAACCTACCCAAAATATTCCTTAATTACCTCCATAGTTTCAAGATTCTTTGGTTCAATCTAAAATAAAATATAGGGAGGCTTTAAGTAAAATCCAAAAGAGATGGTCCAAAGAAGAGGTATTTCTCTTAACCAAGAATCTTTAATTTATTTATTCATTAAACTCCTTAAAATATTAAAAAAACCAAATGATAATATAACATTATTATATACCATATAATAATACTATAATTGAAAAAATTAAAAAACATAAATCAATCCCATATTCCATAAAATTTGAAATGAATCCATCATTCGTGTGTGTGACAGATTATAGCTTTGTAAACCAATGTAATTTGTTTTCCATAATTGCATATCAGGGAAATTTTTTTTTATTAATTTAATTTTAATATATTATATTCATGAAATATTAATAATTATATAAAATTAATATATCACATACCTTCTTGACCTACCATTCATAGAAAAATGATAACTTCGTTTGAATATATAGAGGATAAATCACTTTGCGAAGCGAAATAATTTGTTTTCTTCCACATCATATAAAAGGTATGTGTAATATTATTTAAATAAATAATTTATTATTTATGATATTACTATAATTATGGAAATTTAAAATAAAAAAAAATTATTTCCTACATGAATGTTGATAAATTGAAATGGTACACATGAGTGTCTATGACTTACTACCACCATGATTATAATGTAGTTATATTTTAATATCCATAATTCATAGATATTTTTAAAATTATAATTTATGAATAAAATTTATATTTATTTAAATATTATTATTTTTGAGATGATGTAGAAATGCCCCTATTGACCATGGACAACGCACCAAAACCATTTTGAAAATTATGAACTCAACACCCTCAAAACACCCAATACAGACAAAATTGATCATGTAATTAAATATTCCATTAAAATTAATGATGTAAAATTTTTATGTAAACTATATATAACTTGGATATATTTCCTAAAAATATAAATAATTTATATATTTTTATTATGGAGGATAGAAAATATGAACATGAAAGATTGGACAAGATTTAACAGTTTCGTCTCAAAACATTTTTCTACGAGACACTCATTATTTAATGTGTTTAATTTCATTTTATGGTGTATATAGTTCTGCTTTACTTATTATATCATCAATACATAATAAATCATAATATTTTATTTTATAATTCATTTACCCCATTCATGGGATTTATTTTTCCAAATCTACCAAAGTGGTTAGGGTTTTTGTTTCAATATCATTTTAATAGTGATTATTTATGATTGAATTTCCATTATTGGAAATTATTTGATCATTGAAAAATAAAACCCTATAATTTTATTATCATCTATTTAATCATGAATGTTTCATCTAATGTTACCATTTTCAATTCCTTGTTACTTAAAATGGTTCAGAAAGTGCTTTTAAAATAAGCTGTCTTTATTTCCATTGTTAGATGGAAACTATTTTTCGTCCATATACTTGATTTCTAATAATATTTTCTATAATATTTTCAACATTCACTAATAGATTTATTAAATATATTTTATCCAATTTTTTATTTTTTTAATAATTTTTTAAATATAATAGTCCTGTATTTTTTTTAAATGGGTGACTTTTTAACATTTTTACAATAATGTGAGAGGATTTTTTTCTAAAACATATTGAATGTAAGAAATTACCCACCATAATGACAACTCAAATATTTGAATCATACTTTATATGTTTTCATGGTTATTTAAAAAACTATTTTTATAACATTTTGGAGTTGTTTTATATTTTAATGACGTTTCTCCAAGTGAAGAGGGTATTTCTCCCAAGAAATATTACATCTATTATTTTAATGGCATTTTGAAAAATGATAAAAACTAGTGATGTTATGGATTTCATTTTAATTAGGTATATATGTCTCTCGCATGTATACATAGCTTATTCTCACTTAATTTTACGGGGTAATACAAGGCATATTTTCATCTCTCAAATTCCTTCATTATAAAAATTATATTCATTGTGATATGAGATGGGATTATGAAACCCATTTTAATTTCACGGAAAATTATTATGTCTTTTTATTATTATTCAGTTCCTTTATACTGAACACATAAATCATCAACATGATATGATTATTTCACCATAATAGTTCTATAATTCATTGGGTACATCATTAGTTTCATGATGCTACATTTATGGGATTAGGGAGAAAACATAATCCTTTATGGAATGTTTTCCACAATGTTATTTTGTCTATGCAATTTTCCTTGAATCATGTTATGTTATTTTATATGTTTCTACCACATTTCGTTTGAATCAATGATCTTATAATACCTTGTTCTTTATATTATTCTCTTATATGATTAGCCTGGATCATTATATTTAGTGATATATGGTTATACTTATGACTCACATGTTATGTTTCCTTATAATGTTTATTCCATTACTAGGAATTTCATCTCAGCCCTTTCATTATGTACTGCCCCAGGTTAAACTATGTTTTTTTTGAGCTCTAATGGATTTAGAATCACACTGAGGAAAATAAAAAATGTCTTGTTTTAGTTTCATTTTAATTTATTGTCCACCAAACTATCCAAAGGATCTAGTCCTCATGATCATTAGGTAGTAATTAATATATCTTTATGTTAAAAATAATGTTATAATATGTGTAAATTGATTCTTTTGCTATATATTCCATATATCATCGATGTACAATAACAAAAATATGATCCTTTTACATAAAAAAGTCATTATAATAATTTTAATAGCTTTATAAGAAATATATGGTAAACAGTTTCTATTTTTTGATAATTCAAAAAACATTGTGGTAAAATATTTTAAAATCATAATAACAATAAAATAGTAACATTTTCTAAAATTAGTTATATCAAATCCACAATAGTATATTCCAAATCCCAATACTAAATACCATTAATATAACAATGGTCAGGCAATCTCAGAAATTCATACAATTTTAATCAACAATGTGTAGTGTGCACTAAAGTCCCTAAGAGATGGGGCCTAAGGATGTGAGAAACCCACATGAGTAAACCTCCTATAATATCACAATCATGGCCCTAAGACAATTGGACTAGAGAATAGATGAACACTCCTTATGTGTACCCCCTAATGGAAACAATGACTAAGGCTTATTAATAAACCCTCTACCTAGGTACCCATGGTTCTTAGTCTTGGAATATATAATATCAGTTTTAAAGTGAATTCAAATTTCACAAAAATTCTGAGAAACCAATTTTTATTAAAAAATTCATCAAATCCCTATTTCATAAATCAACTTCACAAATCTTTGAAAAATACCTTTACTTTACCAAAACATGGGGAAACCCCATATTTTTCTCAATTATCCATTTATACACACAAATCAATCTGTCATGTCAATTCATATATAAAACTATTTATAAAACCCGGAGGAATTTAAGTATAATACCACAATCAAGAGATAGAAACATATACCTCAAACTAGGTCTCATGAAAAACATGATGGGATCTACACACAATAATAAGATATGAAACAAAGATAAATTTATAGGGTCCCTAACAATGATTCTCACATATTGGAATAAAATTCCATTACATAAGTTTGGGTGTAGAGGATGGATCATCACATACCTAGAGAAACACACACATCATACAAAAATCAACACAAGGACCTACCCTCATAGGATGATCTCCTAATGAATCTTGATGGGATATAATAAGCATTATCACATGACCACACATCTAATAAATGTATACCATCACTAATTTGAAAAAATATATATTTGGAATAATCTGTGATTAAAACAACATCACATGATGATTGAGAATGAACCAATCCAGCCACATATCGAGAAACGAATGGATGAAAGTAGAACAGGGGAAACCAACCAAATGTTTTTATAAGAGAAATAGGGTTTAAGAAATTAAAACATAAGAAAATTGACCAGATTTACTGGTATTCCATTTTGAAAAACAAACTATGAAGAATATATTCTGGTTATGAGTGATGGATTCATAACGTGAATCACCCGTATTATATGTATGATGAAAAATTCATCAGATTATCTTGAAAACCTAGATGCCAAATCCATGAAATGAATACCTTACTTCTAATCAAAATGTTTCATTCCTTAAACTGGGTGTTCTTGGTTTCTATGTATAATCTAACTCAGGTCATGAATCTGAATGATACTGTGAACTAGTATTTTAGCCTATGCCCAACACATGCCCTACATAAAACATCTGAATCACCTTGAATCCTTTATAATTACCTATGAACTTAACAAAAAACCTCTTAAAAATTAAAGGAGAGTGCATGTTTTTACAGGATGTTACATAACACATTTTTTATTATTCGTCATATATTTCTATTGCAGGATCATTATAAGTACTTATTCTTAAATATAATTCAACCACATTTCCTTTAAATAGATTATATGAAATATAAATATCATAGTCCCAGATGATATCCATAAATATCCATTAATGAATTTTCAAATTTCGATACAGGATCATATAATAGAAATGTTGTTTGGTATGTAAATACCACAAATACTTCCCCAAGTAGGTAATATCTTCATTTTTTTAAAACACCGCCATATCCAATGAAAGACTATAAGTCGTAAATTTATTCTCTTGATATTTTTTCTCTAGAACTGTGATATATAACTACTTAATCATATATCATTACATATCACAATATTTTAAGTAAATCAATTCGGTAAATTTAATCATTACTCCATCCCCATATAAATATAGGATGGGTAAATTAGTCACATTTTCTTTAAGGTTCTCAAATTTCTACTAAAAATACAATGCCTAATTTAAAACCATTATTTATTTTTAGTCAGAGTTGATTAACGTGATAATATCTAAGGAAAATTAGATAATATATTCTTGTAATATACAACTTGGATAGATAAAATATGAACCATGGAGACATTATTTGACACCTCTTATATTACTATTAGGTTAACTATAAAATAATTTAATGATTTAAAATTTCTCTAAATGGCATGCCTATGAAAATAAACCTCTCAATCTCAAAGCAAACCACTCCAAATAATCCATAAAATTAGTTTTAACAAATGTGTTTAAAAAATATTCATATGTGTTTAGTGTGATCTGTCTCAGTCATTTATTGGACCAAAATTAAATGAATTATATCTATGAATAAGTTATATTTTTGGGGAATAAACACTTAATACATAAATCACATGAATACCACTCATATATTAGTGACTATAATGGGAATTTTAATTAACTAAAAATGTCTATGATTCTATTGAAAGGTGGTATTGAGTATAGATTCAGATTTTTTACTCAACTAATGATAATATGATAATAAAATATTACTTAAAAATATCTATATTCATTTTTATCAAATAAATAATCAAGTATTAGAAATGTGTTTGGATTCTTTATCTTTACAGTTTTTAATCATTGATAATATATATATAACTATATTCTTATTTCATAATTTTTAGAAAATAACACTAATTCACCACATAGAGAACCACTAGGGAATAAAAACCCCATGGTAATATGTCATAAATTTAAATTTTATAGGCCCATTGTTTGGGAAGAACTATTTAATAGGAATCCACCAATATTGTATTTGTATATATGTACATCTCTATGCTAAATTCAATTTATTTCGTTGATGGGATACTCAAAATGTTTTCACAAAATATATCCTAAAACTATCTCACCACTATAGGAATATCCTTATTCTTTTAATTAAATAATAATTTATTTAATCTCATAAGAATATATGTAATCATTATAATTTCAACATGTCTCAACCCATTTTTTCTCTCTCCCTAGTGACTATAACACTGTAACTATCCACAATAAAAAACATAACATCCCACTTTATAAATCAATATAGGGTTATACTTCTGGCAATAAATCAATTAAATTTTTTATATCACATAGCTTAATATACCACAGTATTACATCCCACCTCAAATAAGTTCATCCAATCAAAAATTCTCCACAACAATCTTTTTATCCAACACTAACTGATTCACTATTAAAGTGGAAAAAATGAGTGGTTAACGAAGAATACAATTAGATAAATGAAATCCATCACTATTCCTTATGTAATAAAAAACTAATATAAAATAAAATAAAATAATTATATGGGAATATTATACAAAATATATATCACACCTAACACTACCTTAGTTCCTCCTAACAAGTTATATTCTACTGTACGAATTTAACCACTCTAATTCATAATTTCTATAATTTTTTATCTTGCCTAGATACCTCCAAATTTTAATTCATAATTCCCTTTATCCTAGAGGATAATGAATATTCCATGGTTGGAATATACTATAACCATCCTTCCATACAGGTATGATTGGAAACTTCTGGTAGGACTAATTATTCACTATTCTTCAAGAAATATCATCCTTTCTGAATATAATGGTATAGTATCTTATGTGGTTGATTTCATATCATTATCTGGTTCTCTTTCATCTTTGGAATATTTATATGGGAAATATTCATTTTTCCTATTCTAACCACTATGGTTTAACTCTACATTCTTTATTGTTCCCCCTGTATCATGGAGTAATCCCATGCATGGGTGTCTGTGGATGCTTTTATAAAAATTACTTTAGTGTCTTAAAGGTGACCTCTAGACATGGTTTAAATATAAGACTTCTTGTTTTACTCACATGGTTTACAAAAATGTGAATATTGAGAACATTTATAGTTCTCTTAAATCCAATGGGGATGATGACATTTTTTCTCCCTAGTTACCAATAAATATTTGTTAGCTATTATCATCTTAGAATAAGAAAGGATTTTATAAGTGAAGATTAGAGTGACTTGTCGTAAGGAGAGAGATAATATAAAATTATACCAAGAATTTATAAATGAAAAGTATTGAGCAAGTTTTCTTGACATTGTTTTAGAGTATGGTGATTTCACTCAAGATGTGGATGTTGTGGGAGGTATAGCTCTATACTATTTCAAATCATTATGTACTGATTAATACCATTTCATCTAATAAGGCTATCTAAAATATTCAAATTACCTTTTCAATGGTACTCGATGAGTTTTTCAATTTCTAACAATATGTTTTTTGAAAACGTCTTGGAGGAAAAAGAGGTCTAGGAGGCCATTCCCCCAACCAATTATAACAGCTCTGTGGGCCCAAAAGTCTTCTTAGGATCATTCAACATTGATTTCTAGGAGCTGGTGATGGCAGAGATAATCGAGGCCATATAGTAGAACATTATATGAATGTGATTCTGCTAGTTATCCTGAACTTCCTCAATAATAGTCATACCAATGTTGATTTACCCTTCCTCGCTTAAATATTATATTATGATCAACATGTGAAATATTTCATATAAGGTTTTGGTTAGTGTTATCAATAAATGGTTCACATTAAATTTGCATAACTAGGTATTTGGTAATCAATGAGGACTCATCAAGGGTATATCCATATAGTTATCTATCTCAATGGTTCATGAAATTGTCTTTTATATCAAAAAAACATCATCTAATTACAATATCACTTTTAGTATTGATACGATAAAATCTTATGATTGGTTGGAGTAGAGATTCATTAATAAATTAATGGATTGTTTGGGGTTTTCCAGTTGAAAAATTAATTTTTTATTTATGTATTTTAGATCACATGGATTTTTTTATTTCATGGGGAAAATATAGGTTATTTGAATATATTCGTATATTCGGATAAGGAGACCCTTTATCCCTCGACATCTTCATTATGGTTCAATGCATCCTTAATAGATACCTGGATAAAAGCATTCTCAATAGAATCATATGTACACACTTATGTAGGTATAGTTTTAGTAGAATATATCATATCTTTATCAATGATGACATGATATTTTTCATGAATATAAATTGTATAAATATTATAGAGTTCAACAAATTTATATAGTAAAATATCAAGTGGAGATAGAGAATTATTAACCTAGAAAATATTCATGTTTTCATTTTGTATTTTTGTTACGAGTGGTGAGAAAAAAATATATAGAAGGTCTTGGGTATCTACAAGATAGAATTCCCCATTGAGTATATAGGTTCTCTAGTTTCCCTTGGAATGATTAATATTCACCATTTTTATGGACTAGTTCAAAATTTTACTAAATACATCCTCTACTATAAAAATATTTTTCTATCATTCGGGGGACATATCACTCTTCTCAATTTTCTATTATCTTCCATACATCTACATATGATTTATTCCTTCAACATCTAGATGGTGGTTCTAAGAAACATAGAAAATATCTTAGAAGGCTTCATCTAGGATTCTCACTATAAATGAATATTTCCTTAGGCATCATGGTGTAGGATAAATAGGGGTGAGATATGGTGGTATCAATATTATGGGTCTCTCAGAGGGCATGGAGATCTTTTAAGATAAGTTGTCATATTATTACTTGGAGGGTCTCTCTCTCTAAGAAAATTTCATTACTAAAAAATTTGGCAAAAATCTGGATAATACTGGGGGAAATTCATAATTATAGACATCAATATCTCATCAAACATCCTTAATGAAAATCCATTTAATATGGATTGATGGTTCTAGAGAGATTTCCTTGATGAAACTTAATTATGTGGGTCAGGATATTGGATTTCCAGTTTCCTTACTCCAAAAAATAAATTCTCTTAGGCTAGTTGGATCATGCCTTTCATTCATTCCATTCTCAACCAACATTAACGTGTGACCTTCAATAGTATTACTATGTATTTTGAATGTCATAAGATAATTTAATGGGATTTTCATTAAGTGATTTCCCAGTGATAGCGTACTATAACGTGACACAAGAAAATGGAATGAAGTTTGAGTGTGGAGGTATTCTTTGGTTCAGTGATATCCCCAAAAAATTTTATTTCTTATTGTGGTGTATTTATAATCATTAAATTCATACTAATGAATAGGTTAGATGTAAAGGGATGATGCTTTATTATGATTGTTTATGTTGTCAAGACTCTATGTAAGATTATTCTTCTCATCTATTCTCTTAGATAGATTTGGATGACACTATATGATGTGATACTAGAGTATTTATTTATCTTGCATATCATGTATTTAATGGAGATAAAAAACTTCATACATGGTTTATTTTTACGAATAATAATGTGCCAGAATGGATATTATGATCATTTCTTCTAGTGGTGGTTTGTTGGAGTATCAGGAGTCCGAGAAACAAAAGTCACATGGAAGGCACCCCTAGTTTGAATCCGGGCATGGTGTTCAGGAGAAGAAGTTAGGTGGATGTCCTGGTAGTAGTTTTAAAACACTGATAGCTTTTACCCTAACAGAGAATTCTCAAGTCCGATAATTGTATGTCCCTTACCTACAAGGATATTATCAGGCATGGAATATAGGTGATATAGATTCCTCCAAATATCTTGTATAATATGAATGTGGATGGATAATCTATTTTTAGTTTCATGAACGGAGGTGGTTTCTTCCACATCATCAAAGATCAATGGTTATTCCATTCTATGATGGCAATGTTCAAGGGGGGTCCCTTATTGAAGATGCTTGAGCGATGTGGATAGGTATTTTGTTGTGCGACTTCCACAATATCATTCTAGTGTCGGTGGAAACCGACATAAATATTATTCACATCTATCTCTAGGAAAATCATCATATCAGATGGTCCAAATCTTATCACATGTGAAAGTGAAAAAGCCTCCTTGATTCACAAGAGTCCCTCCATCATTACTGGCATGATGGGAATATGGTTGTGGAATTGTTTCTTCTTGGGTGACTCAAGATTATTAGTGTTTGTTATTTTCAAGTATGGGATTCCTTCCACCATATGTGTTAGTCTTTTATAGTGTATTCACCTGGTCTTCACAATATTAGACCCCCTTTTCTCTATTAGAACATTGGACCTCCCTTATTCTATATAAAAATTTGGAGTTGATGATGGCGGCCTTGTCAGTAAAAATCCATTACATACAAAACTCTCAGATCTACTATAATATACCACTACATTAGTCTAATAATAATTATTTTCAACAAAATTATCATTCATGAACCCTCCAATATATTTCTTTATAGTAAATGGAATAACTAGTTAATGGTTCTCATATTGCATTCCACTCTCAAGTGGTGATATCTACAATCATTAGCAAAAAAATTAGGGGAGAGTCATAAAAAATTAATAAATATCACTCAATACTCTAGAAAATAGAACTATGATACTAAATAGATAATATATTCTATTTATTCTATGAAAAAAATAGTTCATATCAATAATTAATCTAAAAATGATCCCAAATCCAAGTCTACTTCATTACAGATACCTCACAATGACTATAATATTTTGTTCCCCTTTATCTCAGAACCCTATGTAACAATCATATTTCATATGGAATCAATTAAATTGCATATTATTGAAAAATCCTAAAAATTATCTCAAATTATTCTAGTGACCATTTAGATTCGTTATCATAAATAAATGAATATAAAAATTTACTTTGGGTTAATTATTGGTATTTTTATAATAGTTTCATGTTGTGATGAAATATGATAAAATATTGCATTTAATTGAAGATATAATTCTCAAATAAATAATTTATTGTGCTAGATTATATTAATATTTGGTTTTAAGATATAATTAGATCAATTTTTAATCATATAATCTAATATTGGTAATTTGAAATAATTTCATATTGAATGAGGTTAAAAACATTTCAATATTTTGAACGATTTCACATTAAAAACAAATTTTCGTATTCTGTCAATGTGGTTAGTTTTAAATTAATTTTTACCACTTTTTTGTTTTGATTTTTTCAAAATGGATTATTTATTTGGAATTATAATTTACAATTAATGAAATTATATCCCTTTTACTTTTGTAAAAAATATAATTAGTAAATTCTAATAATTTTTATTACCATGGTGGAGGGTAAATCAAGTAATTAAAGGTAAAAATAATATTATAAAATTATCATAACACATTTCCTAATATTATTGGATGAGAAATTGTACACAAATAAAAAATGTGCCAATATTTGGAGATCTTTGAGCCACTTTGATAACATTAATCCATTTATAGTATTTTATTCAAAGAAAAGCCAATTTTCTCACACTTTTGATTTTAAAAAGATAAATATTTTCAAAAATGTGGTTATATTGGGGATATATTCGACTACAAATAGTAATTGAAAATATAGAATTTTTATATTCATCATGATATTTTAATTTTAAATTTTATGGAATATATAATTAAATTAATGGCTTTGACAATGACGATACAATAATTTTTTAATTAGTGGATATATCAAAAAATGTTATAAAAAATATCAAAATAAATATAATTTGATATATATAATGTATTAAAATAATTTTATAGATAAAATATTCATATATGGGATTTATTAATGTTTATTTGATGTTATATATTGTTTATTTATATTTTTTAAAATGTCTAGAAATGAATAGTGTCAAAATTGACATTTATGATGTTTTGAAAATAAATAATATTTTATTAAATTTTATAAATTTAAAAAAATTATTAAAATAGGATGACATATTTGGATAAGATTTAGAAATTCATCAAAGACTCGTTTTTATTTCTTGGAAAATTTTATTTTACCATATTAACCCTTATGAAATAAAAATCCATGTTATCACGGTAAGAGTAAAATGGTTTAACTTAGTGTTAAGTCCAAAAGATATGGGTAAGGATGTGACAAAAATTTCCTGAATATTATTATTTCAGATTATTAAAACCCATAATAATCTTATATTCTTAATAACTTAATTGGGAGCCATTTTAATTTTAAAATTAATTTAAAATTTTTATTGCTCCAAAACTGCCCCTTACCTCAATTATAAAAGGGATCCTCCTCACCAACTTCTTCTGACCTCATTGAGCCTTATATCCCATATAATCCTAAAAAAATAAAATCCTAACTTCTTTCCACACATCTTAGAAGCCACATTTTTCAGAATAAATCCATCCAAGGATGTATTTTTAAATAATCCAAATGGAGTTACCCAAAAACAAGGAAACATTCTTCAACGATCAGTTTCGTTTTATTTATTTATTAAACCCTCTAATTAATCTTATTTCATTATAATATAATTAAAAAACATAATAAATATACTTATATTTTTGTATCTTATGTTTTATACATACACCTACACACAAATCCATCAAATGGAAAAGAAACTTTCCATTCTTGTATGACTAAATCCCTCCTCCCGAAATGATGTCATTCATTTTTCTATTACCACCTCTCATGGTTTCCAGTTATGATGGAAATGATGTTTTTATATGATATATATATATATATATATATTATTTTTTTCTTAATAATTCTGAAATTTTTATACAACACATTCTTTCACTCGTTATATTTTGCGAAAATATGATAACATTGTTTGTGGAGGATTTCACTATTTCCTCTTCAACGAAATTTATTTCGTTCACACTATACATGGAACATATAGCGGATGGTTTTAAGAATAATATGTGACATATGAGACATAAATATTATAATTTAATTATAATATACATCTATATGTATATATATACATCATTTACTTTTCATTCATTTAATATGATAAAGAAATGGATTTAGTTTTTATTCAATTGTACAAATTACCGTCTCCATGAACGGTGCATTTCATTTCCTATATCTAAATTTTATAAATTGTTATAAATACATATATGATGAATATATATGAATTTTAAATAATTTTAAACAATATTTATATGAAGAAATCATGATCTAATTAATATGTAAAAATATTTAACAAGTGAAAAAATACTTGAATAACTAGGTAATTAACACATAAAATAGTGAAAATAATGAAAGATTACTAACAAATAGGTAATAGAATATTATTAGAAGATAATTTATGACATTTTAAATAATTTAGGATTATAGTATAGGTTAATTAGATTCTTAAAATGATTATACATGAGTTTAATGTTCATTCATCCAAAATGAAATACAAGGTAAGTGATTTCTGTCTCACTTTTATTTATTTTGGACACATGTAATTTACACTAAGTTTTCTTTTTTGTTATATACATAATTCCCTTGAATATATTTTTTATCTATTATTTTAAATATTACTGTATTTTCATATCCATATAAATTTATATTATCGGTAATATTATTCTTCTAATTATAAAGTGGAAATGTTTTATTTTACAATCTCATCATTATTTGGGATTGTTTTTTATTAAGTATCCATGTGGGAATATTTCTATTATATGATACTATTTATGGAAAATGTTTTCAAAAATGTTTTTACTATTATACAATGATTTATTAATTTAATTTTAAATACACTTTACATTTCATAAAATCGTTAAAAATCAATCTTCTTATCATTTTCCAAAACATGGTACATTATTAATTTTCTTACAAAAAGTAAAATGAATGTCTCTTAAACTTATACCACATGAATTGAATTTCCCACCATCATGAAGCCATAATGTTTCCATGATTCATTAATAATTTTACAAAGTTATTTTCAAATAAAATTGTTTATTTATTAAATGGTCACCCTTTTAAATAAATTATTACACTTTCGTAAAGTATTTTTATCTCACTTTTACATATGTGACATAAATTTCATATTCACCGCTTACATATTTTGTGTGGTGTATCTATTACACCATTTCATATATTATATCATGAATCCTTTTATCTTGATAATATTCAAAATTTTAAAAGTGGTATGGGATATTATGATGTAAAAATAGATTTTTCATTCTATTATTAGATATATATATATATATTGAATGATTTTGATTTCCATTATATGTGTTGGGAATCAGTTAATGCAATCCCCTCAATGCATTGGTAGTCTAAAGAGAGGAAATCACAGGAGAACCCCCTTTTTATAAGTATAGTAGATGGTTTTCTACCGACATATTTAAACTATCTTGATATTAGGTATTGATGGAAAAAGTATCATGTTCTTGGGATACATGACATCCAATAATTAAGAATTTCACTAATTTAAGCTATCATTATCCATGATATTTTTTATGGGAAATTATATATTCATTAATTTCATTCTTAGTTTTGTTAATTAAATAGAATGTGTTTTTAATTTATTACCTTTCTATATTTATTTTCCCTTTTTTAATTATTTTAAAGTATTTTGTTTATATTTATTTACCTTTCCATATTTTAAAAAACTTCCTTATTAGTTTATTGATTACATGGCATGTGTCTTCGGCTATTAAATTTCTATATTGACTAGTCTCGTTGATTAGTTATTTTTTTCTAATGTACCTAACCATTATTTTAAATTTTAGCTCAACATTCATATGCTTCCTTTCCCATGAAATCCAACAATTGTACTATTAAAGATAATCAAGTATATGCTATGTGGCTATATAGATTTCATTGAAGGAAAAAAATAATCTTTTATTTATTTTATCCCATGTCATAAAAAAACATGTATCTGTCTTGTTAACCAAGTATACTAAACTATTTGGTCCTTTAGGATTTTATTCCTTATAATCATGCGAATGTAGAAAAATAATTAACCCGATCTAGGATATGGTGGTTGGGGAATAACATTATTTTTAATATTTTTTTTAAACAATAATTACTCCTCCATCCTAGTGTATAGATATGAAAAATTACTTTTTAAATTATTTGATTTAATTTTACAATATTCCCTCTATTTAATTTGATTTTGAAAGGACTACCAAATACTCATGATTTTTTTTTAGATTTTTTCATAGCATAAATAATAAGTATTATTAACTAAATTAAATCAATAAAAACATCATTTGGAAATTATGAATGTTGTTTTTGTGACTTTTCTATGAATATTTGACATTACAATATATGAAAACAATATTGTTCATATGTAAACTATGATATGACTTTTTAATCTTGGATTATCTAATTTCATAGGATGTATAAGGAATTATATATCTATTCTTAATCCCATTTTTTTAGAAATGCATTAAATTATCAATTTTGGAATTTAGATTGATCATCCCATAAAAAACACTAATAACATAAAATATTTTCTTCTTAAAAATCCTTGATTGTTTCTAAATATATACTATCCCGATCATTTAAACATCAAAAATATGTAATATTTCATATGATTATAATCTTTGAGGAATGTTATTAATTATATATCATGATTGGTTTATATCTTATTCAATGTCCCAGAAAAATATAGTTGTACAAAATCAAATGGACTTCATGTATTGATCTGCAGTAGCCTGTCGATTTTGATCATTAAGTTATATTTGAAAAAAATTTCACAAGGGTTGGTTATATCCCTATTCTCTTTAAAATATTTTTCAAATATTAATTATGGACAAGTTTTCTCATTATAATTTAACTCATATAAATATATTATCATGAATTACTCTTACTAAATATATCATAATGAGAGGAGAGAGATAATAACCCCTGAGTCTCACCTCTTGTAGGTCCTGGGTTGGAAACTATCACCAATGGGGTACAACTCCCACAATATGGTAGAACTTTCCCTTTATAAGGAAACAAGATCAGGAGAAATGATGTATTAACCATAATAAAATCTCTGAAATATATATATATATAATAAAATGAACAACATCCCACAATGCATGTTTAAATAAAACTGATACAAATATAAGTCTCTATAGTAAAATAAATAAAAAACCAAGCAAGAGAAGTGACACAACAATTGTCCATGGGCATGGCTAGTAAGGCCTAGCATATTCTAAAATGTTCTCTTAAAACCCTAAAAATAGTTTTTATATATGAAGGGTGAGCATACAAGTATACTCAGTAGAAAAATATAAGTATCTCATCCACAAGTCAAAGGATATTACTAATGCACCCATAGAAAATAGCAAAAACAAATACCACCTAACAGGTAGACTAAACATGACCCTAACCTCACCAATAATCTCTCACCAAATAATGCAACTAGGTAATATAATTTTCAATAAATCACATTTTTGATTGGTTACCCCACACCACTTTCCCTCAGATTATCCACTCTCACACCCCAACGAAAAAAGTCATGGCGATCCCACATCTTCTGAATAAATCACATCACATCCTACCCACTCACAACTATACCACACATCATAACACATCCCACCCGCACAAACCTGGGCCATCACAACATGTCTCATCCCACCCAAACACACCTGAGCTATCACTACACATCTCATCCCATGTACACCTTGGATAGAACAACATATCTCATCCTAAAGAAACATCAGAAAACACACCACAACTCATCTATAAGACACATGGGAACACATAAAAAAAATCTTCTGAATACACCTGGTCCATAATCTCCTATAAGAGGGAGAAAGGAAGGGAGAGACGCTATCCATCCACCCTCTCACACTAAGTTTGGGAAAGACACTCTCCCACATGATCATGTGGGTGTCGACACATGGTTCTATAAATGGGTGGGGAATGTATATAAATCACAAGTAAAATAAATTGCGTACAGTTATACCTATAAAGACACATAATCCCCGACTATGGGTTTATATGAATGTCACCAACTAACAAGGAAGGTCCCCCACATAATTTTTGAATAATAAATGCAAAACCCATACAAGTATAAAGAAATCCATAGTTTTTTTTATACTTAAATTAAACTATTTTCTATATTCTCTTTTACAACATGTTCCACTAAGACATGTAGTTTAGTTTGTACTTAAATCCCGTTATCAATTCATCCATTAAACATGCTGTTTAAATAATTATCATCTAAAAATTCCATTTTATGATTATTATTCATTTTTCATACATACCAACTAGGAATCTATCATGGAAAAATAAAAAATAAGATGTATATTGAAATGAAATCCCATCAACGATGTCCAAATCCATCTTCAACCACAACCGTACTACACAACCACATCACAACCATGAAATCCCTACAGTGAAACCATATTTCATCCACTTCCCCACACCAAATATTTCATATCACTAACCAAATAACAATATACTATCATATTTAAAAAGGATTATATTATTCAATTTTACTTTGTTAATTAAAGATGTTATCAAATTAACCATATGATCCTGGGGAACCCATTATATTAACCGACTATATATAATTATCCAATTTCATATTACATGTCTGTTAGAAACCACACAACATGAATTCCATAGTTCATAAGATATAATAACAAGAAAGGACCTCCAAAAACCTTGATTTTCAGCGGGTAATTATCCCATAAAATTCATAACATCAATAAATAACAAATAAGTTGTAAGATCAAAAGTCACATTCCCCTATCCCTTTTTGTTAAACTGAAACCAATTAAATTTTATTTCTTAGTTAGTATTACAGTATCTCCAAAAAGATAATAAAATATATACCCATCCCTCCATATACATAATAAATACAGACAATGGAAATACTACCATGAAGTAAGAACTCTTTTATCAACTAGCTCCACCAAAACAAGGGTGTGTGTACAATAAGAAACTACTTCAGAGGGGGAATCAGACCAACTGATGATCCTCATTACATGAATCAAAGGAAGAAGAATTTTGGGATTTATCATATCAAGAGAAAGATGAATGAGAAATAAAATTGAAGAACATTACCATAGAAGGACAAGATTTGAAACTAATGGTATTGAAACGACGTAGTTTACCATTTATAAATGATTTTATTAAATCCATGAATTTTATACATTTAGAAGGATCCTAGTATTTTAGAAAGTTAAATATGTTATTGGTCACATTTGAAACGACATTAAAAATCATTAATTACCTTTTTAAACTTATATTTCATCAAAATAGACGTAACAAGGGAAAACTGGAAAAACGTAAAAATTCATGAAACTTGGGTAACTATTGAAATGATTCACTGCCACTATTAAGATGAGTCACCACAGGAGGATTCATCACCAGTGATTCATCTCTAGTAGGTCACCACCAGTGAGTGACCACCAGGGATTCCCTACCGTAGAGTCTTCACCAGTGAGTAACTTCCACACGAGTCACCACCAATGAGTCACCTCTGGTGAGTCACCACCTGTGAGTTACCTCCAAACAAGATACCACTAGGATGAACTACCAGCAGGGAAAGATACCAATAGGATGAGATAACACTAGGATAAATATAACACTATGATGAGGTATTTCTAGAAATATATACCTCTAAGAGGAACTAACATCAGAAAACTAGAAATTTGGAAAAATATTGAAAGAAGTCATCATTGGAATGAATCACGTGTCCCAAAAACACCCAGGACTACTCCAAAATCCACAACAATCAGATTTTTTTCAAAGTAAAGGTCTTAAAGTTTTTGCATGTTACATTAGATACCTTTTAAACTATTATCACCCTCATTAATTTAAAAATAATCTGAACGAAAAGATAAGAATGGCCTGAACAACCATCTCTAGAGATACCTCTCAAGGATCTCATTGCCCCTAAAACTCCCCCACCAATAAAACCCACTAACCTAAAAAATAATAATATCTAAATAATCATACAATATAAGATATATTAATCATGGAATTGTATCCCCCATTTTTTCATACTCTCAGATCATGGAGGCAATGACTTTCCCACGCCGGTATAATCACATTACAGTAGAATGAGCTTGATTAGGAATCGTGCCTTCCTTTTTCTCATGTCATAACAGCATCACACATAATAAACCACACATAACATCAAGGGGAAGACGACATATATCATAAATTAAAAGAGTCCAAAAAAATCACCATGAAATTAAATATATATAAAAACTCTAACGACTCTAAGTACCAGGATCATGTTAGTGTCTCATGCTTTCATGTACTCTCAGTTAGGACACCATGACTCCATTGCACCTGAAATAGGGGAATGGTTCACCCATAGAGAACATAATCTAAATGATCTTGGATATCTAATAGATTTTACATGAATGTTGCATTGACATCAATATCTAACTCTCCCCAGTCAGTAACATGGGTGTTATTTTGAAGATACTGACAGATTTGAGAGATTTGGAAGACAGTGTGGATTCTTCCTAGCCATTGTGGCAATGCAACTGATATTCCACCTCACCAACTCTCCCAACCATCTCTACAGGTCCAATAAACTATGGTGAGAGTGTACTCCCCTTATAGAATATATACTACCCACATTGATGGGAAGCCATCAAGAATAAGTGGTCTATATCCTTGAACTCTATGGACCTCCTCCTGTAACCAACATAAGACTCCTTTCTGTCCTTTTCTTATGTCATCCTCTCTCGAACCAACTAAACATTTTCTGTTGTGCTCTCCACCACCTCAATACCAAGAACTACAACCACCCCAACCTCAGTATAGCATAATAGAGAATGAAAGGGTCATCTATACAAAGACTCAAATGGGGCTATACCAATGATTGATTGATAGATATTATTATAAGAAAACTATACAATGTGATGTATTTATTCCCATGATCCTCAGAAGTCCAAGACACGTTCTAGTAGCATATCCTCCAAAATTTCGATTGTCTTCTTTGTCTTCTAATGCATCTAAGGGTGGAAGGAATTATTGAGGCATAAGAGGGTGCCAAAACCTTTTTGAAATACCCTCCAGACGTGTGAGGTATGACGAGCATCTCAATATAAAAAAATGGGCCTCAAAGCGCCATTAATTAATACCATTTAATCCACATACCTCTTATCTAAATTACCCACTACGTATGACTCCCTGTTCGCTAAGGAGTGGGAATATTTTGTCAACTAATCCAAGATCACCAAGATAAAATCACAACCTCCTTTAGTTATGGGTAACCCTTTGACTGAATCCGTCAATATTTCATCCCATTTACACTAGGGAACATATAAGGGGTGCAAAAAACCTCCCAAAAATAAATCATGGACATTAACTACTAGAAAACTAGACACTGATCCACAAAATCAGCCACAACCCATTTTATTCTCCCCAACAAAACTGTTTCCTCCAGAATGGTATATTTGGGAAACTCTTTAATGTATCGCCCATGGTTTCCTAAGAAACTCAAGAAGTAATCTCTTTTGCATTTCCCCTAAAACAAATAGCCTTCCACAAAACAACATCATGTTATTAATGTCCTCTAACCATCCCTCTAGAACATCTCCATATCCAACATGATCATGTAGCACCTCTACCTCTAAGTCTCCCCACTAAGACTCCTCCACCTACTAAATCAAATAAAAACGTACCATCATCTGAAATAAAAAACCTCTACCATAATATACAAAAATATCTAAGTGCAGGGCTGCCAACTCCTCCATCGTCTCTAAGCATCCCAGAATCCTAAACAACATCATTCAATGAATTTATTCTAAAGGAATCCTCCACGACATTCTCCTTTCTCGAGGCATATGTAATCTCAAAATCATTTTACTGAAGAAACTCCATCAACCATTATTTCCACAGATTCATATCATACTGAGAAATGACAGACCTCAAACTCAAATGATCTGTTATGTACAAAAATTCCACCCCAATGTGGTAATGTTTCTCTAACATCTCCACAAACAAAACCATTTCTAGCTCTATATCATGGGTGAAATAGTTTCGTTCAAGAGGGAATAACTACCTAGACACATAATAGATCATTAGATTTTGCTTCATCATGATGCATCCCAAGATGATATAGGATACATCACAAAAAAATCTCAAACAAAACACCCTCTATAACATCCTTATATTTTGTGAATAAGTTTTTTCAAATTAATTTTATATTTTTAATGTTTTTCAATTCCCAGAACACTAAAGATACTTTATTTTATATTAAATCACCACATTTTTCTTGTGTTATATGCACCACCAAGTGAATCATGCACTACCTACAACATTAACATTAGCAAGATCTATAGGAAACATTTTGTTTAGCTTTCATTACATGCAACAATGAATTTCATTGTTCGCATGCATAACATGCATGACCGAGGTTTACCGAATGATAATATATTATTAAAATATGATTATTTAATATAATAATATATAATAAAGACATTAAATTAAAGGATATGAATAAAAGTTTCTAATTTATGAAAATATATTCTTTACAAAATATAATATGAATTCACAAGTTACCAATTATTTATAAATGAATATAGTAACACCCCGAGATTTTATGTGCAATATTCTTTTTAATTTTATTCATATCTTGTGTTGTATGTTACAAAAAAAGGAGTCTTTCACAACACGCAACCGTAACATGGCTGTATTACACGTAATCGCGACCTTACTCGATAGCGTGTGTAGTACGCAATACCGAGTTTCACTAAACGAGATATTATTATAATATTATTTTGAACTAGCCATTATGAATAGTAATACCCACTTTTCAAAATTTTATAAATTTTATATTTCAAAATTGACTTCATTTTTGGATTCAGAATATCGAAATTAGCTTAGGGTGAAATTTTGGTTCTTTTCAGATAACTTTCATATACTGATGAATAGTGGAAATTACTAACAACTTTTTTAATCGAAATAATTAATAGTGATAAATTATTAATTTGAGTGGTTTTAAAGTATATTTAGAATATATTTTTACAATTTAATATAATTTTGGTCATTGGATGTAATTTCACATTTAAACCAGACATAAACAAGTGTCAATCTTTTGATAGTTATTATCTCTTAAGAACACGCTATTTGTTCTGACGACGAGAACTAATTTTTAAATTAATTAATTCAACTGATATATTTTTAATTTGGTAAAATAAGCATCATTTTTCAATTCATAATATCAAATATAGCTTAGGCCTATTTTTTGGTATTTTTCTGGAAACTTTCATTTTTTTATGAATAGTGAAACCACTAAGTGGTAGTTAAAAAACTAAATTTTTCATAAAACTAAATTTTACCGCTTCTGTGAGTGTAATTTCCAAAATCCGAGAGACACGGTTAATATCAAGGACTAAAATGTGGTTAAATGAGATGAAAATAATTTTTGGTGAATAGTAACTTCTTAGTTTTTTTAACACGGTTAAAAGTAAATAGGGTAATTAAGGGTAAAAATGGTATTATTATTACCCTAACACATGTCCTAATTCTATTGGATAAGTGAAATTCAGCCAAAAACAACCTTAGGAATAAAATATTACCATTTAGACCCACTTGGATTAGATTAGGACATTTACTATTAATTTATTTAAAAAAGGGTTAAAATATTTAAAATCAATGTTTAATAACTAAATCATTTTCAATATAAGAATATACATAAGATAAATTCGACTATAAATATTCATTAGAAAGCTAAAATGATTTCCTACATAATCTTATTTTAGTTATAATTTTTAGACTTAAAATAATTTAATTTATTTATGAAACAATTATGATGCAATAATTATCTTATTAATGAAATATTGACATAATTGATGTTATAAATACCAAAATAAATGTAATTTGAGACTTTTTATGAATTTAAAAAAATTTATATGTTAATATGACATATTAGTATTGATTTAATTTACTTTTTGGAACTAATAATTCTTTTATGATATTCACAAAAATCAATTACCAAATAGTGTCAAAATTGACATAAAATAGTTTTTAAAACAAATATTATATTAAAAATTGTTATTATATTCCTAAAAATCTAAGGTTCGGCCAATATACTTATATCTTGATAGTTGTATCATTAATGGACCACTTCTGGGTCTCTTGTATGTATATGGTATGTTTATTAAATATATAATATAAAAATACAAAGTGACATGGTAAATGTCAATCTAAATAACTAAGAGTTAAAACTAAAAGTTAAGGTTAATATAATGACCTAAAATTGTCTAAATTTTATTGGATGAGAGGATTTCGACCTATATCCACCTTATCTTTGAAATAAATCAATTTTAAGCTATTAAAAACCAAATATGACTTTATAATAAAATAATATTTTTAGTTTTTCAAAAGGTTCCCCTCTCCTCCCTTATAAAATGGCACCTCCTCCCTCTCTTCCTCACACCACGTTGAGCCTTCATGCTCGTCCAAACCCTAAAAAATTATCTTCTACACATCCCTAGAAACATCCTAGAGGTCCTGGTCTTCTTCAAAGACCAATTTTAGTGCCCTTAGAGGAGGTATCAAAGAGGCGCTTCAAAGAAGAGGTAATGTTCGTTACCGATTCTTTAACCTTTATTTCTTCTTCCACTTCTTCTTATTAGGTTGTTTCTTGATGAAGTAATAACATAATTATCACACATATAATGATATGTTATTATAAGTATGAAACAACCCTATTTCACCATCTATCCATCCTACAGAAAATGAAATCACCGCACGTGCGTACATACGGAATACCGTCTCCACGCCGTGGTGTAATCTAATTTCCACCACCACCTTACTTGGATGGGTATAATGTTGTAAATAATAACTATATATGATTATTGTAATGTGATATTTATTAGTTAATAGTATACATACACTCCAATAAAATTCCACGATCATGGGAACGATATCATCGCTCGTGCGTACGTAAGGAATACCGTCTCCACAGTGCAACGAGATTCATTCTCAATGATTAACCATTCATAAATGATTATAAAGTATATATAATAATTAATAATGAAATATATGACATAATAATGATACTGTATTTATTTTTATATATATATATGTATGTCATCCAATTAATTCCATTCAATTCAATGAGGAAACAAAAACAACATTCATGCCTATGTACGGCCTACCGTCTCCATGAATGGTGTATTTCTTTCCATTTATCGATCTATTATATATATGTATATTCTGAATATATATTATATATAAATCATGTTTTATATTCTGGAATTAAGTAATCATGATCTAAGTAATCCTATGTATAATTACATGTTAAAACACGAACGACAAATGAATCGATTTTACCCAAAACGCTACATTAACATGAATTTACAAATGAACGGGTAATATAAAGTCATAAGTGAACCATATATGATATAATAACAATGAATATGATTTTTTAATAAGTCAATGACATTATTTAAATCATTATACATGAGGTTTGGATACGTACGAAGCATATTGGACCTAAGGTTAGGGATAATTTTGCAAATCTCATTTTTTTCCGAGATTGCTTATTCGTAAGTATTTATTGGGGTTATTGTTATCATCCATGTACATGTTTTATAAAAGTGTATTCATGTATGTTTAACGTCCTTTTTACCCATTTTGATTTTTACCCCATGGTATGGAAGAAATCTTTCTTTTATTTACCCTATAAGGAAATTTTTGACTATTCCGACAAAAGTACGAGAAGAATTTTTTTATCGTATACGACATGAAAGGATTTTTAAGGTTTTATAAAGCCTTATTTTCATGAAGCTTCCTCCAAAATATTTAATGACTATTTTATACAAAATCTTTTTCTTTTAAAATTACTTGATGTTTTGTGAAAAGAAATTGATTTTGAAGAAAGGATATTTTCCTCAAGAATTCCTTTCAAGTGTTTTATCAAAATCATTTTACATCTAAGATGAAATTATTTTATATGTGTATGTTTCAAGTATCATGTCTCTATGATTTATATGGTTTCACTTTTCTTATTATGAAATGATATCCATTTCTTTCATATGGATTATTTGATGATGGGATGATGTTTATGAAACCCCTTTTATTCGTTGGGTTATTATGAATGATGTATGTTTATTTTGTAGCACAAGTAAGAATGATTTCATTATGAGATGGGTGGGACCTATATATCCCTCCAATGCATTGGGTAAAGATTTATATCTCATGATATAGACATGGCTGGAATGGTAAGTTAATCCGGTTCAGTATTAGAGGACTAGAACGCGGAGTGAACTCGATTCCGAAAGGGACTTTGTCCACTAAGATGGTCTTCGCAGCAATGCCTTGGATACTATGGAAATCATTACATGTGATTAATGGATGCCACAATTACATGTTTTATTCCCATGCTATGTTATCATTATTTATGTTTTATTATGATCTATGCCTTATGTAGTTCCATGCTTTAAGTCGTTTCCCCTGATTTTGATGTTTAAACATTATGTTCATGTTTTTTGGTTCAAATGTGTATGGTATGTTTTATTTTATCCATGCTTACCCTTACTGAGCACTTGAGCTCACCCTTTTTATAATTCATTTTCCTCCAGGATTAAAAGAATGGTTTTTGGGAAGGAAACAAAATGTGGAAGATCATTATGGGAGATGTTGAAGATCTTTCACCACGATTAGAAGATTACGTTCCATGTTTCCAAAGAAACTAAACTATTACGGTCCTTGTGTGTCAGTTTTTTTTATGTATTATGTGTTCCGCAAAAGTAATGCAATATCTTTGTATGTCAAGCTTCGGGTCATTACAGTTGGTATCAGAGGAAAGCTTTAGTTAACCATTGGAAACTAGGATGTGAAAACATTAGTGATATCCCTAGAGATATTTCTAAGGTATGTCTAGAGATGTCCCTAAGGATAAGTATATGTATAGGATATAGTCCTAGAACTATGGTAACGATCTTATAATTTAACCTAAGATGTTAGATATTGAGGGTACTCCCCCTTTACTATGTTGTTTTCCCTATCATGATTTTTTCCTCTCACACTATTGTTTTTGGGTTTTAGAAAATCTCTGAAAACAGGAAGATTCACGATAATGGAGGATATGACGGACAATGGAATGATATTCTTCATGAGAAACCAAATGAAACAGGATTTGGAAGTCCAAACATCGTTATTATGCCTAATCAGCAATCTCATAATATGATCAATAATCTCAACTTTGGTAATTTTCCCGACTCATATAATAAGAGAAAGATGGAGTTTCATGATGATCATAGAGGAAAGAAAGTTCAATTTCCCGCATGTAAATCATGTGGGAAGAGGCATCAGGGAGATTGTTTCAAAGGAGATGGAAGATGCTTTGGGTGTGGAAAAGAAGGAGATAAATCCATTAAGTGCAAAGGAAAAGGTTCAGTTAACATCGAGGAAGAGGATAATGGTATTGCTATAACAACAACAATGGTTAAATGTTTTAAATGTGGAATGTACGGGCATTATGCAAACCAATTACCTTAGGGAAAGTCTCATGAAGAGAATCAGTATGGGCATATGGGTAATATTTATGTTGATGATGATTAAGAAACTACAAATGATTTGTGAGATGAACGAATTTTTGAAGCTCGGTCAATGGTTTAAGAAGGTAGTGGAATGATTACATGTTTATCAAGTGTAATTTTGTATAAGTAATCTCATGGTACTATGGAATAAAAAGACATCTAAGGACTGTTACACTATTGTATTTCCTTATGTTTTGAAAGTTTGTGATGAATGGTAACAGTATTTTTGGAAAGTAGATGATATGCACATAATGAAAGGATAAGGAGAAAATTAAATGTTTGATAGTATTCATGAGCTCATGACTGATAGAAGGAGAAGGTTATATCATGGTTTGACTATATAGAATTTTTGGATTTTGTAATGTGGAAAGAGTTAGCTTTTAACAGAATTCATGTTTTCACTAAGGTTTATTGGATATTAATTTTTCAGGAGAATACATGATTAAGGTATTCACATGATTGGAATGTGACCAACAAGATAACGCGGGATAAATGATGGTTGGTTGATGACATTTCAAGTAATCGTTTTCTTTATACTATGATCTTGGACTGAAGTATTTTAGATAATGATTGGAATTTATTATGTTGGACATAAGATAGTATTGTTTAAGGATATAATTTTTTTCGATATTATTGATGGGATGTTATAGTAATACAGTTTTAGAAAAATGTCAACCTGCAGGACGGGCGACAACCCATCGCGTCGGACAAGGCTGTGGAATCGAACCCACAACCGAAGTGCAACTGGCCTTTATCACCTACCACTGGCCTACAGAAAGTCCCTGGTTAGTAGAAACTAGTTTTATTTTATTAAGCGGTATGATATATGAAGTATAAGTAAATTTTTGGAACCATATACGATTAATCTGACCATAATATGGACTTATAACTTTTGCTAACCTTTTGTTTGAAATAGATGGAATGACCCATCATTCTATCACCTGATCTGCTAACACATCACGAATAAAAAATTCAACTTCATTTCATTAAGGTATGAAGTGGAAATTGTTCAATTCACGAACAACAGGGATATTGTACCAAAATCATGTAAGTATTTCTTTTAATTCATCATCTTTAGGGAAATGATCTTGAAAACCAAAAATGTTGTCCTAGTTTTCTTATATCTGATGAATTAGATGGTACCTTAGATCATCACAAATATATAGCTTTGTGATTCTTGGATTTTTCATAGCTATGTTCTCTACCACTCTCTATCAGAACATGATGGTTAGGTTTCTCTTCCATATCCATATTTTCACCTATGTTCTCGTACGTGGAAACCCAGTGATTAGTTAATTTGGGTAACAGTTATGTTTCATACTTTATTTTTTAAAGATTGGTATTGGTATTCCTTTTTACGATGTGGGTTTCTATTAAAGAAACTTTTGAGTAGTAAACCATTTATAACCCCGATGAATTTCGATGGCGAAATTCATTTTAAGGGGGTAGAATGTAGCACCCCGAGATTTTATGAGAAATATTCATTTTAATTTTATTGATGTCTTTTGTTGTACGTTACAACAAAGGAGTCTTGCACAACATGCAACCCTAACATGGCTGCATTACACGCAATCGCGACCTTCCTCGACAACATGTGTAGTACGCAATACCGAGTTTCACTAAACGAGATATTATTATAATATTATTATGAACTGGCCGTTATGAATAGTAATACCCACTTTTTGGAATTTTATAAATTTTATCGTTCAAAATAGACTTCATTTTTGGATTTGGAATATCGAATTTAGCTTAGGGTGAAATTTTGGTACTTTTCGGATAACTTTCATATTCTGATAAATAGTGGAAATTACTAACAACTTTTTTAATCGAAATAATTAATAGTGATAAATTATTAATTTGAGTGGTTTTAAAGTATATTTAGAATATATTTTGACAATTTAATACAATGTTGGTCATTGGAAGTAATTTCACATTTAAACCAAACATAAACAAGTGTCAATCTTTTGATAGTCATTATCTCTTAAGAACACGGTATTTGTTTTGACAACGTGAACTCATTTTTAAATTAATTAATGCAACTGATATGTTTTAAATTTGGTAAAATATACATTATTTATGAATTCATAGTATCAAATATATCTTAGGCCTAATTTTTGGTATTTTTCTAGAAACATTCATTTTTTGATGAATAGTGAAACCACTAAGTGGTAGTTAAAAAATAGAATTTTTCATAAAACATAATTTTACAGCTTATGTTAGTGGAATTTCAAAAATGTGAGAGACACGATTAATATCAAGGACTAAAATTTGGTTCAATGAGATGAAAATAATTTTTGGTGAATAGTAACGTTTTACATTTTTTTACCACGGTTAAATGTAAATAGGGTAATTAAGGGTAAAAATGATATTATTATTACCCTAACACATGTCCTAATTCTATTGGATAAGTGTAATTCATCCAAAAACAACCTTAGGAACAAAATATGACCATTTATTCCCTCATGGATTAGATTAGGACATTTATTATTAATTTATCTAAAGAAGGGTTAAAATAGTTAAAATCAAATTTTAATAACTAAATCATTTTTAATATAGGGTTATACATAAGATAATTAGACTATAAATATTCCTTACAGAGCTAAAAAGATTTCATACATAATGGTATTTAATTTATAATTTTTAGAATTAGAAGAATTTAATTTATTTATGAAACAATTATGATGCATAAATTATCTTATTAATGAAATATTTACATAATTGATGTTATAAAAACCCAAATACATGTAATTAGAGCCTTTTTATGAATTAAAATAATTTTCTATGTTAATATGACATGTTAGTATTGATTTAATTAACCTATTTAGAACTAATCATTCTGTTATGATTTTCAGAAAAATCAATTACCAAATAGTGTCAAAATTGACATAAAATAGTTTTTAAAACATATATTATATTAAAAATTGTTATTAAATTACTAAAAATCTATGGTTCGGCCAATATACATATATAATGACAGGAGTATCATTAATGGACCACTTAGGGGTCGCTTGGATGTATATGGTATGTTTATTAACTATATAATATAAAAATACAAAGTGACATGGTAAATGTCAATCTAATTAACTAAGAGATAAAACTAAACGTTAAGGTTAATATAATGACCTAAACATGTCTAAATTATATTGGATGAGAGGATTTATACCTATCCCCACCTTATCTTCGAAATAAATCAATTTGGAGATATTAAAAACTGAATATGACTTTATAATAAAATAATATTTTTAGTTTTTCCAAAGGTGCCCCTCTCCTCCCTTGTAAAAGGGCACCTCCTCCCTCTCTTCCTCACACCACTTTGAGCCTTCAATCTAAATCAACCCCTAAAAAATTAGCTTCTACACTTCCCTAGAAACATCCTAGAGGTCCTGGTCTTCTTCAAACACCAATTTTAGTGCCCTAAGAGGAGGTCTCCAAGAGGCGCTTCAAAGAAGAGGTAATGTCCGTTACCGATTCTTTCACCTTTATTTCTTCTTCCACTTCTTCTTATTAGGTTGTTTCATTATGAAGTAATAACATCAGTATCACACATATACTGATATTTTATTATAGGTATGAAACAACCCTATTTCACCATCTATCCATCCTACGACAAATGAAATCACCGCGCGTGCGTACGTACGGAATACCGTCTCCACGCCGTGGTGTAATCTATTTTACACCACCACCTTACTTGGATGAGTATAATGGTTTAAATAATAACTATATATGATTATTATAATTTGATATTGATTCTGTAATAGTATACATACACTCCAATAAAATTCCACGATCATGGGAATGATATCATCGCTCGTGCATACGTACGGAATAACGTCTCCACGACGCGATGAGATTCATTCTCAATGATTAACCATTCATAAATGATTATAAAGTATATATAATAAGTAATCATGAAATATATGACATAATAATGATACTGTATTTATGTATATATATATATGTATGTCATCCAATTAATTCCATACAATTCAATGAGGAAACGAAAACAACGTTCACGCGTACGTACGACCTACTGTCTCCATGAACTGTGTATCTCTTTCCATTTATCGATCTATTATATATATGTATATTATGAATATATATTATATATAAACCATGTTTTATATTCTGGAATTATGTAATCATGATCTGAGTAATCAAATGAATAATTACAAGTTAAAACATGAAAGACAAATGAAACGATTTTACCCAAAACACTACTTTAACATGAATTTACAAAAGAACGGGTAATATAAAGTCATAAGTGAACCATATATGATATAATAACAAGAATATGATTCTATATTAAGTCAATGACATTATTTAAATCATTATACAAGAGGTTTGGATATGTACGAAGCATATCGGACCTAAGGTAATGGATAATTTTGCAAATCTCATTTTTATCCGAGATTGCTTATTCGTAAGAATTTACTGGGGTTATTGCTATCATCCATGTCCATGTTTTATAAAAGTTTAATCATGTATGTTTAATGTAATTTTTACCCATTTTGACTTTTACCCCATGGTATGGAAGGAATCTTTCTTTTATTTACCCTATAAGGTACTTTTTGAGTTTTCCGAGAAAAGTACGAGAAGGATGTTTTTTTAACGTATACGGCATGAAAGGATTTTTACGGTTTTATAAAGCCTTATTTTCATGAAGCTTCCTCCAAAATATTTCATTACTATTTTCAAAAAAATCTATTTCTTTTAAAATTACATGACGTTTTGTGAAAAGAAATTGATTTTGAAGAAGAAATGATATTTTCCTCAAGAATTCATTTCAAGTGTTTTATCAAAATCATTTTACATCTAAGATGACATTATTTCATATTTTTATGTTTCAAGTATCATGTAGCTATGATTTACATGGTTTCAATTTTCTTATTATGAAATGATATCCATTTCGTTCATATGGATTATTTGATGATGGCATGATGTTTATGAAACTCATTTTATTCGTTGGGTTATTATGAATGATGTATATTTATTTTGTGACACAAGTAAGAATTATTTCATTATTAGATGGGTGGGACCTATATCTCCCTCCAATGCATTGGGTAATGATTTATATCTCATGAGATAGACATGGCTGGAACGGTAAGTTAATCTGGTTCAGTATTACAGGACTGGAACGAGAAGTGAACTTGATTCAGAAAGGGACTTTGTCCACTAAGATGGTCTTGGCAGTAATGCCTTGGCTACTATGGAAATCATTACATGTGATTAATGGATGCCACAATTACATGTTTTATTCCAATTCTATGTTATCATTATTTATGTTCCATTATGATCTATGCCTTATGTACTTCCATGTTTTAAGTCATTGCTCAAGATTTTGATGTTTAAACATTATGTTCATGTTTTTAGGTTCAAATGTGTATAGTATGTTTTATTTTACCCATGCTTTCCCTTAATAAGAATTTGAGCTCAGCCTTTTTATGTTTTATTTTCCCCCAGGATTAAAAGATGGGTTTTAGGTAAGGAAACAAAAAGTGGGAGATCTTTTTGGGAGATGTTGAAGATCTTTCACCACGATTAGAAGATTACGTTCCAAGTTTCCAAAGAGACTAAACTATTATGGTCCTTGTGTGTCTGTTTTTGTTATGTGTTATGTATTCCGCAAAATTAATGTAATATCTATGTACGAAAAGCTTCAGGTCTTTACAAATATGAAATCCAATACAATAAAAAAGTTAATATTATTATTTCTATGGTCACAATGCTATTTTAACATAATAAATTATATTGAATACAATTATTGGGATATATTCATATACAATATATTCTATATATTCAATTAGTGTTTTTGAAATTAATTCATTATATTTGATAGATATAATATAAAGAACTAACCTAATTTTATTCATAAAAACATATATTTTTATAAATGTAGTTTTACCAAGTTTTAAAGGAGAACCTATTATAATTCCAAAATTTTGAACTTTTATAGACTTAATATTTCATACAAAACATCACCTTTGAAATAAAAACAATAAAATTTATTTAAGGATAACTTTTTGTATTTTTCTGTAAGGTTTCATTTTTTATTGAATAGTTAAAAATATATAATTCTTATTCAAAACTATTTTTTCATCTAATTAACTTATAAGGTCGAAAATATATTTTTAATTTGTTTCAAAGTTTAATTAGATAATATTTTTATCAATTAACAAAATTTTGAAAATTGAGATATTGTTCATATTGAAATTCTATATAAAAACATTGCAAAAATTTGAATATTTTTTACTTTCAAAACCCGCATTTTCGACCTCACTATGGGATTAATTTTAAATTAATTTATTCCAATTATGTGTTTATAATTTAAAACAAACTATTAAATATTAATAAACCACATAATTTATAATTTATAATAATTTCAACATAATTTTTTCACCAAAAACCTTTGTGAATGTGATTAAAATCAATTACATCGATTTAGGTTAAATTAAGATTAATAAGAGACTATACCATAACCATAAGGCGCAAAAAAACCTATACACTTATCAAAAATCCATTGGATGTAAATATTTTGAACCTATCCTCCATTTTATCTAATTTTTATCATTATTGTGTCCACATTCAAGATAAATAACATGGGTCCAATTCTCTATTCAAATTTTTACTAGACAACCACACCTTCTTCCCTATAAAAGGCCAACACCTATCCATCTTCATTACACCACTAAAAAATCTTAGGTTAATCCATGATTTTCTCAAGACACTTCTAAAATTATCTCCCTTAATCTTATAATAATATTCTTTTGGAGTAAATATATCCAAGGATTCCTTTTGGAAAAAAACAAAATGAGTTACTCGATTATGAGGTAACCCCTTCTGTCAAGATCCTTCATTTTATTTTGTTTCTCCACCCCTAAACACTCGTTAATCTATGAAATTATAACAAAACGAGTATAATAAATATAATAATATTTTTTTATTCTAATATTTTGACCTAAAATTACACAAAATGCTATCTAATGGGTAAATAATATATTTCTTATGAGTATGGAGAACTACCACCTCACTAAACAATGATTGTTCATTTATTCCTTTACAACATCTCATGGTGGAATTTACCATAGATACTCTATTTATATATGTTATGTATTATATTTATTATTTATTTAGGTTTCATTATTCAATTTTACAACAAATATATTTTTAATTTCCATTTAGTGTAAATATTATAAATTCATTTGTGAAAGTGTGGACTACTGCCCCCTCAAAGAGATGTGATTCGTTCACGCGCTCCATGGACTATATTAATAATGGGTTTAGTGATATTATATGATATATATATAATTAAATTCCTAATTTAATGATATTATATACATACTTATATATATATATATCATTTCCACTCTTCTAATATGACTATAAATAAATTAAAATAACGTTCATGCATATGTATGACTTACCGTATCCATGAACTGTGTATTCTATTGAATACATCTATATCATATAGATAATTATAGTTAGATAATATACTGAATATAAATGATATTTATAACATTTAATACATTATATAAATCATTATTTAAGTATAAGGACCAAATATATTACAAATTATGATACAAGAGGAAAATAATTAGAATATTACACGAAGCGTAACCCTAACATGAAATTGTTAAAAAAAATGGGTAATATAAATATATAATCAATTAATATATGTTATTAGATATTTTAAAATGTTTTTTTTTAAATATTTATAATAAATTTAAAAATAATATATAGGGGTATTGAACGAGTATAATCAGATTCAAGACACAAGGTAAGGGGATTTCATCTTCTTTTTTTCATGAGATACAAGCTTTTTTTTACAATGCATTCCTTTTGTGTGGTGTGTATACATAACTTGAATGAATTATATTATTAATATAATTAAATTTTTATATATTTAAAAATCTATTACATGATCTTTATTTTATGGGGTTTACGTTTCAAATGTTACCAAATTGGTAAAATAGTTTTGTCTTAATGTGCCTTATTTTGGACTCATGTTTTGTTTTAAACACAAATTATTTTAGAGGTGTATATACAGAAATTTTAAATTTTATATCATTAATATTATTATTTTCAATATATTTTAAAACTCATAAAATATCCTTTTTATTACATGGAGATTATTATCCCATGTTACCAAGTTATAAGAGGTTATCGAAACAATCCCATCGCTTTCCAATACTGTTTATGTTTATGCTTCCCTTAATGAAATATTATGATCCATATCTCAATAACAGTAATGAAGTTTCTTATCATATGTTTACTCATAATATAGTCATTTATTGGGACTAGTTTTCCACTATTTGGTACATAATATAGTTAAGATAGTGTTTTTAAGAAATCCTGATTCTACCCTCTCTTACATCGAAAATATATGTTCTTTAAAAACCATGTTTTCTAAAAAATGGGTTTCAAATAATATTATACTAATATCCTATGATCAATAAATTAAATTTTTACCCATTTTTAAGTTATTAATAGTTTCAATTTAATCTTCTTGTCTCTTTCTAAATGATGAATTTTTTTAAAATGTTTACTGTGAAAAAGGAATGTTCTTTTTACCTCGTACGACATGTACATATTTTCCCACCATTAATTCATTAAAGATTTATTTTCAAGTATAAATATTAGTATATATGAAAATGTTTGTTTGATATTAATTTTCTGAGATATGGTTTAAAAAAAATCAGTTTCCTTTATATATTTTCAAATAAAATGGATTTCAAAACATTTTCGAGATTATTTTATATATTTTCAAGGGAAATTTTTTCAAAATGTTTTCAAGTTTATTTTATAATTTTCCTAGGAAAAAGGTTTTCAAAATGGTTTTAGGTCTTTATTATATGTTTGGATATTATTTTCTATGTTAATTATTTGAAAATGTTTTTTTGTATTAAAAATATTTTTTTAATGAAGAAAGGATATTTTACTCAGGAAACGTTTTTTAGATATATTTTAAATTTATTTTCCATATAAGACAGCATCTATTCATGTTACTCACACCTTTATATGAAATAATATAAAGGTTCTATTAATATTCATTCTTTTAATAGGTTATGCATAATGTCATGGTCTTTATGAAAACCATTTCTATTTCATGGGTTATGTGTTTATGAAACAAGTTTCTCTTTCATAGGTGATATTATTTTGAAACAAACTAATTTTCACTAGTGGTGATTAAGAGACCTACCACTTTTCCATAAGTAATGATATAATTAAATTTTAATATAACTATATAATTTCATGGTTAAGGATCTGATTATTTTTTATAATCTTGTGGCACTCGTATGTATGATTTTTTAATGTCTGGGATTGGATCTATATCTCCCTCCAACGTATTGGGTAACAATGGATGACTCATGAGTATAAATCTTATGCATGATCTTAATTTCATGTTCACAATGTTATGTGTGATCCTGATTACATGCACAAAATTGTATTCATGGACCCGATTTCGTGTCCATAAGTTAATGTGTGAACCAAATTACATGTTCATAATGTTATTAATGGACCTGGTTTTGTGTCAATATAGTTATGCATGAACCTTATTACATGTTTAAAATGTTATTCATGGACCTATTTTCATTTCCATATGTTTATACATGAACCTGATTACATGTTCACAATGTTTTGCGTGAACCGGATTACATGTTCCCAATTTTATGCAAGGACCTGGTTTCAAGTCCATAATGTTATATGTGAACCTAATAACATGTTATCAAGGTTATAAATATACCTAGTTTCATTTCCATAAGTTTATGTGGGGGCCTGATTTCATGTACTTAACATAATGAGTGAACCTGTTTCTACATATACACATTCACAACATTGTAACCCAATGGGAATGAAAAAAAAAATCCATATATGATTACTATATATTTCTTTCATGACTTATTATATTAATTCTAGTATGATCAACATCTTATGAACATAAAATATTTATTGTGATCTATAATATTCATGGTATTATCTTTAAATATGATGATCAAGATACATATCCTTTTGTTTATGTTATGCTTACACATCTCAATTATTTACCTTTACTGAGCATATAAGCTCACCCCTTTCTTATGTTTCCTTTCCTCGGGTTATGAAGAAAAGTTTTAGGTATATATACAAATGGTGGAGATCATTAGGGGAATTGTTGAATATCCTTCACCGGGATATACGATTTTATTTCCAAGATTCCAAAGACACTAAATTGTTATGGTCTTTGGGCATGTATTTTTGTAATGTACGGAATATTCATCTAAAATGATGTAATATCTATGTATTCTAAGCCTGGGTAGCTATATTTGGCATCAAATTAATGTTTTAGTCAAACATTAGAAAATAAGATGAGAAACCATTAGCGATATCCCTTGTTATATATCTAAGGATATGTCTTGGGATGTCTTTAAGGATAAGTATAAGGATGGGTTAGTGTTTAGGAAAATGTCATAGAATTTTGGTAAATGATAGAGTGAGCAGATTTCTAAAAATACACCCCATTATAGATACTACAAGTGGATACGACCACGTCATAGATGTACCATGGGTTAAAAACATTGAAAAGATGATCAAGGACTGACTTGGGGTAAGCTTGTATACGACAGTGAGCCTTACTGCACACCTAGATTGACACTCCTGGGAGATATTCTTTTGAAATTAGAAAACTATTCTAGAACCATTACATATTATTTGAATAGAATATGTATATTAATAACTTAGGATAAACCTAAGGATTCATAGATTAAGTAAGGTGTCATAATTTAGACATCCTATAAGTAATTTTTCATGGTTATGTGGTTTTCTTCTATGATATTTTTTTTAACTTGTGATTTTTGGTTTTATTAAATGGGGAGAACTAGAATGACATTTTTAACATTGAATGTTTAAGATGTGGAATGTATGTTCATTTTTCAAATCTATTTCCCAAGTGTAAATATCATAAATAGAATGAACAATGTAGTATGAGTATTAGTTATACATACAAAGATAAAGAGACTAAAAATGACATGTGAATGGTATGTGATGTTCTTCACGTATTTTTTACATTAATCATATGAATAATTACTAGATTGATGTTGATAAACCTTAATACATGATTCATATATTCTAAGAAAGACGTATTAAGGAATAAGTTGATAAAGCCTATGTAATGGTTTAAGAATAAATTTTGATTAATGAAGTACATGGTTTTTGGAATTCAAAGATTATGTTATATGGATCATGAAATATATATGAATTGTTGGTATAATTTTTCACTAAGGATTAAAAGATCATGTTGAATAATGATGAAGACATATAAAATTTATTTCATTGAAAAGTGTTGTTTAAATTAAGGTAAGTCGAACCTTACTTAATTCATGACATTGAGATATTGATGTTTGTATAAAGATATTCTAGTTATGAATAAGTAAATTGGATGGTAAGAATTACCATTGAACTAATTATTGACAATGTATTATATTTCATTAAGGATGATGTTTACAAATTCATGGATTTAAAGGATATATCCAGTAATCATTGAAATAAGGAAGCTTGCATATTTCCCAAAAGGATTTATTGTAATTTATTCTTTTACCAGGATTCAAGGGAATATATGATGAGGTTATTGACATATTTTGAATGTGACAACCTTTTTCTACATTGTGATGCATGGGGGTTCAATTTGAAGACACTTTATTTTATATTTTTTAATGAATTGTAATGTCTTCTTTCAGAATGGTTATATGGTTAACCATCTACGGAATTTTAAACATAAACTTTAGATAAAATAAGTAATATGAAATTGTTATCTCTCCAGATAATAATTTAAGAATATTTTATAGCCTATTCAAACTACTTTGTTTGTATAAAGAATAATGAAAAATTCATTGAAATATCATGGATCTCAGGATTTCTTAGTACATCAGGAATGAAAAATTCGCATTCGTTTTTATGGAAAGTGTTGAAGTAGATCCTAAAAAAACAAATGGCAACGTTGTCCGAAAATCATGGAAGTATATATTTTCATGAACTTTTTTAAAAATAATTTTAATGTATTCTGAAACTAAAAATTTTATCATAGTACTATGTGTCGGATGAATTATATTATCCTTTAGTTCATCAAAGATTGATGCCATTCTAATTGTTGACTTTCTCTTGAACATATTCTCGATCAATATCAATCCGAAATTGATAGTTATATTTTTATTCCATGTCTATGTTTTCACTTCCCACCCATGTTCCCCTATGTGTGAAACTAGTTATATGATAACTTGGGAAACCTTTATGGTTCTGACATTCATTTTTTAAAGAAAGTTAAAATATTCATTTTTATGATGTGGTGTTCAATGAATGAAACATTAAATTATTAACCCTTTGATAACCTGGAAGAATTTATAGGGTGAAATTCATTTTAAGTGGTTTTAGAATGTAACACCCAAATATTTTTTGAATTATTATTTGTTTCTAATTAATTTAATCATTTTGATATTATTTATTTTATGAAAAATTGAAGATAGTTTATTTTATAACAATGTACTATATTGGTATTGAATTATATAAAACAACATGTTACTCATTTATTACACACAACATATAATTTAGTTTTCTTTACATGGAACTAAAAATTTTAAATGCATTATACGCAGTAATGACTTTCCTCGATAGCTTTCATAACAAGCAAGACCAAGGTTTACTGAACGATATTATATTATTAATGTTTGATTATTTAATATAATAAGATATAAACTAAATGTTAAATTAGAGGTTATGAATAGTATTAACTAATTTCTGAAAGAATTTTAATTAAAAAATATAATATGAATTCATATGTTATGAATTAATTATAAACTAATATGGAATCAGATTGAATAATAAAAGGTAATATTAGTATTTTTATGGCCACAAAGGTTTTTTACAATAATAAATTAAATTTAATATAGTTATTGAGTTATATTAATTTAATAAATATGTTATATATTTAATTAAATATTTTTTAAATTCATTCAATATATTTTATTGACATAAGATAAATAACAAACCCAGTTTTATGTTCAAAAATATATATTTTTATAAGTGTAGTTTTTCCGTGTTTTAATAGAGACCCCATTTTGAATTCAATTATGGAAATTTAATTGAGTTTATATGTCAATATAAACTTCATATTTTAATTAAAAACATTAAAATTAGTTAAGGATAATTTTTTAAAAAATGTTCTGTAAGGTTTCATTTTTTATTGAAAATTTATAAATACAGAATTTTAGTTCAAAACTTATTTATCATCTAATATATTGATAAGGATAAATAATATTTGAAATTGATTTAAAAGTTTAATTAGATAATATTTTTATCAATTATTAAAATTTAAGTATTTTATATTAATTTCACAATGAATGTGGATATAAAAACCTAGAAAACTTTAGAATATTTTTATATTAAAAACTGGCATTATCGACCTAACTATCATTTTAATTTTAAAACAATTTATTACAAATATTTGACAAGGATTTATAAAAATGTATCCTATAGTTGTAATTTAATTAATTTATAATTTATAATAAGTTAAAATTATTTAACAATGAATATTATTGAAAGTGATTAAAATTAATTACATCGAATAAGGTTGAATTAAGATTAATAAGGGACTAAACCATAACCATAATGCCTAAAAAATTAATATAAAATCATCCAAAAACCATTTTATATCAATATATTGAGTCTATGCTCCCTTTTATTGAATTTTGATCATTATTCGATCCACTTTCAATATTAGTAACATGGGTGTAATTCTCTCTTCAAATATTTACAAGACTGACACTCCTCTTTACTTATTAAAGGAAACCTATTCTCCAACTTCTTCAAACATATGAAAACTATTATGATAGTAAAATATATCCTGGATACAATTATCAACATACTTACCTTACTCTTAGAATCCTCTACTTGGGTTAAAAACAATCCAATGAAACCTTTTGGAAAAAACCAAAAGGTGTTACCCTATTAAGAGGTAAGACATTCTCTCAAGATCCTTTCATTTATGTTACTTATCCTCCCCACCAATATCATTATTACAAGAATGTATACATACAACTGTATATTATAAATACTACACACACCTCCATTCAATGGGTAATGAACATACTGTTTATGTCGACGACAAACTACCGACCCACTAAATGATGATTGTTCATTGTTTCTTTACTACCTCTCAGGGTGGGAATTAACTTGAAGAATCTGTTTATATATGTAATATATTATAATTATTATTTATTTAATCTTATATATTCATTTTACATCACATATCATTTTTCTTTCCATTTGGTGTAAATACGATAATTTCGTTTAAGGATAAGTAGACGACAACCCCCTCAAAGCGATGTGATTCCTTCACACACTACATGGAATTCATTAAAGATTGATTTTGGGAAATTATATGATACATAAAAAATTATAATGATACAATAATTATATTATATAAAAATATTTATATATTTCATTTTCTTTTATTCTTTCAATATGAGAGTAAAAAAAGTGAAACATCAGTCATGCGTATGTATGACTTACCGTCTCCATGAATGGTGTATTCCATCACATAAATATATATAATAATGATTATTATAATAAAAATATAATGAATATAAATAATATTTATATCATGGTTTACATTATTTAAATCATTATATAAGTATAAGGACAAAATATATAACAAATTAAGACACAGGAAAAAAATAATTAGAATATTACCTGAAGCGTACCCTTAACATGAAATTGGTAAAAAGTGGGTAATATAAATCTTAAATAAATACATATATGGTATTAGATTTTATAATTTAGATGATTAAAATACTTATAATAAATATATATTTATTATATAGGATCTTCGAATGAGTAAGATGAGAGTGCAGACACAAGGTAAGGGGATTTCATCCCACTTTTTCTTAACAAGAGATACATGTTTTTTTTCACCACTCATTCCTTCTGTATAGAGTGTACACATCTCATGGATGTATTCAATTATTATTACACATAAATTTATGGGTATTTACATATCCTAGTTATGATCTTTATTTCATTGATTTTATGTTCTTAAAGTTACCAAATCGATAATATTGTTCTGTCTCAATTTTTATTCTTTGAGACTCATGTTATGTTATGCACCTAAATTCTTTAGAGTTATATATAATTACATTTTAAATGTTAAATCGTGAATATATTTATTTTAATTATATTTTAATATTCTTTTAATTTCCATTTTATGACATGGATATAATTTTCTTAAGTTACTAATTTAAAAGAGTTTATTAAAACAATCTCATCGCTATTCAAGATTGTTTATGTTTTTTTAATTTGATAAAATATAATGATCCATATCTCAAGAACACTCAGGAATTTTATTCTCCTCTATCTTTTCCTAATATATTCATGTATTGGTATGATTTTACCCTCTTTGGTACATATTATATTGAAGAATGTTTTTAAGAAATCATTATTTTACCGACTCTTCAGTCGAAAATTTGTATTCATTCAAGAAAATGATTTCTAAAAAGGGGTTTCCAAGAATATTATACTAATATGATATGATCATTAAAAGAAATGTTTACCCTTATTTTATTTACCGATTTTTTCAAATGATTCTTCTTGTCATATTCCAAATGAGGTATTTTTCTAAATTTTTTATCATGAAAAATAAATATTCTTTTTACTTCATATGACATGTAAGTAATTACCCACCATCAATTTATCCAAGCATTATTTTCATTATTAAAAGTTTAATTAAAAAAATGTCTTTTTAAAAGTAATTTGTATTGAAATGGATCTCATAAAGTTTCCATTATTTTTGTATATGTTTTCAAATAAAAATGTTTTCAAAACATTTTAAAGATTCTTATATAAATTTTTGAGGAAAAATATTTTAAAAATGCTTTTAATCTTTCTTTATTGGTTTTAAAAAAAATTTTTTCAAATGTTTTTAAATTTTATTATATAAATTTTCATAGAAAATGGTTTTCAATAATTTTTTATGTATTCTTTATATGTTTTCAAATTATTTCGTAAGAAAATTATATTCAAATGGTTTTATGTATTAATAATATTTTTTTCAAAGAAGAAATGATATTTTGTTCCTGAAATGTTTTTTAAATATATTTCAAAACTATTATCCATCTAAGATGACATTAATTGATGTTACTCTCTCACCTATAAGAAATGACCAAAAGGTTCCATTCATATTGCTTCTCTGGTTAGGTTATTATTAATGTTAGATTCTTTATGAAACCAATTTATATTTTATAGGTTATTTGGTTATGAATTTTTCTTCACATTCATGGGTTTTAAAATTTTGGAATCTATTACTTTTCACAGGTGGTGATTGTGAAACCAACCACTTTTCAATAGGTAATGATATGATTAAATTTTCTTGATTCCTATTTTATTTCATGGGTTAAAATATGATTATAGATTATAATCTTTTGGAATTCATATGTATTATTTTTTTATTTCAAGGGATGGATCTATTTCTCCCTCTATTGAATTGGATATTGTTGGATGAATCATGAGTATAAATGTTTTGTGTGAACCTGATTTTTTGTTCACAATGTTATGCATGAACCTGATTACATGTTCATAATATTTTTCATCATCATGGTTTCATGATCAAAAGTTTATGCATAAACCTGATTACATGTTCAAATTTTATGCATGAACCTCATTACATGTACACAATGTAATTCATGGACATGGTTTTCTATCCATAAGGTTATGTGTGCACCAGATTACACTTTCAAAGTGTTATGAATGGACCTGGTTTCATGTCCATAAGTTTATATGTGGACATAATTACATGTTCAAAATTTTATGAGTGGGTTGGGTTTCATTTCCATTAGGTTATGCATGAACCTGATTGAACATTCACAATGTTATGAATGGACCTAGTGGAATATACATAAGTTGAAGTAGGTTCCTAATTTCACGTACATAATTTAATGAGTGAACTTTTTTATACTTATATATGTTCACAACATTATAAAAAGAAATTAATTACAAATTTTTTTGTATTCTTTCAAACTATTCCATGACTTATAATCTCAATTCACTTATAATCCATGTATTATGAACAACTAATCCTTATTACGATCTTTAATATGCATGGTATGATCTTGAAATTTAATGCTCAAGTTCCATACTCAATTGTTCATGTCATGCTTATGCATATCCATTATTTACCCTGACTAAGAAACTGATCTCACCCCATTATTATGTTTTCTTTTCCCATGATAACCAAAAATGGTTTTAGGTATATGTACTAAAAGTGGACATATATGTAGAAGTTTTTGAATATCGTTCACCTGGATAGAAGATTTTGTTTACATGTTTTCAAAGACACTAAACTGTTATGGTCCTCAAGCATGTAAATTTTTAATGTACTTAATATTCACCTAAAATGATGTAATATCCTTGTATTCTAAGATTGGGTCTCTATACCCTTCTCTAAAAGCTAATGCACTAGAGAAATGACCGACTTCCACTTCAGGTAACTGAATACTAACTGACATTGATTGGTCTACACTAAAACATGATCCTTCCTAGTTAATTATGTTAACGGGGTTATAACATGAGATATTTCCAGAACAAACCTCTAATAATATCTTGTGGGACCATTGAAGCTATGAAATTCTATTGTGTTCTTGGGTGATTCCATATAAACTACTTATTTGACCTTTACTAGGTCAAATTCGACACCATTATTGTACACCAAATGTCCTAGGAGATAGACCTCTCATGTCCAACACATACAGTTAGAAAACATTTCATAGATATGGTGGCCCCAAATAACTAGCTATACAACTCTAAGATTCTCAACATAATCATCTTCTTTCCTTGATTAGATCAAGATATCATCAATGAAGAAAATGAAAAACCTATCATGGAACTCATGAAAAATTGAGTTCATGGCTGGTGAGTTTGTAACACTGAACGACATGAATACAAACAAAAAGTACCCATTCCTACATTTGATTGCAATATTTGGTATATCACCCTCCTTCACCCTTAACTAGTGATATCCAGACTACATGACATTCATACAAAACCGACTAACCCCTTTCATATGGTGTGAAATATCATCAATAATAATATGAGGATAGTGATTCTTGGTCATCACATAGTTCAACCTTCCATTTTCTATACACAACCATAGACTACCATCCCCTTTTCTTGGAGAACTAAACTAGAGTTCCCCACAGTTACACAGTAGGAAGGATGAATACTTTTTGCAACAGATCATAAATCTAAATCCTAAAATCTCACAACTAAGAGGGTGTCATCTAATAATTATCCAACAAAATTGGAGAAGACATGGGTTGTAAGGCTATCACAAGGTCAACACTAGGTTGAGGGGTTACTATCACATCCTCCTTTGGGAAAACATCTAGGAACTCATAGAATAACCTGGTAACCTCTACCATCCCATCATCCACTAATTCCATCAAAAACTATCCAACAAGAAAATTATGGTCTCCACATGAAAACATCCCACCTGATAACTACACTCAAAAATTAAAACCATGCATTGGCCATCCACATATGAAAAAATAGTAATCATCTATAATTAGTTGATAACATCATGAATAGAATACAACCATTCAATTAAAAGGATGACATTGTATGGATTAATATTAATCATGAAAAGAACCCCATGGGACAGGTCCAACCCCATCATTATTCTACACCCCCTACACATGTCAAACATGATATTAGGGATGCCGACTGTCCTAGTCAACACCAGTGGTACGAGAATCCACTCAACATATAGTCCCAAAGAACATATTATAGTGGTTAATAAAAAATATTATGAATCTACAGAATAATACAGATCACAGACAAGCGTAGATGATAAAATACTTATACCTATAACAATCTCTAGTTCATCTGGTGATACTACCTCCATTGAATACAACTGACCATGCCCAACTCCCCTGCCTCTCTGGTGATGGATTCCTCCACATCCATGTTCTGGTCAATGTCATTGAGTCCAAGAAACATCCTAAGGCTACCCTCTACCAGCCTCACTTACACTGGCTAAACAATAAGCCAGCTTCCCCTACTATTGGAAAATCCTCACTGATAACTGCTGCTGAGGAAGATGCTAAACCTGTCCACCTCGACCAATATTATCTCAAGTAGTCACTAGAAACTAGTCTTGAAGATGGCTGTGAACCCCACATAATAAAAATATTGTCCCCAATCCCTTAGGAAAGGCATAGAAACCAAATGGTCATAAAAAACCTTCTGAGGTGGACAACTAGATGGTCAAAACCTCAAAGGGCCCTAAACCTGAGGCTTTCCACTGTTAACTCTCCTCATCATAGAATCATGTTGGTTACTTTATATTTGAAAATATCCTCATGAAATAATCTTCTCAATCATCTCTCTCTTCTTTGAAACATATAGTTATCTTGGAAATGTAAAATGTGTAACTACATACTAGACCGAAATTTGGAGTGCCTCCACAAGATACCGCAATCAGGACTCCAGATATGGAATGCGATCTGGGGAGAATCACAAAACGTCCTTGAACAAAATTCCAAGCTCCCACAAAAGCATAATCCCAAGCTAAAGTGTGAGTATATAGTGCCTCTTCTCATCCTTTCATTTTTGATAAATAGAAATACACACAGAATTCCTCTAGGAAGTCAACCCATAAACCATATTCTTTCCTCTTCTCTACATGGTACAACATCCACCATTGACATGTAGATCCTCACACAAAGGAATACTATAATCAATCTCTGCTCAAATCAAAATGAAATCAATCTCTATATCATCTAGAAAACTGTCTGTTTCAATATCTGAAACACTACCCCAGTACTTTTCCAATGCCTTCTATTGAAAAGTGCTTAACATCCTCTCCTACTATTCATCATCCTCATCTAGATAAATCTTCCATCAATAAATTTTGTTATCTTGCTGAACCACCACTTACTATGCCATATGAAAATGACGACTATGATGTCTCTCTGAAAGAGAAACTAGGATTTCATAAGATTGGTATTATGGATTTTAATTACAATAAATTTTAACTACCATTAATCCATTTTATTCATTTTGTCCATTTTGAATTATTCCATACAACACATTTTACATAAAAACAAAATTCATCATGATTCATGTACCACTCTGAGGTCTCTACCCTGTATGAAGTCCCATCTCACTTGGTCACCCAATAAGCTGAGAGTCTACGAACTAGATCATGGAGGGCCCTAAAATACTATTTCATAGCAGGTGTCCCTATAATATGTCCCATGCCATGGTAAACTGATATGATTCCATAGCTACCCATGAAAACCTCACAATTCCTAACTCAAAACTCCACCCTATCTCCCAAACGTATTATTTGATACCACTCTATCATGGCCCCTTTAATCCTAAGATAATACAATGGGAGAGATACATTATGACCCGTGAGTCATGCCACTATTATGCCCCAGTATGGAGTCTAGAACCACGGGTGTACAAATATCACAATATTGGAGGCGTTACCCTTTATAAGGAAACAAAATCGGGAGACTGGATTATCAACCATAATCAACTCCATGATATATATATAAAATAAAACCAAGAGGAATCCCCAATGCATGTGTAAATAAAACTAATAAAAATAAAAGTCTCCAAAGTAAAATAATAAAAAATAAAGATAGAGAAGCAATACTAAAACTATCAAAGGGTACAAATAGTAAGGCCCAACATGGATTGAAAAGTACACCTAGAAACCAAAAAATATTTTTTATATACAAAAGGTGAGGAGATAGGTATACTCAGACGGAAATTCAATGTCTCTCATGAATATGTGGAAAGAGAATAATAATTCACCTATGAAAAAACAAAAAAAAAACAAATAGCACCTAACATGTAGACTAACCATAACCCCAACCTCACCAATGTTCTCTCACCAAATAACTCATCCAAGTAATATAATATAATATAATTCACATCGATGATATGGTACCCCAAACCACTTTCCCACTGATTATAGGGTCTCACATGCAAATGAAAAATGTCTGGGATGTCCTACCACTTCTGAATATATCACATCACATCCAGCCTACACACACCTAGTCCAAACCTAACAAAACATCTCATCTAAATACACCTGAGTCATCACAACACATTTCATCCCACCAATACATATCTCGGCCATCACAAAACATCCTTCCAAAAGTCACCTTGGATAGTAAAACATATCTAATCATGAAGACATATAGGAACACACACCACAACGCATCTCAAAGACACCGAGGACCACACATCAAAACTACCTTGAAGACACAAGGCCATAATCACCTGGAAGAGGGAGAATGGAAGAGAGGGTGGCCAACCATCCATCCTATAACCTAGATGATTGGAAAGACACCCTACCACATGACTATTGGGGTGAAAAAACATGGTGTTTGTCATCGGTGGGGTGTGTATATAAATCACAATGAAAATAAAATAAATACATACATATAAAGCCACAAAATCCACACCCATGTGTTTAGAAGAATATCCCTAACCAAATCCAAAGGTACCCCACATTCGATTCAAATAATAAAATCTCAACCCACTTAAGTATAATGAATTCCACTATCTGTTTTCATTCTTTAATTAATATTAAACTACATTCAAGATTCTCTCTCACCAACTCATTCCCTTAAAACTTGTATTTTGATTTGTACTTAAATCCCATCATCAATTTATCCATTAAACATTTCATTTAAATAATTACCTTGTACTAAATCCATTTCATGATTATTATTCACTTTGACATCCATACCAACTGTGAAACAATAACCACAAAAAACGCAATAAGAAGTATAGTGAAATTAAATCCCAGTAGCCATAAGAAAATCCATCTTCCACCATAGCCCCGCTGCACAACTACATCAAGACCACCACAGTCCAACGACACAACCATATCTCATCCATTTTCTCACCCCCATATGTCATACCACTCACCACAACACAACATACATTCATATTTTAAAATGAAATCTCTTATTCAATTCTAATTTGTTAATTATGGGTGTTATCAAAGAAACCTTATGATCTTAGGGAATCATATTTTTAAATGACTATAGGTAATTAGCCAATTAAAAATTACATGTTTGTTAGAAACCAAAAACTGTGAATTCCATAGATCAAAAGGTAAAAGTGATATAAAGGACCACCGGCATCCCTGATTTTAAATTGGTAATTTGCCCATAAAATTCATAACATCAATAAATAACAATGAAGTCGTAAAATCATACATCAAATTCCCCAACCTCATTAAATTTAATTTAAGCCAAATATATTATATTTATTATTTAAGATTGAACTATCTCTAATAGGATAAAAATTTATATATCCAACCCAGATGAATCATAGTCATGAATGTCAATTGAAGTCCTACATTGATAGACTAATCCTTTCACCAACTTGCTGCACGAAAACATGGTTGTGCGTACAAGAGGGAAATGCTTTAGGGGGGGACATAGACTAACTAAAAAACCACATTATAAGACACCATGGAAGAAGGATTTTGGGACCTCCCATATAAAGTGAAAGAAGAAGGAACTGAAGAAGAGAAGATCTATTCCATCGAAGTAAAAGATCCAAACTAATAGGATTGAAACAAATTAATTAAACATTTCATGTGGATTTTCTTAAAACCATTTTTATTAGAAATTTTGAAGGATCTCACACATTTATAAATTAAAGATATTATTGGTTGTAATTTAAAAGACTGAAAAAATCATTAATTTTGTTATTATAACCATTTTTTATCCAAAAACACATAAAATTGAAAAACTGGAAAAATGGGAAAATTATGGAAATTTGAAAAATTGTCGAAATAATTCGCCACCACCACCAAGATGAGTTACCAATAGATGATTAATATCTTGTGAGACACCACTAATGAGTCATTAACACTGAGCCACTGAAAAATGGGAAACTCCCAATGATTCATGGCTAGTGAGCCACCACCATTATGTCACCACTAGTGAGTCACTACCAGATGAGTCGCCGCCATCGAGTCACTACTAGAAGATTCATTGCCAGGATGAGCGACCGCCAGGATGAGTAACCACTTGGATGACCTATCGAAATTAAGATCTACCACCAAGATGAGATATTGCAAAGATTAGCTTCCAGTAGGATGAGCTACAATTGGAAAACAGTAAATTTGGAATCTTGTTGAAATGAGTTACCATTGCAATTAATCACATGTCCCAAAAAAACCCAGAATAACCCTAAACACCTAAAGAATCTGATTTTAGAAACAGAAAGGGCTAGAAGGTTCGAGGTGTTACACATATATTTAATTCCATAGATTATTCTCATACATTACATTTAATAAGAATGAATTGTTTTCTTTTCTACATAGAAAAATATTTTCCCTTGTTTAATGACCTCTCATGATGATTTTTTCATATTTAAATATTTTAATAAAAAATCTATTATCCTATAATATTATTTCATTTTAATTCTAATAAAATTGACGTACACATTATATAGTTTAATTTATGCTACAATCAGAGATAAAATCGTAATAAGTGAAATTATTCTCACCTTTTTGAGAGACCCCATCACATTGATATTGAGTGAACCATCACTAAAAAATGTTTTCGCACCACTATAATATTTTCCAATATATTTAATTATTATTATTTTTCATATAATGTAATTATAAACTATCAATGATTTATGGATTATAGTGCAAAAATTATTTTTATGAAACATTAATAAAAAATTATTTCTCTTGATCACTTCTATTATTTTGTATATTCATAGAATCAATAATTATGCTCATTTATTTTTTTAAATGATAAGAAACTTTTTTAAGGATTACATTTTTAATCAAATCTGACATAGTATCCTCATGTGTATGAAAACTATTTATCATATATACATATCTCTTTGGTTGTTGACATTTTTTCTTATCCAGGTTTTGAGTTTGCATTCATCATAATTAAAAACCATTTTATTATTGATAGAAATACATATAATTCCAAAATATATTTGATTTTGGTCTATACATGAAAAATAACCAGAATATTCCATCAAATTAAAATCATGTCATCAATATATAAGAATATATAGTAGAATTTTCTAGTCTCTATTTCTCCATTTGTAATAATTACAAATTTTTCATGACTTTATCATGATTTTTCATCATTTTCTAATCAATATAATTATCATTATGTTGATCTATAATAAAATTCTAGGTCCACATTACATTTTTATAATTTTATCCTTTATTATTCAATAAAATAGAAATTTATGGTTTTCTTTAAAGAGGGAAAACTATTGTATTCTATATTTTAATAACAATAACTTATTAAAAATAATTACTTAACTGAAAATATGATGTGATTATTATTTTGGGATAATTATTAAGATACATTATATTGATTAAAACTACATAAATATTTTAGAGTATTCTCTCGTTACATTAATAATCATGTTAATTAAAACAAAAATTATTTTATGTAATCTTTAAGTTGAAGTACCATAACTTCCAGAGTGTGAAATTAAAATCATATAAAATAAATAGACATACATAATAATAAATAATTTTATTTAAATGAAAATAATTAAAATTATACAAGAAAATTTACTAAGTAACTAACTTTACTTATAAGAATAAACATTTACATAATATAAATCAATTATATTCTTTAATGATTCATTCACATTATCATGATTCAGAATCTTCTCGGAAAAATAGTGGAGATACATTATTATAATATATTATTTATCTATATATTATGCTTAATAATATTTTTCAATATTTTTATTATCCCTAGATGAATCATTAAGAATGTTTTTATTTTTTTATGAAGTATGATAACCTTTATCTTCTAAGATGCATTTTTTCTTTTCTTGTCTAACCATAACACGATTCATCTTTGATTAAAAAACATTGTGACCATTATCAACCCAATTGTTGTTATTCAGGAATAATTTCTTGAATTAATCATAATAATGATCTTAAGTGGTCATTTTGATGAAATTTACTAAGAAATGTTGAATTTATTGTAATTAAATCAGTTAAACGAAATAATTTCCCAATAATTTTCTTTTAATTTATAAAATAATTTTATGACAAGTGAAATTAATTGTTTATATCTATGTTCATCTTCCTTAAACTTGTATTATTAATTGTAAAAATTTCTTCATTCATTTATATTTGAACCATATAAACATTTAATTATAATTTTTTTCTCCACTCTTCATTTCTTTTTAATTTTCAATCTTCATACTATTTAATATTTAATAATGATGTAATAAATTTTCTCGATTGAGAAACAATTAGATTATCGATCCTCAAGGTATTATACATTTACATCAAAATTATCATGAAGAATAAGTATAAATTTATTCATAGTAGTGGTTGAATTAATATGAAATCCTTCATAGATAATTACTATAATAAAAATAGAATTCATTTGTGTTATTATTTCTTACACTATTTGAATTATGTCTATTTGGACATTTCATAATTGAGAATTATATAATTTTAGTTGGAATTATTTCACTATATTATTACTATCTTAAATACTATATAGTTTATCCTATATAGTATTAGCATTTTTAGAATAAATTTCCTTCGTCATTTATTTCTTATCAATATATTTTAGAAATGTAAGATGCTATATTCCACATAAATCTACAATAATTCAATAAATATGTTTATAAGTCAATATTTCATTTAGTGATGTAAATCATTCAAGAGTAATATTAGGAACATTCATTCCTAAAAAAGTATAAAATATTCCCCTCAATCCATGGATGAAATTATTTTCAATAAACATTAGGATATAGATTTTTTAAAAATTTATATACTCCATGAAAAGAGAACTATTTTTGAGAGAAGATACAAAAGAAAAATACTCAATGAGGGGATTGAATGAGATATGATCCACATAAAGAGTGGATGTAATTAGTTGTTAATTAGTTTTAATAATTCTTAATTAAATAAAAAATAACTTTAATTTTTATCCATTTTTAATTTACCTTTCTAACATTTTTAAGGTGTAAAAATAAATCATTTTCTATAATTACTTCATTATTTCATAAAACAATATGGAACCCATCCATAAAGAATAGAACAATTTACAACATTTACCACCAAATGTGGTACAGATAGTCATTATTGAGGACTAAATTCATTCTGGATCACAAAAACCACAAACATCATCATGTGAGATATAATGCATAGGATAGAACATTGATACTTGTGTATTAATTTTACATGGATCTGCTATAGTATACCCATAAATATATGAATCTCTCAGTTGATAATGATAACATATTGGGATAAAAACATGAGAGTATAAAAACATTTTATATCTTCGTGTTGGTGATGCTTCATGTTCACTTATTATTATTTTTCACCTTTCACTTTCACCATATCTTGAAAATAATTCCTCTTCATTTTTATAAAAATAAAAAGAAACACAGATTATACTCATTCTCCTCACAATAGAAAACTAAATTGTGTTTACTCTTATTCTTATACTATTTCACTTATTATTGCGCCATATATGAATGACTATAAATTTCTATTAAATAAAGTAAATAATTCATTACAAAAAAATTATAGAGTCCATATAGATATAAAGTATTAAAGAATGAGGAAAAACATTAATTAAACCCCAGGTTGTTGTATCAATTCTGTTGTTTCCCATTATATTCAAAACTTCTTAGTCCATAATGAGTCTTCAACATCTCCAAAAAAATCCCCATATAAGAAAATATTAACTAAATTTATTATTGTTTATATATTTCTAAATTAAGAAAATATATTCACATAAAATGTGTAATATCAGATGCTCAGAAAGTGTAATCAAATGTTTTATGAATAAATATAACAAGTGAACATATGATATTATTATGGATATAATCATGATATTTAATAATTTTACACCCAAAAGTGAATAGGTCATAAATGTAAGAATAACACAAGACTACATTATGAAAATATGACATATATTGTAAACATGGAAGACTTGAAAATTGTGGCACATAGAAAAGAGTAGAAATTAGAACACAGGTGATAAATTATCAAAGTCTGATTCTATTAGTACACTAGCCATCACTCACATATTTACCATTATGAATTAGTCTTCCCTCGCCTATTTCCTTTAGTGGAATAAAAATCACAGTATATTTCATGTTTTGGATTGAATATCACTACTTGTTTCACTATTAACTCATGAGATTTACTTTTTTACCCTATCTATTTGAGAGAGATATAGGGACCATGCTTCATAAAATGATTGAACATAAATGTTTGTTTCATAAGAAAACATTTATCCATCACATCATTAAATTCAATGAATAGTAATGGGTTTTATAAAACATTCCAATGAAAAAAGTCACGTTTTTATATCATAAATTACACATTAAATTAAAATGGGTTTCATTGAAGACATCATAAAAAACCCATTGAATTAAATTTTTCCTAATATCATTTTCAAAAGGACTCATGTAATGAAATAATTTCTCATTCCAAAAATAATAATAAATTAATAGACGTATGGAATATAAATGGGTATCCAATGACATCAAAGTAAAAGTTTACTTAAATACCATTCAATTAGAAGAATAAATCATATGGTATTTACACAATATACATAAAGGGTATATGGGTAAGAAAATAATATTTACCAATAAATTTTTTTATTTAATATAGGAGAAAATAATTTAATCAAAAGAATAAAAAATATTGTTTTAACATAGGATTGGTATTAGAAAAAAAATTATGGTCATACAATAAAAATAATAATACAAGACAAATGTTGTGATGAATCATTTCTAAAAAATATAATGACATTATATATTCCATCCAGAGAAAGAGATTAAGTGGATACATATAAAAATCATTATCAATCAAGAATAATATATGTATAATTATAAAGACATAGATGAAAATGTTTTAACAAGTTTTGGAAAAATGAATTTAGAAATTAAAAATATATATTCTCTTTTGAAATCATTATAAAAAATATTATCTCTAAAATATGGATAAAAATAAATTATTTTAAAAATCATAAAGGTGTAGAGATGACTTTTTAATAAAATATGAAAGGTGGAAAATGTGGTCCCATGGAAAATATTATAATATATCATTTTCAATATATTTATTAAATGATGAAGTTATGTGTAACTTTTAAAAGTTATTTTCAAAAAGGTGAAGTGAAAAAAATAGAAAAAATTCACCTTTTTAGAATAAACTACAATGTATTATTCTTTGAAATTTTATAAAAATTATCAAATAGATTTTGAAGTGGATGATAAATGATGTGAATTATAATAGATGTAAAATATTTTCAAAAACATTTGTTTAGAAAACCATATCATAAAAATATTATTCTATTTTAATTTAAAAAAGTTATAAATATATTTTTAAAAATAATAGAAAATATTCCATATTATATTTCTGAAAATTGTGGAGGAATATTAGTGGAAAAAATATAGACATAAAAAAATATCCAATTATGATATAGAGGTTCATTTTTTATAACATTAGAATTTTTTGTGAAATAATAATAAAGTAAGAATATTCAAATTAAAATATAAATTATACTTATAAAGATAAAAAATCATATTAAATGGTAAATAAATAAAAAATATATTTAAGTTCCATGTTCAAATTAAACCATATACGCCAAAAAAGTGATTTGAGTTACCAATTCCCATGACGAGTAACCGAGTTCATGAAGTATGTATCCATTAAAAAAGGTCTTTATACGGTAAAAATATAATTATAGATAATAAAAAGGGAAAATACCACCTAATAAAATCATTGGGAATAATTTACCCTACTTATATAAATTATTTTGAAGAAGAACAATTACTATTCATTGAGAAAAATAATTAATAGAAACACTTACAACATGAGGATAATTTAATTGAAATTGTTTTATAATTAGAGAACTATATTAAATAGAAATTGCTATAAATAAAATTTATATCATGATAAAATATATCAATTAGGAATCACATTTACCACATAAAAAAATTAGGTTCATAGTTTAAAACTTTTTGTAAAGAGATGAATTTAAGATGAAAACCCTTACCTTGGTTGTGATAAATCATCACTTGAATCAGGAATCCTGAATAATTAAATATATATTAACCAATAAATTAAAATTATTCTTATTCATATATAAAATATTTTATACTCCTAATTTATTGTTATTTGACATATATATTATTATTTTGTTTTTACCAGTTCTTAATTTTTGTTGTAAGCAATCTCGATTGTATCAAACTAGTTTTCTGTGAAAAGTGTTGGTATTAATTATAAAAATAAATTTAATAATTATCAAATCATTATATTTAATGTTAGAGGTTATTTATATTTATTTATGAATATTTAACATTTATTCATGAGGGTCTAAATCTTTATACTTGAAGATGAAATTGACAACAAGAATAATTTGGTGATGCGTAACAATGGATGTGGTTTTCTTCATTAACGAGATAAATATTTGTATAAAATTACCATATAAAAAATAATTATTAATTTAATATCTATATAATATTATAATATTTATTAATTTAAAATATTTATTAATGATATAAATTCATAACATTATTCTATTAGTTGGTAAAACATACTCAAACATGAACATACAATTATTAATGGGTGATTATGAGATGGAATAGTTTAAAAATATATATAAAATTATCATAATGATACTTTTTATTATAATTAGTGTGATAGTTAGTAATTACAAATTATTCAGAGATTATTTTATGGATATGAAACAATTATATATTATGAATAAATTGTTTCCCCTTGTTTTTCACTTTTTTAAAATTGTTAATTTTAAAATGTATATTTCTCATTCATATAATTAATAAGAAATTAAATGTTTTTTTAAAACCCATATTAATATAAAAAAAATATTTATCCTAAAAATTTAATATAATCTTCAATGAATGGATGAAACAAAAAACAATGCACACATTTCCGTGGAGACTGTAATCCATACATATAGATGGGTGATGATTTTATATTTATTACAATATAATATACGAGTAAATAGTTTATGATTTTAGAATACCAAATAAGTTATAGATACTATAATTATATATTAAATTCTTTTTTCAAAATATACATGTTAATTGGTGAAGTAAAAAAACGAGTTACATCATGCACGCAGTAGTTTTCACCTATGCATGATTCACATTTTTATTATATATAATGGAAAAGGGAAAAGGTTTAGTGCCTCTTACATGATTATAATAAAAAATAAATATACTAATGATAATGATTTTATCATTTTAAAATGATTTATTAAAATTTTATGGAGCACAAAAAAATAAATTGAAATGATAAAGAGAGGTTAATAATGTATACATCACTTTTTGGATTATCTCCTTTTAAAGGGGGTTGATCATTCAAGGAATGACCTTTTAAAAATATAAGAACCTCTTTAGGTGTATAGGAATTTGAATCCTAGGATTTTTTAGAGACAGGTATGAACATAGTGGGTTGTGGTGAGAGTGGAAGTGCAATTAAGAGAGCCCCTTTTATATGTTAAAAGTGATGATTTTTTTGGATTCCCAAAATATTCAAATAATGGGAATTAAATCTAATGTAAAGTGAGTAAAAACTTTGTATATGATAGATATTATAATAGATACGATAAATTTAGTTCTCAAACATCCATTCTAACACATATTTTAAATATGGTTTCAACAATTACCATTAGTTTTTTCACTTTAACCATTTTATATTTTACTATGTTAAACAGTTTTTTACATAAAGTAAAATACCCTTTAGGGAAAAAATATAATGAAAATTATGACATAATTTGAAACTAATGCGTAAAATATTTACCCATTTTATTTTATTCAATTTTTTAAAGTAAAAAAAGATTAATTTTATAATGATAAATTTTCTAATGTGCTAGACATGTTCTCAAAAAATATCACCTATGTTCTAAAATGTTAAATATAGGTTAGTATAAAAAAGAAAAAAATTAAATTCATAATCTCACTTAAATAAAATATTTTTCCCAGAAAATGGTTTTAATAATTTTAAATCTAACACATATAGACTAATAATTAAATATAATTCTAGGTGTTTGAGAAACCTATATATTACACTATTCACATTAAAATCAATTATTCTAGAAGGATGTCAAGAATTTTTCCAAAGATAAAATTTATATCCAAAATTCCAAAATGTAGATTATTTTTTTAATTTAATAATCTTGAATATATAAATTTATATTTTTAAATAATTAAAAATCCTCGCAAACAACTATTTATATTTAAATATAACATTTTCCAAATACTAGTTGTTATTATAATAATTTCTATTAAAAATAATAACAATGGAATAAATCAATAAATATTATAGTTTAATAGCATCATAATTTTTCAACACTGTACTTAGTTTTGATTTATAAATGATACACCACACAAAATGATTGAGTCTTAAACACAATAATTAATTAATGAAATTTTTATAAAATAACTTATATATATTAATGTGTTTTATAATATGGTTATTTCAATTCATATAAACTAATCATATATCTTTTTTTTGGAAACCATATATAATATTTATTATATATGTATGTACCATTGTGTTGTTTTAGTATGGTGTTGTGTTTGGAGAAATAGATCAATCATATTTCACATAATTAAGGGAAATCATATATTGAAATATCACGTCCTTAGTATCTTCCCAAATTAAATAAATCATGTCCTCTCAAATTTTATTATTAATAACTACTGAAAGTAGGTGACGGAATTAGTTGCATATTCATCTTTCAGGATATGACTTCTAATATAGAATCTATTGTACTCCCTTAGGTTTTATCATGATACTTTTCTTTATTCAAACACCATTATACATTAACACAATCATATTTCTATTATAAATATACCCTAATCTTATATTCTACACAAAATAATTTTCCAAAAACTATTTTAATCTATAATAATATAATCCCCCATTAAACCATGAATATTTCTATAAATTAATAATAAAATTTGCCTACAAATGGTATTAAATCACACACCAATAAATATATAACCTAGTTCAAAAAGTAGATAAACATCAAAAAAATATCCTGAAGAAATTGACAATATCAAGGGTTCCAATACTATCTAAATATGTTTTTATCTATAAATCAACCCTTTGTTATGTTAACTTCAATTTTATGTTAATCATAATTGTTATTGATCCCTCATTCTTGTGGTCTTCAATAGTAATCCCAAAAAATATAACCTTTTCCAAAAATGATTTTTCAAATATATTGATACCATTTTATAGATTTTCCAAAAATTTATAGAATTATTTTTATTTAATATTCATTATATGTCTCATAGAAACCTAAAAACTTTTAGAACATAACAGAATATCATTGATATGTACAAATCTAAAAAATATAGTTAAAAGTATCAATAATTAATATCTATTAGGATAACATCTTCACTACCATGGATAAGACTAGGATACACACCTCTTAAATCATAACATGAGTATTCTAATATTCGAAACCATTTAAGAATGATACCGTATTCATTTATGAGGAATAGTGGTTTTTATATACCTACATTCCTTAGCTTTATTTTCATGATGCTATTTTAACAAAATACTAAATCAGGAATATTTAGTATAATATCTATGAAAATTAGAATAAATTATCTTATGAATATGATAATAGATTCTTAATATTATTTCTCTATTGAAACAACTTTTTCATCCATTGATAAATTCTATTCAATTTACATAACATTATGTAATTATCTAAAAAACATATTATCCAATTCCATGAAATTAATTATGATGCAAATCTGTTATATTTGTTAATAAAGAGATTGTGATTGACTGAATCATATCCAATTAGACTATCTATATACTATTATAGTCATAGTCCTACTCATCATACAATTGGGTAAAGATATAATCAATTCCCAACCAACATTTTGGTGTTTCATTTCCTCAAGGTGCATCTAATCCATAACTCCATATACTTGTAAGTATCCAGACATAGATGTAATTTCTAGAAGATCCTTACTATTTATACTTTTCCAAAACCTTGTTATGTTATCTAATATATATACTTTTACATTATACTTATCACTATGGTTTTCACTAAATTATTCTTAACCTAATCTATAGAATATTTTCTAAACCAGACTAATGGGATATCTATACCATTAAAATTATATTCAAGAATAAATTATTAATATTTAATGAAATTTTTAACATCTAATTCATCCTCGTCTTATATCTTCCTAATATATAAGGTAATATAAAGCATAATATGATGCCAAATATATAATCTTCTAGAATTGATGATTAGTATGCATGAAGAAAATAAATTAATTTATTATATTAGATTACCAAGACCTTTTAGTTTTAGATTCCTATAGTTTTAGGACAAAACATTAACTAAAAAACACATGTTTGTTGCACCAATTGGAAAATTTTCTAACTATATTAAAAACAACTTAATCTATAAAGAGCCTTTAACATATCCCACAAATGTCCACATAAGAAACTATAATATACTTTTTATAATTTTATAATATTAATAACGTATGAATATTGAAACATAAGAAAGGGGTGAGCTCAAATGCTTAATAAGGATGAACATAAGTGAAAAAAATGAATGATTATAACTGATAATAAAATAAGAACATTTATATAAAAAAGATACAAAATAGAGTTACTCCAAATAAATCATAGGTCATAAATCTAGACATAACATAAAAATAAACAATTTAAATACTAAATATCATAGAATCAAGGAATAATTGTGAATTTTGTGACATCTATAACCATAGAAATCATAATATAGTGAAATGGGTAGAAAAACTTATTTCCCTTAGTGAAACATACTCCAATAAAATTTATCACATGGTGGATCAGGATTCAATCCTTTGTTTCCCATAGAGGATTTATCATCATGACCTATTTCCCACTTTGGAACAAACATCACTACTTGTTTAATCATTACCCAATGATATGTAAAGCATTAACAAATTCATTATATTGAAATATGTTTCCCACAAATCACATAAAGATAAACCACACATATCTGTTACACAATATAATATATAACCATAAAATCATTAAATACCATGAATAATAAGGGGTTATATAAAACATTACAAAGGATACCACTGACCCTTTTTATAGTGTAAATAACCCATTTAGATAAAATGGGTTTCATTCAATACATCATAAAGTCCGTATGGAAAGAAAATGATTCTGAAATCTAATTCTAATTTATTTAAATATATAAATCAGTAAAAATTATAATAATAATCATAGAATGATTAATCCGCATAATATAAATTGGTACCCAATGAAATCATGTTACTTTCTTACTAAATACCATTCAATCAAGATATTAAAGAATGTGGTATTTAAATGAATAGATAAATGGTATGTGGATAAAAGAGTAAATTACCCTAATAAGATTACTAATGTAATATAGGTGAACATATTTCAATTAGATAAATAAATAATATGGTATTTATAAATACAATGGATTGGATGAAAATTTATGTTTTTTTCACTAAAAATGATTTAAAAAAAATCAATGATGGATCATTTTTCAAAAAAAAATTACATTTCATAAGTCCTCCATATAAATAAGGTGGATAATTGAATTTTAATTAAATCTTAGAATAATAACAATATATTTTATATAATAATTTCATAGATAAAAAAATACTTTTAATGTTCCATGGAAAAATAACTTTGAAAAAAAGAATTATCCTCGATCTTTTGAAATCATTTTAAAATTGATATATTAAAAATATATTTGGAAGAAAATTCCTTTTAGAACCCATTAATACATAGAGATAATGTTTCAAATAAAATTTCAAATGTTATGGAACTATTTTTTCCCATGGAAAGCATTAAAATATATTTTTCTAAATATATTGATTGAGTGATCACAGTAGGGATAAATTTCAACAGTTAGTTTAAAAAATATGAAGTGATCGAATTGATAAAAGTATCATTGAAATATAAACCTTAATAAATGATTCCATAAAATGTAATAATGATTATCATTGGGAATGTGTTGTGGATGAAAAAATAGTTGAATTTGAATTGATTGAAAATATTTTGAAATACCACTCATTAGATTCTGAAATCATAATAAGTGAATTATATTTTACGTTTTAAAATTGGTGAAGTGAATAATTAGATTCATATAAAATAATCCATTTTAGAATTATAAAAAATAAAATACAAAATTGGCATGATCAAAGGTAAGGGATTTAAAAAATATTTTATTAAGAGATGGAGGTTTATTCATTATAATTGAATAATTTTATGTTAAATAATAATTAAGAATTGAATCAGGAAATTGAAATATATATTACCCCTAAAGGAAAAATAGAAAATAATATAAAATTTTAAATAAACTAATAATGATATTATTGAAGTTAATGATCAAAAAGAAACCACATAACTCAATAAAAGATATTTGAATAACCAAATTATTTTACAGACAATATAGTTCATGAAGTTAGAATGTTTAAAAAAGTGTTTTAGGTGGTAAATATTTAAATAAAAAAATTAAAATAGAGAATGACAAATAATAAATTATTTAACAATAATTTACCTAACATATATAAAATATTTTTAATAAGAACAATTACAGCACATTGATTTAGAATTGAGATAATAAAAACAATTACAACATGAGATTTTTTAAAATCAATACCACTTCAATGATGGAAAGTTAAATTGAAATTTATCTACCATGAGTAATTTTTTTTCATGATATAATTTTTCAATTAGGAATTATATAACCGTGTAAAATTTATTTAGTAAATAATATAAAAAATGTTTCAAAAAGAGTAATTTGAGATGAAATATCTTAACTTGATAATGTTTTATTATTCACTTACACCAAACAAGATAATTATTTAAATTAGTTTAAAATAGTAAATTCATAAAAACATATTTCATAAAGATAACCATTTATACACATCATTTAGCATCATTATATACATAAATAGTTAGTTTTTACCTATTTTCAGTATCTAATGTAAGTAATCATGATCATTTCAAATAAATTTTGAAATAGTGGTGTTAATATTCTTTATTTTTCTAAATCTCATTATTCCGAAGTCATTAATCTTGCATTAATGGGTTATTTAAAAATTTGTTATGAATTTTTAACTTCATTTCATAAGTGTTTAATTCTTTATCTATAATAAAGAAATCGAAAAGAATCACAGTTTAGGGATGCCTAACCAAAAAAGTGAGATTTCTTAGTTTATTAGATAATTATTTATATAAATTTTATAAAATAATTATTTATTTATTTAAATATTTATATTTTATTGTACGAGTGACTAATTTTTAATATTTGGCCATTATATAAATTCATATCATTGTACAGGTTTGTTATTAAACCAACCCATAAATGAACACACCATGATTAATGTGATATTATGAGATGTTGTAGTTGAAATATCATTATAATAGTATAATAATGAAGCTATTTATTATTTATTATTATGATACATTAAAACTATAAAAAATTAATGGTATAAGTGATAAATATAAAACATTTACATTGTTTGAATAAATATTTTTCCGTCCTTATTTGTCAAGTTTAAGATGACTAATTTAATAATGATTGTTTATCATTTATATCCTTAATGGATTATTCAATTTTAATTAAAAAACAAGAATAATTAAATAAAAAACATATTTACACATTAAAACCATTTTTTGAACCATCCATCAAAGGATGTAATGAAAAAATAGAACAAAATATTTCATGGATGTGGTAGTCCACATATACATTTGGATGATGCTTTAATTTAATTCATAATTGAAGATAAATAATATATATTATCATGTAATAATATTAAAAAAATAATACATTTCGTAATTATATATTAAATTCACCATGTTTACCATGCATTTTTTATGTGATGGAAAACTAACATGTTACTTTGTTGAGGTGATAGTCTGCATGTGCGAACGATTCCCATTTAAATTTTTATTAATGGAAAAAAGGAAAGGTTGTTAATGGTTGTAGCATAACTATAATTAAATATAATTATAGTAATGATAATGTATATATCATATAAAAAAATTATTTCAATTTTAATGAGGTCAAAAATAGTAATATAAATGCGAAAGAGATGTTAGGAACTTATACATCACTTCTTGAATTATCTCCTTTTAGAATGAGGTTCATAAATTGAGGATTAGAATCTTGAGAAGAAAACAATGTCTATAACCTTCATGGAAATTATTATTTTATCTATATTTATAGGATAAGTTTTAGGGTTATGGTGTGTAGGGAAGCATGAAGAAGTGGGACCTTTTTTCCCTGTTAAAATGAGCGGCATTTTTTTAATTACCTAAAACTTTTCAATAAGGGGAAGTCACTATCAAATATAGTGGCTCCAAAATATGTAAATAATATTGATTTTATGATATTACATTAATCTAGGCCTCATACATCCATTCCAAAGAATTGATTTGGTATTTTTTTTCAACTCATTATCACTATATGTTTACCGTTTATCATTTTAGCTTTTACTATTGTGAAAATTTATTGCCTATGGTAACTTATCATTTATACCAAGTAAAGAACCTTGATTGAAATGGAACATGAAAACAAATAATATCATCAGTTATAAAATAAAATATATTATAAAATATATTAATTAATTAAAGAATATATACATAACCTTGAGATGTTCAAACAAAGCCAAAATGCTAAATTGAGAAACCAAATAGTGATAATAGAAAACTTAAAACCGCATCTCTATTGTAAAATCAATCACTTCCATCCAATATCATTATACATGAATTATATTCCAAGAGAATTCTGGAAGATATATGACATTATTAATTTTATATATATCCTACTAAACTAAATTTTCATAAACCCAAAGTCATATGAATGGTATAAGGAAAACACACAGTAGGATACCACAATGAATCAATATAATACCTTCCAAAAAGAAACCATTAGTACAGGATCTAGAAAATAATCATAAATATAATTCAATTGAAATCACATATTCCCAGAAGATCATTTGGTTTCATTTAAAACATATAACATTCAAAAAAACAAAGAATATGACAATTTTATATAAGTTATAATAAGTGAAAAATTATTAATACCAATAATGGAAATTCCATATGATAAAAAAGTGAGAAATCAAACCTAAACATTTCTATAATATAAAAATTCAAACAAAAGTGGGGCTCTAGGCTATGACATTACCTATTAAGACACACAAGGAATGTAAATTTTTAATAACATGAATCTTAATGATATCAAGTACTACCACAATCTTTTTATTTCAAAACCATATTCCCTAGTGGTCCACAACTCACTGAGACATTCAAATGTCCATAACCTAATGAAACGAAGGTTCTAAAGTGGAATTTTTTGTCAAAAAACATTCAATTAAACTATGATCATAATTCTATAAATCATTTTTAAAATATAAGTTTAATTAATCATTTTCGTTATAATCCATTTTTGATTCAAAACCATCATTGCATCATTTTTTCAGATACATTATGTGCCTAAAATAGTTTTTATGGGAGAACCCCATTTCCATCCCCCAAGATGTAATTTCATAAATAACACATCAATGAGAAAAAATTAATAATTTATTTTAAAAAAACAAATGAAATTAAAATGATCATAATTGAATCATGATATACAAACATTTTATCGACACACCTACCTTTGTAATATTGTAAATCTTGTCTCCATTAAATCTATTGATTATTGACTAATATATTAAGATACTGTAATACTAAATCAACATGTACAAGACTAAGAGAGATGGAATCATCCTATGCTACAACATAAAAAATTATGAATGCCAAAACCCTTCCTAGAATCAGTTGTATTGAGAAACCTTCTAATTAGAGGATTAAAAATTGCTTAATATAGGGTAAATTGTGATTAAGATGTGTTAAATATACCCTCTTAATGTTCTATGACACCATAAATAAGGGTTTATGATTACCTATGTAGATTAGAATCCTAATTGGCATTTTACATGTCTTAAATAAAATAAACAACATCTGGGTTCTTCCCATAGTGGTGGGGTAGCCTCGACCATACTAATACTACACATACTGACCTATAGACACTCTATAATATGGTTAATGAACAATTAAAAAATTAGACCCACCATGACTTTTAACATGGTGTGGTGGTGGGCACTCTTATCAGGCGTCATATGAGTACCCCTAGTATCCCACATGAGATTACACCCACCATTGGCATGTTTTCCCTTCCCTTTTCACATAGGTAGTCTCCATAATCAATACATCATAGAACATGTCATACTCAATATTATACGGCTTAAAGAAAATCCAAAAACCCTTTTTTATAAAATGATAATCACTAAATCATCATAAACCAATAGTTAACCATTTTAAGGCTCAAAATAAAACATATCCATGACTATGAGTGTGTTGTAATTTTTCACACAATTCAATTTTCTATCCCTATAATGTAATATGGATTCGTTCCTAATAAAATGGTAAGGCCGCTACTACATCATTAGTGCTTCACACCCAAAAATCTAGTGACTATATCATCCACACTACCCAATTATAAGGAAAAAGGGAATTATATTACCATGTTGTACCTTTTCTAATAGACCATACTAATAATTGGTTTCATAACCACTGATTTTTTGGAATAAAGACTAACAAATTCCCACTCAATCATATGAGAGGAGTCTCATTGATACATCAATTATTGGGAAACATGAATCACATTATGAATCAATGTAAAATAATATTTTAATTCTAATTGATATGCACCCATTTCCTGACATTCAACATTATATAAGGGGCCAACATACAACAGTTTTAGCATTCACTTTATTCCCAAGATATGATGTCCTAATTAAGGTAAAACTCTATGAAAAAGTAATTTCCAACCTGAAACTCCATTGTGAAATCAAGGAGGTATTTGTTTTATTTTTAGAGACTTCGGGCTACCACTAATCTATTTTTTATTAAAATAACTTTTTATATCATATCTTTAATAGGGCTCGGTCGAACCAAACACTATTATCCCAAATCCAAAAAAACGAAGGATTCTTACATGGCCTCCCACCCAACACTTAAAAGAATAAAATTTTAATCCATTCAAATTATCTAATATTATATTAAAACTCTCTCTATGGTAGATGATTTTATAATCAACCACCAAAATCAATAACACACACTAGAAGTATATAGTAAATGATATTAATCGAATACTCAAGATACCCATTCATTTGAGGCTGATAATCCATTATTTACTTCAATTGGGTATTCATCACCTCTTAAAACCCCTTCCAAATATTAGATTTAAACCATAGATCCATATCAAAATAACCATAGAAGGCATTGTATGTAGCTTTATGACCTCTTGAACATAAGACTGCCTAAGGTATTCCTCCTTTTTAACTTCACAATATAAAGGAAATAGACCAATTTAATATGTTGATAATGATAACAAAAATAAAATATCTCCCAGGAACATTCATTTATAACACAATAATGAAGTATATAGATATCTCAATCACTTTATGATCTTGAATCGGTAAGGGCTCTAACAAATTGATGAGACTCTGGTGCACTGCCTCAATCATTTTGCAAGTAAGGCATTGAGACATGAAATCTAGAAGATATTGTAACACCCCAGGTAAATAAAGAATATGACATTTCATATTTATCCATATTTGTGAATAAAATATTTAAATGACTTTAAAGGGGACTCTATGCTCGATGGCGTACCCAACACACAACAACGAGTTTCTTGGGAATCTTACGTTGCACTCTAATAATAAAATAATATTATTTTAAATGGTAGTTAACATGTAGCCGTTGTAATGGCGGTAATGGATAGAAATAACTAAAATATGTTTATATATGTTTTTAAATGTTTTTTCATTTATCCAATAGAGGATAGAGGCTTAAAATACGGAAAGAATTCAATTTTAGGCGTATATGCCCTAGTTTTCACTAATGGTTCACTTATCGCCTTTTGATGGTGAACCATCATTAAATATAGTTTTGTTCACTCTTATACATTCTACTGGACCAAATAAATCTCTTCTTAAGAATCGGGACATCAAAATTTACTTTGTGTAAATTTTTGGTATCTTTCCGATAATGTTCATTTTTTTAATGAATATTGTAAAATGTTGTATTTTAATTCAAAACCTCTTTTTAATCTAATTTATTTATATGATTAGATTATATTTTGAATTGGTTTTAAAGTGAAATCAGAATATATTTTTACCATTAAATCCAATAGTGGTCGTTGGAATTAATTTCACTTTGAAATCAGACTTAAACTAGTGTCAATCTTTTGATACTTATTGTTTTATAAAAACACGCTATTTGCTCTGACAACAGGAATTAATTATTAAATTAATTAATGTGACTAATATGTTTTGAATTTTGTAAAACGGACATCATTTTTGAATTCAGAATATCAAATATAGCTTAGGGTGAAGTTTTGGTATTTTTCTGAAAAACTCCAATTTTTGATGAATAGTGAAACCACTAAGTGGTAATCAAGCAAACTGATTTTTTAGTTAAATGAAAGTTTACCACTAATGTGTATTGAATTTTGAAAATCCGACATACATTTTTGTCATTAGTATGTAAAATTTGGTTCAATGGGATGAAAATAATTTGTTGGTGAATAGTAACTTATTAAGTTTTTAATCGCGATTAGTGGTAATTAGTGTAATTTAAGGTAAAAATGATATTATAAGAATGTGAAAACACCATGACACTTGTCCTACACCTATTGGGTGAGTAATGGCCGACCAAGAGAAGCTATGGGCCAACTTGGGGACCCCATGGATCCACATTGGTTGGGAAATGACATAAATAACATTTGTATTTAATGTAAAAGTAAAATTGACACAAACATGATATGTTTTACTAAAACAATTTTTAAGTGGGGTTATACAAGTCATATTTTTGATTATAAATATTCATTGGAAATATAAAAAGATTTCCTACATCATTTTATTTTTTTTATAATTTTTAGACATTAAATAAATTAAATTATTTATGACATAATAATGATGCAGCGATGACATCATTATTTGACGATTTAAATAAAGTGGAAAGATAATATAAAATCTATGAACTAAAAATGTCCAAAACATATTGGATGAGTGTATTTCGAAGCCTTATCACCTTATCCACGAATTATATCAATGTGGGACCTTTTGAAACCGAAACACATTTTCAAATAAAGTAATATTTCTTTACTTTTCAAAAGTGCCCCTCCTCTCGTCTTATAAAAGGCCCCCACCTCTACCTCATTTACCACACTCCTGAAGCCTTTGGCTCGGCCAACCCCTGCCCATTTACTCTATCCACATCCCTATCCTCATCCTATAGGATTACCTTTGGGAATAATCCTTTTAAAGGAATCCTTTAGGCTCAAATCAAAAGTAGTTACACTTTTAAAGGTAATTCATTCTCTCATGTTCATTTGTTTTATTTTGCTTCTCTAACCCCCTAAACTCTTTTTATTTACTTATTTTGTAACCACACCAGTATCTTAAATATACTAGGATGTTGTTATAAGATTTATTCGAGCTACACTCTCACACAACTACATCAAATGGTTAAAGAACATACGGTTTCCGTGGATGGTGAAATTCTGCCTCCCGAAACGATGATTGTTCAATACTCATTTAACACCTTCAAAGGTGGCCATTATGATGTCACTATTTTTATATATGATATATAATATGTTTATGTTTTATTTATTCTTCTGTATTTTTCATTTATGTCTTACCTTTATGGCTTCCATTATGGGTATACGCGATATCTTCATTTAAGGAAGTGCGGACTACCGCCCCCTCAAAGTGATTTGATTCGTTAAATACCATATGTGGGATGTATAAAGGATGGAAATATGATATTATATATGATATTATACTGGAATTATAATATACCTTTTTATCATTATTATTCCATTATATAAAATACGAAATAGAAATGAAAGTAGTGTTCATGCGTACGTACGGCTTACCGTCTCCATGAACGGTGCATTTCATTTCTTACCTCTAAATGATTATGTAATGTTATAAATGAATGAATGTACTGGATATATATGACATATATGATATCTACATAATGAATACAATTCTGGATATAATAAACATTTGGCCACACGAACAACATGTAATTGTAAGAAGTTCACTTTCGACTTAAGAACCAAATATCGGCAAAACAAATATTATTAACTTAAATGATTACATAATGTTTATGACATGGTAATAAGTGGTATAAAAGTAATAATGAACTTGAAAAAGGTTCTTAAGGAATTATAAATTAACTCATGTTTATTATTCAGGAGATTAAAGAATGATCGAGTCAAGTCGGACCCGAGGTAAGGGATCCTACACCTCTCTTTCTTTTTAAGTACACTCTTTTATGTCATTCCTTTTATGCTCATATTTCTTATGATTGGGATGTTCTTTTAAATTACTCCTACTGTACATATTATGTTCATATGATGAGAGACCTTATTTCCTCTCATCAATCCATTTTGTATGTTTTGAGTGGCGCCGTTAGGCTGCCGAATTTTCGTAAGGGATTTTTCATCTCACTTTTATTCTCGTGAGATTTATGCTACATTTGACACAAATTCCATTGAGTGGTGTATGTACTGCCCATTATTCTACTCTTTTTGTAATATAATTTCGTTTATGAGTATTTACATCAATCATCTATTGTCCTTCTTTCATGGGGTGTATGTTTTGAAAGATACCCAAGTCGGTAAGGGAACCTTTCACCCTCCTCTTTTTTAAAAGACTTCTTTTGTTGGGTCTTTTAATTTACATATTGTTATGTTGGGATATGTTCTCATATATCCTTATTGATGTAAATTTTATGTCCAAGTGATGAGATACACTTTTTATCTCTCAGCAACTCATTTTGATGTGATGCCGTTAGGCTGTCAAGGGAACTTTTTAACCCAATTTCGATTTCTTTGGGTTCAACATGTAGTCATGGAATATGTCATCCATTGAATATGTGTGAATGACCTTTTATTGTTTTACACTTAATATCCACTTATATTGGGTTTATTTATATTTGTCACACATATTTTTGAGATTGATTTGTCCTTAATTTAAGGATACCTTCTTTATAAGGGATTTCATCAAATTTGACATTTCTATTGAGGGTTCATTGTTGTTATGCACCAATTCACTCTTATATGGTGTATATACTATCCGTTGGAGTATCATATCATGAATCCATTTATTCTCATGATATTATAAAGTTCTGAATAAATGTTATTCCTCAATTATTGTATTCAAGTGTCTCTGATTTTGGTAAAACCCCTTTGACCAAAATATTGTTTTAAATGTTTTAATTATTTGTTCTTATTAATATCCATATTTTCAAAATGGTTTTAAGGATTTATTTATATGGATATTAATGGTTTAAAATTTTAAGCTTCAAGGTGGTATGGGACACTTTGATTCAAAAATCTCTTTATTAAATGTTTTAAATGGTTTTGGAAATGGTTTCTTTTTGAATGGATTCAATATTTCAATATACTAAACTGTTATATTGTGATTGAAATATGGAAATGTTATGTTTCCTTTATGCATGTTTTATGTGACACATTTATGTTATGGTTCTTGGGCATTGTTATGAAAACGGGTGGTTCCGTGACAAACTAAGGGCGGGTGAGCCCGTTATAGCTCTCTAATGCATTGGGTAACGCGAAGGAGGGAAACGTTAAGGTTTCTCCGAAGAGATTTAGGGAATATACTGTGATGGGGATTCCAAACGTAACCAAGAGGGTTACTCCCTACGTGAGAATGTTATGAATGCCTAAAGTTACCTTTATGTCTCATGTTTTCTATGATTTATTCATTGTTTGATGAGGTATGTTAAAGTGCCTATGTTTTATGGGTAAAGTATGATTTCATTCTTATGTATATATGAACTCATGTTTCCTTTCCATATTTTTATAACCCTTACTGAGCTTTTTATGCTCATTCCAAGTTTTTGAAATGTTTTTCACAGGTCAAGGGAAAGGTACATGATGTGATGATAGTGTCAAGGATGTGTCAAGAAAGAATCCATGTTTTATTTTCAATATGTTACCGTTGATGGGAAGAATGAATACTGTCTTTTATGTAACCACTTTGTTTAAGTGTGGAATGTAATGCAAGTTTCATGATCTAATTCTCTAAAACTCTAAACCTGAAAAGATCCTTAATGTGTAATCTTTTAATAACTCAAGATTAAGTAAGTTTTAAGGCTGGGGCCTTATAGTTGGTATCAAAGGTCGGTTTAGATAACTTTATAGGTTAGGGTATTCTTTAAGCATAAGTGACATTACCATAATGGTTAGGATTTCAGAAAGAGTCCTAGTTTTAGATAAAGTGAATGAGTAAGTGTATCTTAGTGTTTACCTTCCTCATTAGTACATGATGGTTTTGTTGATATACTCACACTGACATTTCTATTTTTAGTGAATGGATGGATCTAGCAGGCACCAAAGAGACAACAGGTTTGAAGGAAACTGTGGTGGTTCTCTGATTAAGATACTTGATAAAATGGAGGATTCAATGAGGAAACTCGTGGTTGTTCTAAACCAAATATCAAGGAGTCATGATCAACCACTTCAACCTTGGAGAGTTCTCTAATGCATCATGTATGAGATGGCCAACCTGATGTGGAAATTCAGGTAATAATTATTAAGGTAACAATTAGGGTTTATATGATACTTAATTTTTAGGTAATTATGGGTTACTCTGTGATATGATGGAAAATGAAAGGAATGAGATAAACTTGAGGTTAAAATATGTTATGATTATTCTTGAAGATTTTATCTCATTTTGGGGAATGTTTTAAGAAATATATAGTTTTGGAAAAAGGACAACACGTAGACCGTGTGACATCCCGTCGCGTCGGACAAAGCTGCGGGAATCGAACCCACAACCAATGTGCGACTGGTATTTATCACCTACCACTGGACTACGTGAAGTCCCTGGTTAGTTTGATAGATTCATTATAGTTATATGATTTTATGAATTAAGAGTAATTTTATTTTGGGTTATTTATGAAAATGAATAACCTATCATGGAGAATATGTGATTAGGTTAATTACTTTTTAATACAAGACTTTAGGAGCAACTGATGTTGTTTGGAGATAAATGTTACGATTTAACTTGGAAGACTATGAGACTAAATCCTTCAAATATTTGGGTTTCAATCTTATATTGGTTTACTTTGAAGAATTTTATGGACAAATTGATTATAGAATGGTCCTCGTTGAACTTTGGGTTTTGTTGGACAAATTTTGGAGGTTAAGAATAGATTTTCTTTTTATAAAGGGTTATCCTTTTATGGATTATCTGATCTTGTACTAACCTTTTGGTTTTGGTTTTGGTTAAAGCCTAAAAAAATGGGAAGTATATGGTTCTTTTTTTAGATTAGGTGATTCTTTAGAAGTTGATTATAGTACTCTTAATGTGAACAAGTCTCCCTAAATACTTGTCTTTGGGAAAAAATATGAGTTTGATTAAGGAATCTAGTAAAATTTGATAGTCCACATGATAAGTGATTATGTTTCCTTATGAATAAATTCCTCAATAAAATGTAACATAAAACAAAAATGTTGCCTATTAACTTTTCCTACTGGGGAATCAAATACCGTTTAACCCAACACAAGTTTGTGATTTTCTCGTGGTTAACTTTCTCCTAAACATGTTTTCTATCACTCTCCATCAGAACATGACCCTTTGTTTTTTCCTCCATGTCCATATTTTCATACATTGAATCCTAGTATGGGTTAACTCGGGTGACCTTTGTACTTATCTCTCTTTATTTTAAAGTGTTTGTTTTACCGACTTTTGTTCCGATGTGGGACTTCCAAGGATGTTTCCAAGCGCAATTTTAAAATTGCGAGGACGCAATTCCCAAAAGGGGGGAAAGATGTAACAACCCAAGTAAATAAAGAATATGAAATTTCATATTTATCCATATTTGTGAATAAAATATTTAAATCACTTTAAAGGGGACGCTATGCTCAATGGCGTACCCAACACGCAACAACGAGTTTCTTGGGAATCTTACGTTGCACTCTAATAATAAAATAATATTATTTTAAATGGTAGTTAACATGTAGCCGTTGTAATGGTGGGAATGGATATAAATAACTAAAATATGTTTATATATGTTTTTAAATGTTTTTACATTTATCCAATAGAGGATAGAGGCTTAAAATACGGAAAGAATACAATTTTAGACGTATATGCCCTAGTATTCACTAAAGGTTCACTTATCGCCTTTTGATGGAGAATCGTCATTAAATTTAGTTTTGTTCACTCTTATACATTCTACTGGACCAAATAAAACTCTTCTTAAGAATCGGGACATCAAAATTTACTTTGTGTAAATTTTTGTATCTTTCGGATAATGTTCATTTTTTTTATGAATAGTGTAAAATGTTGTATTTTAATTCAAAACCTCTTTTTAATCTAATTTATTTATATGATTAGATTATCTTTTGAATTGGTTTTAAAGTGAAATCAGAATATATTTTTACCATTAAATCCAATAGTGGTCGTTGGAATTAATTTCACTTTGAAATCAGACTTAAACTAGTGTCAATCTTTTTATACTTATTGTTTTATAAAAACACGCTATTTGCTCTGACAATGGGAATTAATTAATAAATTAATTAATGTGACTAATATGTTTTGAATTTTGTAAAACGGACTTCATTTTTTAATTCAGAATATGAAATATAGCTTAGGGTGATGTTTTGGTATTTTTCTGAAAAACTCCAATTTTTGATGAATAGTGAAACCACTAAGTGGTAATCAAGCAAACTGATTTTTCAGTTAAATGAAAGTTTACCACTAATGTGTATTGAATTTTGAAAATCCGACATACATTGTTGTCATTATTATGTAAAATGTGGTTCAATGGGATGAAAATAATTTGTTGGTGAATAGTAACTTATTAAGTTTTTAATCGCGATTAGTGGTAATTAGTGTAATTTAAGGTAAAAATGATATTATAAGAATGTGAAAACACCATGACACTTATCCTACACCTATTGGGTGAGTCATTGCAGACCAATACAATCCATGGGCCAACTTGGGGACCCCATGGATCCACTTTGGTTGGGAAATGACATAAATAACATTTTTATTTAATGTAAAAGTAAAATTGACACAAACATGATATGTTTTAATAAAACAATTTTTAAGTGGGGTTATACAAGTCATATTTTTGATTATAAATATTCATTGGAAAGATAAAAAGATTTCCTACATAATAGTATTTTTTTAATAATTTTTAGACATTAAATAAATTACATTATTTATGACATAATAATGGTGCAGCGATGACATCATTATTTGACGATTTAAATAAAATGGAAAGATAATATCAAATATATGAACTACACATGTCCAAAACTTATTGTATGAGTGTATTTCGAAGCCGTATCACCTTATCCACGAATTATATCAATGTGGGACCTTTTGAAACCGAAACACATTTTCAAATAAAGTAATATTTCTTTACTTTCCAAAAGTGCCCCTCCTCTCCTCTTATAAAAGGCCTCCACCTCTACCTCATTTAACACACTCCTCAAGCCTTTGGCTCGGCCAACCCCTGCCCATTTATTCTCTCCAAATCCCTCTCCTCATCCTATAGGATTACCTTTGGGCATAATCCTTTCAAAGGAAGCCTTTAGGCTCAAATAAAAATGAGTTACACTTTTAAAGGTAATTCATTCTCTCATGTTCATTTGTTTTATTTTGCTTCTCCAACCCCCTATACTCTTTTGATTTACTTATTTTGTAACCACACCAGTATCTTAAATATACTAGGATGTTGTTATAAGATTTATTCGAGCTACACTCTCACACAACTACATCAAATGGTTAAAGAACATACGGTTTCCGTGGATGGTGAAATTCTGCCTCCCGAAACGATGATTGTTCAATACTCATTTAACACCTTCAAAGGTGTCCATTATTATGTCACTATTTTTATATATGATATATAATATGTTTATGTTTTATTTATGCTTCTTTATTTTTCATTTCGTCTTACCTTTATGGCTTCCATTATGGGTATACGCGATATCTTCATTTAAGGAAGTGCGGACTACCGCCCCCTCAAAGTGATTTGATTCGTTAAATACCATATGTGGGATGTATAAAGTATGGAAATATGATGTTATATATGATATTATACTGGAATTATAATATACCTTTTTATCATTATTATTCCATTATATAAAATATGAAATAGAAATGAAAGTAGCATTCATGCGTACGTACGGCTTACCGTCTCCATGAACGGTGCATTTCATTTCTTACCTCTAAATGATTATGTAATGTTATAAATGAATGAATGTACTGTATATATATGACATATATTATATCTACATAATGAATACAATTCTGGATATAATAAACATTTGGCCACACGAACAACATGTAATTGTAAGAAGTCCACTTTCGACTTAAGAACCAAATATCGGCAAAACAAATATTATTAACTTAAATGATTACATAATGTTTATGACATGGTAATAAGTGGTATAAAAGTAATAATTAACTTGAAAAAGGTTATTATGGAATTATAAATTAACTCAAGTTTATTATTCAGGAGATTAAAGAACGATCGAGTCAAGTCGGACCCGAGGTAAGGGATCCTACACCTCTCTTTCTTTTTAAGTACACTCTTTTATGTCATTCCTTTTATGCTCATATTTCTTATGATTGGGATGTTCTTTTAAATTACTCCTACTGTACATATTATTTTCATATGATGAGAGACCTTATTTCCTATCATCAATCCATTTTGTAAGTTTTGAGTGGCGCTGTTAGGCTGCCGAATTTTCGTAAGGGATTTTTCATCTCACTTTTATTCTCGTGAGATTTATGCTACATTTGCCACAAATTCCATTGAGTGGTGTATGTAATGCCCATTATTATACTCTTTGTGTAATATAATTTCGTTTATGATTATTTACATCAATCATCTATTTTCCTTCTTTCATAGGGTGTATGTTTTGAAAGATACCAAAGTCGGTAAAGGAACCTTTCACCCTCCTCTTTTTTAGAAGACTTCTTTTGTTGGGTCTTTTAACTTGCATATTGTTATGTTGGGATATGTTCTAATATATCCTTATTGGTGTAAATTTTATGTCCAAGTGATGAGATACACTTTTTATTTCTCATCAACTCATTTTGATGTGATGCCGTTAGGCTGTCAAGGGAACTTTTTAACCCAATTTCGATTTCATTGGGTTCAACATGTAGTCATTGAATATGTCATCCATTGAATATATGTGAATGACCTTTTATTGTTTTACACTTAATATCCACTTATATTGGGTGTATTTATATTTGTCACACATATTTTTGAGATTCATTTGTCCTTAATTTAAGGATACCTTCTTTATAAGGGATTTCATCACATTTGACATTTCTATTGAGGGTTCATTGTTGTTATGCACCAATTCACTCTTATATGGTGTATATACTGTCCTTTGGAGTATTATATCATGAATCCATTTATTCTCATGATATTATAAAGTTCTGAATAAATGTTATTCCTCAATTATTGAATTCAAGTGTCTCTGATTTTGGTAAAACCCCTTTGACCAAAATATCGTTTTAAATGTTTTAATTATTTGTTCTTATTAATATCCATGTTTTCAAAATGGTTTTAAGGATTTATTTATATGGATATTAATGGTTTAAAATTTTAAGCTTCAAGGTGGTATGGGAAACTTTGATTCAAAAATCTCTTTATTAAATGTTTTAAATGGTTTTGGAAATAGTTTCTTTTTGAATGGATTCAATATTTCAATATACTAAACTGTTATATTGTGATTGAAATATGGAAATGCTATGTTTCCTTTATGCATGTTTTATGTGACACATTTATGTTATGGTTCTTGGGCATTGTTATGAAAACGGGTGGTTCCGTGACAAACTAAGGGCGGGTGAGCCCGTTATAGCTCTCCAATGCATTGGGTAACGCGAAGGAGTGAAACGTTAAGGTTTCTCCGAAGACATTTAGGGAATATACTGTGATGGGTATTCCAAACGTAACCAAGAGGGTTACTCCCTACGTAAGAATGTTATGAATGCCTCAAGTTACCTTTATGTCTCATGTTTTCTATTATTTATTCATGGTTTGATGAGGTATGTTAAAGTGCCTATGTTTTATGGGTAAAGTATGATTTCATTCTTATGTATATATGAACTCATGTTTCCTTTCCATATTTTTATAACCCTTACTGAGCTTTTTATGCTCATCCCAAGTTTTTGAAATGTTTTTCACAGGTCACGGGAAAGGTACATGATGTGATGATAGTGTCAAGGATGTGTCAAGAAAGAACCCATGTTTTATTTTCAATATGTTACCATTGATGGGAAGAATGAATACTGTCTTTTATGTAACCACTTTGTTTAAGTGTGGAATGTAATGCAAGTTTCATGATCTAATTTTCTAAAACTCTAAACCTGAAAAGATCCTCAAATGTGTAATCTTGTAATAACTCATGATTAAGTAAGGTTTAAGGCTGGGGCCTTATAGATATTGTCTCATCTTAGGCTACCAATATTTATGTCTCATCTTTGGATACATCATGGTAACTCCATGGTGTAAAAACCAATGATATTGATGTTTAGTATCTATTAACTCTTAACTCATGTATATAAAAATGTCCACTCTACCTTGAAAAAAAATGTACCATTGGGAGACCTAGTCAAAACAATAGATAAGTACCCACAATATATAATTTCACAGTAATGTTGAAAATTGATATATATTTCTTGACCAAGTAAAATATGATCTTCAATAGAAAAATCAGCATTTACATAAGATAATAAAACCTTCTATTCAACCTAACCAAATTAATGTTCATCCCAGCAAGAAAATCATCAAATACCACTCATTCATTGATTCCGTTAAAGATTAATTTAGTAATTTTCAACTCAATGCATCAACAAATAGATTCCCATTTCAATGTGTAAATGAAATATCAAAATAAAATGTCTAAGTATATCTAACCTAGTGAATAATTCATAATATAATGTCTCTCGAGGTGAAAATATACATCAGGATCTTATAATTCGAATACATAGTGAAATTCTCACTAAAGAGACAGTGGGTCTATGTCTAAAGACAGTGAATCTCTATAAGAAAATTCTATATCATGGGTATGATAATTATAATCATGGGGATGAGTCTTGAATGAACCATATTCCACCTCCTATATCCCCCACATAAGAACACATCCCTATCTCGTACCTAAAACATCACTAAAAAACATCACATCCCAAAACTGGTTGCATAAGAGTCATAAAAGGAGATGAATTCAATATCATCTTTTGTTTCTAAGAGTATATTTTACACAATTAATTACATTCATTATAGGTAATCTATTTTAAATAATACCTGGTAATGGAAAAATACATAAAAATATCTTTTATTAACCAATCAATCGCAGGAGGCTGTAGATCTCTAATACATTTTTGGGTAGGCAAAATTCATTTCCACTGGAATATTTTCATGATTTGTTGAGAAAAAACAACATAAAAATAATTTATTATAGAAACTAAACATCATGGATACAAAAATGAAATATATACATTATTCCACATAATAAATGTTATTCCAAATTAATGAGAACACCATATGGATGGCCACTATATTCCTCCAAAAATCAAAATGAGAAGAAAATGTTATCCACAAAAAACCCATGAAAGAGTCCAAGAACTGATGAGTGATCTGGTTCATTAATTCCATATAAAATGTGTGCGAAATAGTAAGGGAAAATGGAATAACGAAGTAATAATAATGTTTATACCTAATCCTAGAGGATAACATTATAATTTCCTCTTATCATAGCATTAATTAATGATACCCTGACTGAATTTCATCATAAAAAACCATTACTCTCTCCACAGTCAATCAAATAGGTCATCAATCCTGTGAGTCGATTTAATTTTGTATAGTACTAGTGATAACCATAGAGACATTCTTATATGAAGAAATAATTTGGAATCAGTATCATCACACAAAACATTGAGAATCTTCAACTATATGGGTTCCATATGATTATATGATAAAGAGATGAGACTCATCCTTAGAAGTAATTCAATGGTAAACTAAATCCTTCAATACAGTGGTAAACTATAAAAATCATCATGAAAGACCGTAGGTAACTCATTCACAATATTAGGAAGTATACCAATTAAACACTAGTAAAAGATGTGTAGAGACGTATATTATAAATCGAATGATATCATTATGGAATTTTGGAACAACATGTAACAATTTTACAGACATAAGATACCACTCACCATGAAATACATGTGTGACGCCATAAAAAGATAAAAATGAACACAGTGATGATAATAATCGATCTAGGATTTAAAAATAACCATATAATACATTTAAATAATAATTTTTATTATTTCAAGATCAATAACTAGAATATCCCACATGACCTCATCATCAGAGATCATGACTATTCACCTAAAAAGATTATATCTTTATTCCTTCCACCTTCCATAATGGGTATAATTATCCATCATTATTTTCCTAAACATAGAGTGTGATCCCAAAAAATTATTCAGCATAGATGATTCAAATTAATTACATGCACCCGTATAAAAAAATCCAATACTATAAATGATTAAATAATTTTTTTAACTATTATATTATCCGTCCATACTCCAGATTATTCTTGTGCATAATCAACAACATTAATATACACATCCTCATCTCATTCATGAGATATCATCACTACATTAGTTTACACATTTTTATGAAAATGAGATCCTTACCATTTTCAATGATATAATGGTCATAGAATCATTTGGTCATAGTGTATCTGAATCTAAATCATTTGGGAATTATTTTGAAAAAAATTATTATGGTTATCGAATTGTCCAAAATGATGGAATATCCTAGGTGATACAATAATATATATCTTGGTATGGTTAGGTCTCCCACACTAAAACAAAACCACCAAGTGATTACCCATGGAATACCCTCAAACATCTCTGGATGTGAACTAAACACCCTTACTTTATTTCACTTTCTGACCAAATGATGGACTATGGCTACTACCTACTACATTTGAATCCCTACATAAACATATCATTTTAGAAATGTATTATTTTTTCTGTTTTTACCCTATTATCCACCTCATTAATGTTATTGTGGAACAAGATAATTTTCATTAGGTTGATATTGTCCCATAAACATATCTCAAACCTATGTGACATAAGGTAATCATTAGAAATAATCATTATTGATAAGTGAAAATAACATATTGAAATAATTATAATATTTCATAAAAGAAAATTCCCCATTATCAAAGGTCAAAACATCACGAGTCATTAAAACCCTAATTTTTTTAAGATAAAACTTCCATTTAAATACTTTCTTGAAAGTGTTCTACGTATGATCCTAGTGAAAAATAAATTTCATGAGAGTCCATTAACATTTCCTTCAACCTCATTCAAGAATATATGTGATGAAATCAACGTTTGATTCCTCTTGATTCTATAAGAAGTTAAAAATACCATAAATCATTTCATTCCACTATTTGGGTTCTCAGTGCGCATTTTCCACATAAATAATAGGTTTCTTCTATTTGAAAAATTATAAACTGTGGTCCAATATTCATTCAATGTTTTAAATACTTGTATGGGTCAGATAATTTAGGGTTTACAAAACATCTTCCACTAGTGAAGGTTCTACTATAGGATTTTCCTATAATAAATTCACTTATATTATTATCCTAGATATGAAGGATCACATTTTTAAGGGATTATCAATAAATAATAAAAGAAAACACCAGATTATCTTAGTAATACACCTCTAAATCAATAGATAAATTCTTGAATCTATATGAACACCTTTAAACAATAATATTTTAAGGAATGAAAAGATCTAAAAAGTGGGGAAATGAGAAAATACAATATTATTCTAAATAAACTGAATAAAATTCATATAAATTACCTAAAGAAAATCTCAAACCTTGAAGGAAAATCCTAAACTACCCATGGAAACTAGGAGTAAAATATGAATGGGAGTTGTCTAGTAACCCAACCATATTGGCCACTTGAGTTCTAATAGTCCTAATTCCATTATAACATAAACCCTAAACTGAACATTGGGGATGAGAGGGATTGTCCGGGATCTATCAACTATAATTTTTATTACTTTATTATTCATCATATTTCACACAATATGGGGGATCTATCGAGGAGGCCACTCACACGCATCATATTTCAATTTCCACTACTGAATATTTAAAAAAATAAAACAATAATAAAATGATAATATAAATTGGGGGCGGGGGTTATGAAATAATGTGATATAAAAAATATATAAATTTAACTATAAGAAAAATACCAAATATAAGTAAGTGAAATCAAAATTATTCCAGTGGATAAGAACAAAGCTGTTCTCAAGATTTTATGGTGATTATATAATTGTTCTTTATAATATTAATTCTTATTATTATATTCTATGATTGATAAACACTATTGGTCTATAACCATAAATTGAATTATTATTGTCCCACACTAACCATAATATTATAGGATGAAATTCCCTCACATCATAACCATAAATAAACCCCACTCGGTATGCAGTATTATGATGGAAAATTAGTGGAATAAAGATTAATGGGTAAATGAATAAAATAATAGTGAAAGTAGGGAGAAACCTTCAAAAAAATGGTTTCTCTTCTATGTAAATTTTAATAATAGAATAAAAATAATAATTTTTGGATAAAGAACACAACCACCATCACTCCCCCACCCCATAAAAGCCTTGAAGTTAGTTCTCCATTTTCAAAGAGTTCAGAAAATATAATACGAAACAATATATTAATGGTAATTGATGAATATAAATTGAAATTTATTAAACCAGTAAAAAACCATTAAATAATAATAAATCCTAATTATACTCAAAATGGGTAAACAAAATAGTTAACCATTGCCATGGAAGTGGTATTGTAAATTTTTAGAAGTAATTATCACAAAATTTCAACCAAAAAATATCCTATCAAATATAGAATCAGTGATGCCCACATAATGGATGAATCTCAAAATTGTTTCTTCATTGAATATGGTTTAATATCTCTCCTATATCCACAAAATTAAGGGCTTCATTGTCCATATATATCACATTATATGATAGTTTTACTTTGAATTAATTTTCTATCCTTGGGAATATTAAATTTCCATTTTCTATATTGACTAGGAATATATGAGTATGATTGAGTCTAAATATAGTGATTAAAAACATAAAAAATCTAAATATGCCACTTGGTGGTCACGTAGAATATTTTCTGATTTATGTTTCTAATCAATATTGGGATCAACTCAGTCATTGAATACCCACTGATTGAATTATTATTATACTAAACCAAACCTCTACATACATGATAATAATCCCTCACATCATCACCACAATGATACTCCATTTTATATGCAACATTATGATAATGATGTTTGGGAATAACAATAAATTGGAATAAAAATACAAAACTAGCCAATGAATGCTAAAACATTACCCATAAATGGTTTCACCACTCTTGAAATTATCATAACAAAATAATGGAAAATTATTTAAGCACAAAAAACTCAATAACTACTCCCTAGAAAAAATTCTAATGATAGATATCCATTTTCATGGAGTTTATATGTGAATATTGGAAGGACACACTTGAAAAAAATGAAATAGGATACAAGAATATGGATTGAAATATATTAAACATGTGAAACACTATTATAGAGTCACAAACCCTGATTTAACACAAAATGGGTAAAAAATATCTAACCCTTGACATTGAAGTGGTGGTTTACATTTAGGGGAAAAATCATTCTCAAATTTCCTTCCAAAACATTCTCTTAAATGTTATATTTTTAAAGACTAATTAATGGAAAAATATCACAATTGTTTTTTATTGAATTTATTATTCTTTTGATCCTCTCTCTACCTTAAAAAGGTGAGATATATAGTCGATGTGTACCCTGAGTTTTCATAATATTACGCAAGAAATATTCTCTAGCCTATATGAAATTATAATTCCAAATTGTATATATCCGATGAATTTATTACAATGAAAGTCATTGAAACTCTGGATAACTCAACAAAATAAAATTTTTCCCATATTCTTCTTAAACTCTATTTGAAATATTATCTTTTTTTAGTTTCCCATTTGTGAGATATGATCATATTGTCAAAATTTTATTGATCTAAGAACATATTCAATGGATTGAATTGTGTTCTTGATCTAGGCCTCAATGTTTTTGATTATGTGTTGGTGCCAATTGGATGAGATATATCCATAATTTTTTGATGACCTAAAAATGTAATTTCAAATTTTGGATTAGTATAAAAGAAGATATGGACAAAATATCAATATGATATAAAAATAATTAAATTACACAATTATGTTGTTTTCCCAATTAATCTCAAATAGTTAATAAAACCTAAAATTGTGACAATTTCCCATAAATTATGAAATTATTAAGATTAAAACATTCTACTATATAATTATATATAGTAATAATGAGTTAAATCACCAAAAAAATTTATCATATTTTCTTTTGGGTATTCCATTTCATATAATTTTGTTGAGAACCAATTATATTTGACCAGACATGTCACACAATATATATTTCCACAAGGTATATATCAACACAAAACCAATAAAGAATCATGTTTATGGTATAAGAGATAGGAAAATATAGCTTGTAATTAATGAATAGGTACAAATCAGTGATAAATACAATGTAAGCCCAATGGAAAAACCTAAAAAAAATCAAGGCCAAGAATGAAGCCAAATGCATATCTATATATGACAATCTGTCACTATCATCACAACCAAACACAAATTAAACGTCATCTAAGATAATAAATTGGGATAAATAGAAATATTCCCCTAAATTTTATCCTAAAAAAAACATAGCATCAGACTCCCAAATGCTTATGTTGGATATGATGAAAACACCAAATTTGATGCTTCTATGAAATTATATAATGGAATCCACTAAGAGAAAATTATTTAAACATAAAGAGAAGGTTTCATTAATCTATTTAATTTAAAAAATATTTTAAAAATATATCCATTGAATCCATTAATACAAGTCACATTATAATAAACCATGAATACAAAAATATTACATAAGAGATAAATAAAGAGAAATAAAAAAAAACTATGAATATAACATAAGATAAAAAAGTTATAATTCAAACAAGAAACTTTTCCATCATAAAGATGGGATCTAGAAAAAGTAATTACATACTTGGATATGAAAGGAACACTAAGTTGTTATAACTTAAATCCCGAAAAATGAATCTCACCACTATCAATTAATATCACATCCATAACCCCAAGTGGTTTGACATTGACATAGGTTTCTATATGTCCATTACCCAATACACCCAAGGATCCCATTTTATATGTTTTCCCTAAACATTCATGTAAACCATTCTCAAAGTTTTGTAAAACATTTTAAAAAATAATGTATAATTACTCCCATGTTTGAATGTTCATTTTCAATAAAAACCATCTTTGAGGATTTTTATCAAAAACATGATTAACAATTAGTTGTTATCAATTAAAACCACCCTTAAAACCCCCTTTATACTCCACCTAAGTTGTAATTTCATACAAAATAATTATTTAACATCAAATAAATAATTTTTCATAAATCAATTCAAGGGATTTACAAGAACTCCATGTTAATAATGATATTGAACCATTTTATAAAGAAAACTTCATTTTCAATGATGGAAACCATGTTTACTTCATAATAGGTTATTTAAAATGATGATATTGAGATCCCATTATCCTATATTAACAAGAATAATACTAAGAGGGAATGAATCACCCTAAGCCACTACATAAAGAAGGTTGAAAGACCAGAACCCTTCCTTGAATCAGCTATATTAAAAAACATAGAATGAGAATGTATAACGAAATAATTGAGGTTACCTACCTGCAAATAATTTTTTTCATTTTATAAAAGGTGGTATAAGGGTATCCGGGACCTAGAGAGTACAACTATAAAAATGACCGACACAATGCAGCAAACAATTCAAAATTCAAAATATCAATTCAAAATAGGTGGAAATTGTGCAACACCTCGAACCACAAACCCGCGCATCGACCTCGAAGCACGGGAACTCCCACAACCTGCATCATCATGAATCAAGAGCCTCAGGGCACACACCCGAGGAGACTGACAAATCCGTAGAAACCAAAACACCGAAGAGCTTCACTGGTGCCCGTTGTCATCATCTCATGACGGAAACCAAATTCCAGCTCACCGTCATCCCCATTCGAATCGTCCAACAGCAAGAAATCAACTCATAAAAACAAACTGAAACACCAAAAAACCACTCCAAAAATCGGATCGAAACCCAAAAAAAATGAATCAACAAGAAAACAACCAAATAATAACCACATCCATAGCCATAGGATCCATTTAATCATCACCTCGAAACTCCAAGATATGACAACTTCACCATCGTCATCACATCCTCCCCACCAGAGAGAGACCAGAACCAATTGCATAGGCACACTTCTCGTCGCCTATGTCCGAAACATCCATGAACACTACACTCAACCTCAAAATTCCTAGCTCTGTGAACGAGGCGTCGTTCTTGAACCACCGAGGAAAGGGCTTAGGCACTAATTCAACACTGTGCCACTAGACAGACACCAGTGCGTGCAAGGCGATCCAAAACAGAGCCTCTACAGCAAAAATACCACCGCCTCGAACCGTTGAGAAATGGAAGAGGAGCAGTGCCGATCCCGGATGGATTAGGAGGCGTGAGAGAAACCCTAGCGGTGCTCCACCCATTACGGCAGGTGTCGCAATACCGCATTTCATCAACTGAACCTCTAGAACAAATCCAAAAAAAGAAACACAAAAACCCAAATTATCAAAACCACCTTCAGAAACCCGAAACAGAAAATATCTACCCCCCTCCGAACCGCCCAAATCTTACATCGAACATGCCGGAAAGGATCTACTAGAGCCGAAGCGGGACCACGCCACTGCTTAAGTGGGATCTCGAGGCCGACGCTGATCCATGTCTAATTGATGTGATACCATTACCGAGCTACACCGTGGAGAGCACCATCGAGCCGAGATCTCGAAACACGACGCCACTAGAGCACCGTTGAGGCGTGCTGACATCATACCAAGAGCCAGCAGCCGACGCCAAGACCTCTGGGTCATCTCAACAGTTAAATAATGTTTAATAGGTATTAAACATTCCCTATTGATGGTTTAATTTTCCATCATTATTGGGTGAAACATCTCCCGGATAATTAGTGATAGAATCAGTACTTTCAAACTTTTAATCAACTGCCACAATAGCCTGATGCTTCCCAGCATGTAATTCTGGAACCAAGCACACCAATATTATTAATCATGATATAACAACCATATATGTCATGGGGTAAACATATTGAACATTTTAGGCCCACCATGCCTTTCACAATGGCAGGGTGGTGGCGAGTCTAGTCGAGGTCTATAGGAATACCCCAAGAATGGAACACCCAAGACTAAACCTACAATGGGCATGTTTTCCCTTCCACTATCACACATGTGGACCTGATTATAAACACTCAATAGTCCACATTATTATATATCCCGTGTATCATTGAGAAAGGCCAAACAAATTATAATCCACCAAACACCAATAAATCATCAGGAAATCGAATTTAATAACATTAAAACAAATACTAAAACACAATGGTGACCTAGAGTGTGTCACATGAACTCTAATACAATTTCGCTAATTATATAATTTTGACCTACTGATTAGAAATTTCAAATCCATTTTATCTGATTATATTTAAAAATACAACAAAATTAATTTAAAAATTCTAATTGTAGAATGTATTAAAAAATATTTTTTACAAATATATCACTCATTTTCTAAATATTTTATTTATTTGTTCATAAACCAAATTCAATGTTTTTTATTTTATAATTTCATATATATAATACATATTTTGTAATGAAAATTGTTTTCTTAAAGTTCAAAAATCATTCATATAGACTAATAATTCCATAAAAGGTATAATATTTCTAAAAATGTAATATTTCTAGATTCACCTTAAAATCTATCATTCTCGAAAAATAGTAAAAATTATCCTAACATTATATTGATATATTTAATATAAAAATATATTTCATTTTAGGAGTTTAACATTATAAGATATATAATTTTAAAATTTAAATAAATTTATAATTCATGGAAACTAATATTTCAATATGAAAATACTTTTTTTGAAAATATTTTTTGTTGTTATTCAGAATTTATATATATAACTAAAAATTCTTATATTAATCAGTAAATATTTTTTTTATTTACAACATAATTAAGAAATAATATAATAAGTGTTCATTAATAAAAATTTCATCTAAAAAATATATAGATTCTTAAAAATAATAATCAATTCAGTAAATTTGTATAAAATAACATATATGTATATATATAATATTTCATAATCTAGTTACTCTTATTCATACATACTAATTTAGTTAATAGTTTTAGTCTCCATATATAAAATTTAAAATATAAATATACCAAATTTCTATTTTAGGTCATTCTTAAATGTGGAGAAATATATCTAATATATTTGACTTAATTAGTTGACAATGTATTTTAAAATATTGGTTCGTTTCACTAATTTGAGGTTCTTATTCTCACTATGAAATTATAGAATACAATGATACTTCATCCCATTCCCCTTCTTCTATCTCTTTTTAGAATTAACTGATTTCTTTCTTTCGTTCACAGGTTACAAGATACTCTTTATTCTCATGTAATCTAATTTTTTTTATTCTAAATTTATTTCATAGAACAATGTCAATAGATCTATTCTTTTTTAATATTCTACATTAGTATACAAACAATAATAAACAGGTACTTATTCATCTTCATAGATTCCAAATAATTTCTCTAATATAATTTAGTATTGGATATTCACCAACATATCACAGAGAAAGTTTCTATTAGATTATAACCGTTTACCTCCACTTCATTCTTTTATCCACTAATCAATATCTACTCTTCTATATTTTAATATTTCATGCACAATAATCCTCTAAATCCTTTAGTTTGGATTATAATTTCAAATTAAATTTCAAAATACCAACTTCTTTCAACTTATTCTTTAAACTTATCCTTTTAGATGATTGTATAATTAGATCCTCATAATTCATTTCAAATTAGTAGTTGTTATAAATTAAAATGTCCACTAAATAACCTAGGTTAATACAAATTATCTTGGTTTTTTTAATCTACCTAGAATTCAAAAATTATGAAATGGGAACCTCTACTATAGTGTACCATAGCAGTCCAAACTGATTATATTTTTAATTATTGAACACATTGTTGTGCGAGATAATTAAATATGGCATGTTATTTATACAAATTTTAGTCACACGAAAGCTCTATAAAACTCCCTTGTAGCATGATCCTTGAATTGTGTAATAATCATCATCATTTTCACCAAAATGTGTAATGGAATATAAGATGTTGTTTGTAGGTCCCATATTCTCAATGAACTCCTGAAATCTAGATACTCATTCATTATTTAATGTACCATCAATATATTAGAAAGATTTTAAATTTATAGGTCCATAAATAATTTATCTAGCCTCCTCTAAGATTTGGTCCTCCTTTTGTAACCAAAGAACCAATCTAGCCCATCAATCATTGAATGGTTTACTCTTCAATTTCAAAATAACTTCCCTTTTCAAGATCATTACTGTGTCTTTTTTCTCTACAATTATGAACATATTTTACATCAAACATTCAAGATGAAAAAAAAATATTTTTAGTGTGAGACACCATTGTTAAAAATCATTAATCATAGACTCTATCAATGACATGTAACCACTATGAACCTGATTAATAATCTTATGAAATACTTTTAATATAACATCAAAACATTATCGAAATATCACGGATGGACATTATTCAATTTAATTTTTCCAAAATTATATCATTTAAATCAATGAAAGTGCTTAAATTAATACTATGAACCAATCATATTAGGTTTTTCATCAAATAATTCATATAAATTATTCCAAAAACATAATAAGAATTGTTTTGGCTCATAACTTCAGAATCTATCATTTATGACATGTGTGTTTAATTCATTAAATACTATACCATGTAAAACAATTATTAAAATCTTATTCGTCTTCTTAATCCATATTGAATAATGTAAATAAACTTATAATATAGTTACTCTTTATTATATCTTGTATATATTGTCATCAATGAAATCCTTCTTCATTGAAAACTATTACAATATTTGATAACAAATATCAATTAACAAATCTAGGATCAGAAATCCCTCCCATTATATCTATTGGAAATTAATATAAAACTATGTTCCAACATAAATATTTGTATCTCACTATTAAATCATGATTTTTAAATTCTTCTCTCCCCTAGACTTTTCATGTATCAATTAGTTTCATACCAATTTCTCTTTTTCTCCCCCTTTCCCGAAAATATTTTCCTTTTTCATTATATTCCCCTAATTTGATAGGAAATATAAAGTACTTGAGAAATTGTTTTAATTGTTACTTATAAATGTTTCAAAAATCATTTCACTTTAAGAATGTTGATTATTGCTTATTTTATAAAATAGGGGGGGAGGATTGATTTGGACAACTAAGATGCCCCTTCCATATCAAAATGATATGAAATGAAACATTAAAACACAAAAACATTTCTTCAAGGAAAATTAAATTTGAATTATTATATGAAAATTAATGATACTAAAAATTATGATACCAATTTTCTATGATGCATATTGACCTAAATTTTAATTCAGGAACTTCAAAACACAGATCAATAACTTTCATGTATAGATGAATGGATACAATAAACCTGGAATATTCTCAAACATTCACTTTTATATCATTGATAAAAATTAATGTATCCCCTAATGAATTATAATATTATTTTGATGAAAAATGTTGATAGATAATGAGTACATACTTTTTCAATGGTATTTACATCATAAACCATATAGATTATTCATATTTTCATTAGATATAAAATTAGGAAACTTATTCATTATTCTTCATTTGTTTATCCATCTAAGAGAAACTCCTCATGATGTTTATAATGGTTAATATATTTAATAGATATGCTCTAAGATTTAAATAATGAGAATACATAAAAATTGAAATATTTATAAGGATCTATAAATGATAACTTCAATATCATGACCATCGATGATCACTTTAAGGTATTCTAAATAAAATTATAAATTATGAATTTAAAACATAATGGGATATTTATATTCTAGTATTATAATGTTTAAAACACATTATTTAACATCATTAGAGATGAATATTAAGCATATATTAATTTGAACTCCAATTTAAGAATCATTCAATTGTGGTGAAATCTTCATTATTTTTACTAAAATTTAAATAATATACTCTATCTAAGGTTCTACCCTTGAGAAGAAACCTTATCTTCAATTTTCATCATTTTATGTATAATCCCAAAAAAAGTTTCAAGGGAGTAAGATGGATATTTTTTGTTATTAATGTGATACATAAAGTTCAGATGGTTTTACCAACCAAGTAGATACATTTTTCATGCTTCCAAATCTTATTCCAAAAACAAATTCATCCTTAGGGAAAAAAGATCTACTTTCATCTTATTATTCCGTATGTGAGATGTAATCCTTTATTCTAATTGTAAGTTGATTTATTTTTAATTATTTTTCTTGTGTTGGATAGATTGTTGAAACACATCTAGAATTATATTTGGTCAACTTTAATCTCCCACATAGATTTTATATGACACGAGAGTTGTCATTTTTTGAAAACTAGTCATATTATTTTGATTTATCTGGTGGAATATTCTCTTTTCATTTTATAGTAGTTATTTATTTTTCCTCATCTAATTTATTTTTTTTTCTCTAAATCTACATACTATATTACAAGTTAATAATTGGTAACATTGGGATACATCATATATTCTTCACATGAGAACATTTCATTGTTATTATTAATATCAAATATTTTATATGTGACACCCCTCCTGTTCTTTTAAGAATTTTTTTAAATATTATCCTCCTTTTGATTATTTTCCAAGGGTGACAATTTTTTCTTATTAATATTCTATGAATAATTATGACTTGTAAAATTTTTATTTTTTCTTCCCATATTTGTTTATTCTTTATAAACAAAGGTTTTTGGAATTTTAATCCAGCTTCAATTATAAAAATGTTGGGATAAACATGCTCTACTTATGTTCTAACTCCCCAAGATTTTGTAAAACAATTTTTTTTCAGATTAATTTAATAATTTTGACATTTTTCATTTCATACATCACTAAATATAGTTTTTTTATATTAAATTACTATGTTTTCAGGTGTTCACTATAAGAAATACATATATTAGCTTAAACTACACACAACAACGACTTGTCTTGCATTATATATGACATAGAGTTTCTACAAAATATGATAATATTATTATAATTATTTAAACAAGATAGCTATAAATTAACCATTAAACTTAGTAATATGAATAGAAATAACTATTAATTATGTTATAGTTATAATGGGTTTATATAAATAAAATATATTGTTTCCAAAACATGTAATATTGTTAATGTGTTTATATGTTTTAAAATACTATATTCTAAAATAATCTTTTTTATGAAATTTTGTGAATGTTAATAAAATTAATTTTTTAAACAATTATAGATTTAGTTGGATAAAATAAAATTCACTTCTTTATTCATAATTTATCAATTATATTTGTCTAAATTATTTGGATTTTTGTGAGAAACTTATTTTTTGTGAATAGTAAAATAATTTGAATTATAAATCACAACTAATTTTCCATATTACATATTTATATAGATAAATTATATTTTTAGTTGGTTTTAAAGTCAGAATATATCAATTATTTATTTTAAAATCCAATTTTTTTCATTGGAATAAATTTTATATTGATTTTATATATAAAATCTTAATTATATTTTTTGAAACCACACATTAAATAAACTCATAATTCTATCTAATGGGTAGAAAACTTAATGTTCTTGTTTATGGCAAACCACTGCCCCCCGAAACGATGTTGTTCATTTTTCCTTTACCAACCCTCATGGTTGTGAATTATGATGGGAAATGTATTTATTTAATTTTATATATGATATTTATATTTTATTTTTTCTTATTTAATTATTATATGACAAATAATTTCATTAATTCCATTTTTTATATGTTCGATAATCTTGTTTGGGGAATTGTGCACTACCACCTTCTCAATGAGATGTGATTCGTTCACATCATACATGGAATGTCTTCAGGATGTGTTTAGTGAAATAATATGATATATATATAATGATAATTATAATTTAATTATAATATATATAAATACATATATTTAGTTTATTTTATTTCATTCAATTCGACAATAAAATGGAAACATCATTCATGCGTATGTACGACTTACCGTCGCCATGAATAGTGTATTTTATTTCACACTTATATATTATATATATTGTTATAAATACATATGTACTAAATATATATGATATTTATACCATTTTTTAAATTCATTAAATAAATATTTCATGATCTAATTAAGATGATCATGAATAAAAAGTCAAAATATATACAAAAAATAAATCATATATTACGCAAAAAGTAACATTAACATAGAGTTATTTAAGAAATTGTAAAATAAATACATAACCAGATAATATATGGTATTAGATATGGTAATATATATTTTTATTAAATTTGATATAAAATTATATTTTTTAAAGGATTATTTAATTTCTACAATGAAAGTGAATACTTAAGGTAAAGAAATTTCATTTCACTGTTTACTTCCTTGAGATACATGCCTTATTCACCACTCATTTATTTTTTGTTTTCTGTATACATATCATGGATGAAATATATTATTTTTATACTTATATTTATTGTTACATACATATCCATTTTATTATCTTTATTTTATATGGTTTATTTTACAAAAGATACCAAATTAGTAAAGTAATCTGGTCTCAATTTTCTTTCCTTGAGGCATATGCATGTTTTCCCCTATATTTTTCTACGAGATGTATATATTTCCTATGAAATGATATATCAAGAGTCCAATTCTTTTCATACAATCTCTAGATTCGTGTAGTTTTATTCTTTCCATTGTATTGTTATTCAATTTTACCAAATTGGTAATGGTTTATAGATTCAATCACATTGTTTCTCGAGATTTTTTTTTATTATGATTCCATTGAAGAAATATTATGATATGTATCTCAATAAAAATAATGAATTTTCTTAAACCCTATGTATTCATTTAATATCAATGTAATTATTCCATTTTCAACTTTTTGGTAGTTTATGTAATTAAGAAAATATTTTTATGAAAACCTATTGTTATTTTTCTTTCAGTTAGAAATATATGTTCTTTCACAATTGTGTTTTCTGAAAATATTATAAAAATATTTTACGATTATCCTATGATGATCAAAAAAAATGTACCCATGTTTTACCTTTTCACAAAACAGTTTTAAAAGGAATTTTCCAATCAATTTTTAATCACAACACTTTTCTAAACATTTAAGGTGAAAAAATAATGTTCAACGTGTACAAACATACCCTCCATCATGAAAATCATTTCTTTAATGCTTCTATTGTAAGATTAAAATGTTATTAATTTTTATGAAAATTTTATCCTAATATTTTGTACATTTTTTTATTTTAAATTGGTTTTTAAACATAAAACATGAAGATGGAATATGGGAAAACTAGATCTACTATGGGTAGATGGGGAAGACCAATCCACTGTGGGAAGATAGGGAATCTCAATCCCTAAAAATGAGTGGACTATGATTGGGTATGGTGTTGTATCCCTCTATTTGTTGTAGTCCCCATGAAGTTCCTTGAGAAGTTATAGAAGTGGGTATTTACTTATAAGGAATTATATAAAATTTTTATGTGTATAACATAATTCAATTCTATATTCCTATGTTATTTTTTCAAAGATTATTCTATTGTTTCACTTGTAATTGATGTCTTTTGAAATGCTAATATTTATTTCATGATACTTTTTTATGATTTTTTTATGTATTGTATGATCTTATAATGTTATTATATCATTCTCATACCCTTATTATCATGTTTATTCTTACATATCACCCTTGATATCCCATAAAGAGCATTTGATCTCACCCCATTTTATATTTCCTTCCCCATGTTATATGTATGATGAGTTTAAGAGGGTTGATAGTCTCAGAGAACCCAGTGGTAAATAATGTAGATCACTCATGTACCAGAGTTTACATTTCCATGTTTCCAAAAGAACTAAACTAATATAGGTTTTTTGTATCTGTTTTTGTTTGTTTTAAGTATTCTATAAAAATAATATAATGTCCTTGTAAATAAAGATATGGTTGTCATAGTTGGAATTAGAGTGAAATTTAGTCATCCTTTTATGTCTAGGATGTAAAATAATTATTTATATTACTAGGTATATTTCTAAATATATCTTAAGTGATGTATCAATGGATAAGTATAAGGATAAGTTAATGCTCAATTAATTGTCATAGAATTTTGGTAAATTATATAAAGTTTGGTTCCCTTGAAATACATCCATGTTTGGAATATAAAAGTGGATGTGGTTCTAGAAAAAATTTAAATATGAGTAACAATTAAAACAATGTGTTTTAGGCCCAACATGAGAGTAACCCGGTACACGACAATGAGCCTCACTACATAATTGGGTTTACACTCTAGGGGAATCTGCTTTGGGAATTCACAAACTCCATACGAACTATAGCGAGGGCTTTAAATTGAAAATGACTACAAATACCCTAAGATAAACCTAATGTTCCATAGATTAAATAAGATCATTTAATTATATAGACATCCTACATATAATTTTTCATTATTATGTTTTTTTCTAAGATACGTGTTTTTCACCATATTATTTTTAGTTTCAATAAATAATGGTCACTATAAGAAACTGGGTAAACATTTAATGTTTAGATGTTAAAAGTATGGGCATGATGAAATTTTTTTCTAAGTGTAAATGTCATGAATAGATTCAAAAATGTCCATGATTATTAGCTATACCACTAAAGATATAGATACTGTAAAAATCATGTAAAAGGTATGATATTTTCTTTACCAATAATTTAAATTAAACACAAGAAGAATGACACAATTAAGGTTTATGAACAATAAAATTTTATTAATATTTCATATTTCAATATTGATATATTAATGAATAATTTGTTGAATCCCGAGTGATGGTTTTAGAATAATTATAGATGATGGAAGTTTATAGGTTTTTAAATCAATGATTATGTAATCTAAATCATAAATTATATAAGGATTGTTTGATGATGCATTTCATTAATTATTTTTAATAATATGTTAAATGATACTGATGGCCTAGAAAATTTATTTAATAGAAAGGTTATATTAATGGAAGGAACCCCATAAAATGTTCATGAGGATGAGAAAAAGACATTTTATAGCGATAAAGAGGTGATGATATGGATAAAGTAAATTTGATAGTATTTATGACATCACAACTAATACAAGATTTGTTGAAAATATTTCTATGTTATCAGGTATGAAGTACACAATAACTTGGATAAAAGGAATATAACCAATAGTATTTAGAATAATAAATCATGCATATTTTGTAAAAGGATTTAGGGTAATTTAGGTTATTACTGTATTTCTATATAATATATTATGAGGGTATATAGATGTTAAAATGTTACAAAAAATAGATACTTTATTATATATGTGGGATCAATGTTAAGTTGGTCTACTGACAATATTTTTAATGTTTTTGGATTTTAATATTTTATACAGATTGTATGGTTTACCATTTATGGAAAGATTATATTAAACATCAGATAAAGTGTTTGAGATTAAATATCATATCACCATATGAAGTTTTCCAGTAATTGTATAACCTGTTATAACAAATTATTAATGATGATAATTGATGATAAATTGGATAGATTATCATGGATCACAAGATATGTTAGTGCATTGGGAATGGTAAAAATCCAGATTCCATTTTAGATAAAGTGGTGATGTTTAAATTGGACAAGGAATAAAAAGGTAGAGGTTTTTTGAAATCATGAAAGAATAAATTTTCATGAAAATTATTCATTGTTTAGACCTGTAAATTTCAATGAATTTTTTTTAAATACTTTGAAATTTTACGGGTCTGTGGCTTCTGACATCACTTGATTCCGAGGCCCGGTGTGCCCCGAATCAATTTTTGAAGTTTATCTTGGGTGCCTTCTGTAAACGAATGAGCGGGTTTTTTGTCTTTTGAACCGGTGCTCGGAATTGAAATCTGAGGGCAGTGATGAACTCGCAATGCCGGTAATTACATAAGGGGACCTTTACCGTAGATGCGTTTGCAAGGGAGGAGAAGTTAAAAAATGTGGATTAAATAATAAGTGAATAAAATTGTGGAACAATTTTATTTTATATCTATGTGGTATATCCTACATGGGGGATTTGGGGTGGGACCCATAAGCACCTAACTACCCATGTGAGAATATTAGTGAGGTGGTTCCCACACGATCCCCAACCTTTCACATTCCATAAACTCCTTTAAAACCTCCTTCTTAATTGTTAACTCCCCTTTAATTGAGTAACTCTTCCTCTCCCCTCTCTCCCTATTTAATTCATGCCAACATACAATTTAATTAATTGATTGAACCTCTTGAATTAATTTCATTAATTGTTTTAATTTTAAATTTTGAATGCATAGAAAGATTAATACAATAAGAAGATGCCTAATTTTATTTCGGTTGCCAATTATTGTGTGAGGAGGAATTGGGATAACTCTAGAGTTTTTGAAGAACATCATCCCCAACGAAGGACGGTTCTTCTCTAACTACGAACATCGACCCTTCAACGTAGAAGGACTCAACAACCACGGTTCTCCATCCTTATCTTTCTTCCCGACAAGGAAGGAGACACCGACAAGGGGAATTTGCCAATGACGACGCGCCTTATATTTTCTCTTATTTGCAAGAAGAGATGGAACGTTGTTTCTTCCTCCGACGCACTCCAACAACGTCCATGAATCCTCACCTCCTGATGTTATCTTCCACAATGCCGACCTTTGACATCAATTTTTGTGGTAGGGTGAATTGTTCCAATTTTATTTGAATAAAATTGTTTGTTGTGCTTCGTGAAGCCTTTTCCATCTTCGGACGATTGTTGCCACCTAACGTGGAGGGCGTGGTCCGAACAAACATGGCTCAACGACCCTCCGTTGTTTCATGATATTTTTAGGAATTAGGGACCAATGGTGGAGGAATCACTGTGCTATCATGCCCTGCCAGAAACGTGGCAGAGGAAGCTGGTGCCGACACGCCGACCGTGTTGAATGAACCGCGGCCCGCTATATGGGCCAAGTCAGCGGAAGAACCGGCTGACACGTCGGTCGGCCAGGTGGAGCCAGAGGGCATCGCGCTGAAGAAGTCGCGGCCTACTGTGTGGGCCACATGCTCCAGAAGGTCGGCTGGCTGAGCCAGCCAGTTTGGGAAGGGCGGCGCCGCTTGCTGCCGCCGGTGCGGACAGCCAGGGGGCCTCTCCCCCCTCGGAACTGCTCGGCCTTAGGCCGCGCCACTCGGACGGCTGGGTCGTGCCACTTTAGGCCAGGCTACGCCCTTCGGTCCAGGCCGCACCCCTTCGGGCCAGGTTGTGTTTTCCTTTGGACCGGTATGACATCTCTTCCAGGTCGGACCCGTCAAAATGGGTTAACCCAACCTGTCGACCCACTGGGCTAAACGGGTCGGGCCCGTTATTCACTTAAACGTGAATTACATAAAGACCGCACGTCCGATCAACGCGCCGTCTGTGGAACTGGGACTCTTTTGATGAGATGGTCCTTTTGTGATACTCTAAGTGAGTTTTGGACAACATTTGTAAATGGAAGGGTTTGGAACGAGCATATTTCCAACCGGGCCCCTGAACGAAAAAGCCAATATCTCTCAGATCGGACATCTGTTTGACGCGTTGTCTATCACGTTGAGTTCCTTTTGATGAGAAGGAACTTTGGGATACATCAAATATAGACTTCGTAAATGTTGATGTATCGACCACTTTTTTCTCATGAAGCAGACCCTCTAGGAATTGAGTACGCAGTGTTCCGGAACCATAGAGGTGGCTGCGACTGTGATGACGAAGACGATTATACTTGGATCCTACATGGGTTTGCCAGCGAGGACGACAGTACTTGGATCCACCATGGTTTCGGCAGTGATGATGATTGTACTTGGATCCTACGTGGGTTCAGTAGCGATGGTTATTATACTTGGATCCTACGTGGATTTGGCAGCGATGAATTCTGTACTTGGATCCTATGTGGGTTCGGCAGAGGAGATGATTCAGAGGCTATGTCTAATCATCTCCACCCTTCTTCGTGAGTAGTATACCTGTATGAGCTGAGTCTTGACTTTCTATCATTATCATCGATGTGATCGACTTTCTTTCATGTGTGGACTAGGTTGGGCATTCTTGTGTGGGTTGGGTTGTACATGGGCTCGTGGGATGGAGCCGAACTGAAATTGATTACATAGGTATATGTATGGGAATATACCTAAGTAGAGACGGTGGATACTTCGTGTTTGTATCTTTCCTTTTTAGATTATCCTTTGTGGATTTGGGAAGACCATTGGGGGTCTCGGGGTCCTTACTGAGTATCATATACTCACCCCTGCACGGGCATCGCCCGCACTACGTTGTGTTGGTTGCAGACGATGGAAAACACTGATCGTGGTCGAGGCTTGTAGAGCTGGACGGTATCCGAAGGTGGACCACCAGGAGGAAAGTACACGGAGCAGATGGACAGACCCGAGGTACCGACGAGACTATCTGTACCAACCCTTCAGGTGGGATTCTCGGAGGATGACCCAGTGGTGTCTTTTTTACTTTTAATTTGTACTGTACTTTCAATTGGGTTTGTATACCGGCCCATTTACATTCCAGAACTTACTTTTGTACGCAGTTTACATTGGGTTTACTCCAGCTTGAGTACTCTGGTTTGTTAGTTTACTTATATAAAGGCAATGTCTTACCTTTCATGGGGAATTATTCCTTTGGTGCTAGTCTCCAGCCCCTAGCCTTTGGCAGGCGGGTTTGGGGTAGTCACGGCACGGGCCCCGATGATGGGTCGTGACAAATTGGTATCAGAGGAGTCATTTCTTCGGCAAAACTCAGGACTCTGATCATTTCTTTCTATGAAGCAATATTTTTTAGAGTATTTAGTGTGGTTATCAGTCCAGGGTGTCCAGTGTTGTCGTGGCGGCCTACGTATCCATAAACCAGGACCCTAAATTCTGATTTCCGACTCAGTGCACGAAAACATTGATTGTAAGTGGGTTTCAAAAGTTTTCTTTTTGATTACATTGTGTCAGATCACCGGGTATACTGTACTAACCATGGTGCACAAGTTTCTTCTTAGGATGGCCCCACAATGGCAGTCAGCTAGGGTTCCTTGTTACGTGTGGGATGGCAGCCCACCGAGCGACGAGGCCTTGGCGCAGGGCCCCATTACTGCAGAGGCACCAGCAGGACCTCTTCCCATTGGGCCACCGATAGCACCTGCACCAGAAGTGGAGAGTGCACATCGCCTGAGTGTGCTATACAAGTTTCAGCGACAGTGGCCGCCCAGGTTCCACGGAGAGACAGATCCTCATGCAGTCGAGGATTGGCTGGAGGCTGTCGTCAGAGTCTTAAAAAAGGTAGGGACACCAGCAGACCTTATGGTGATCCTTTCCTTGAGTCTCCACCACGCAGAAACAGGTATATGGTGGAGCATGATTCTCCAAGTGCACAACGAGGCATCATTAATTTGGACGGACTCCGAGATCCTCTTCCGCTTAGAGTTTTCTCCAGCCACCCTCCGTACAGTGCACATCGAGAAGTTACTACAGATGCGGCAGGGAAGCATGTCAGTATCCTAGTACACTACGAGATTTACCGACCTCTCGCGCTACTCCACGGACATGGTACAGGACCCATTCTTCTGGGGCCGGACCTTTGAGCAGGGATTGAGGCATGAGATCAGGGCTTTGATGATCTCCCTCAGCATTCCGACAAAAGGAGGAGTACTGGACAGATCCCTTCTTGTGGAGAGATTTCTAGTTGAGCCTACGCCAGCAGTGAGGCCTACCGCAGGGCGACACGTAGCGGAGTCTTCTACAGCCGGTAGTAGACAGATGTCGCAGAGGACCAAGAAGACCATGCCAAGATGTGGGCGACCTCAAGATACGGGTTTGGATGTGTGGGGCACACGCAACACGGCCAGTCATACGAGAGGCAGGCAGTGATATGCATGCAGCGTATAGGGCCACATGGCTCATGACTACCCGACCCACCATTCAGAGGAGAAACATATGGTTGAGGGACCACCCAAGCAGAGGCAGAGGTTCGACCATGGCTGTCTGCAGGGAGCAGCGGGACAAGGCAGAGGAGCTGGCCGAGAAGCCGGTGGTGGACGATGCTTCGAGGCTCTACCACCACCACCATTAAAAGGTACACCCTGACCATAGGGAGCTGGAAGACAGGGGGAGACTCAGCTCTAGGCTGCTTAGTCCTACGACCATGGTGCACCTGAGATGATTTTAGGTACTATCTGTGTCTACTCCACCCTTGTTTCAGTTCTTATAGACACAGGAATGAGTCAATCTTTTGTTGTTTCTGCCCTTGTTCGGAGGTCAGAAATTCCGATAGAGCCGTTCACTCGATTATTACTACTAGAGACTCTTATGGGATCAGAATCGACGATTACACACTACTTCCGGTAGTGTGAGCTTACTCTAGGAGGTGGGAGCTTCGGCTGGGGTCTTCTTGTAGCGGCGTTGAGGCCTTATGACTCATCTTGGGTATGGACTGCTTATCTACAGTCGATGCCCAGATTGACTGTATTAGGTGCAAAGTGCGGTGTGTTTGCACAGATTGGAGAAGGTTCACCCTCATAGGCGAGAAGGGGGACATTGCAGCACAGGATGGACATACTCAGAGGAGAGGGAATTCGATCACACATCAGTTGGCTAGTCTCATCCTCGGAGTGGTTGATGTGCAGAGTATGAGTTTTCATGTTGTGGTGGATCAGTATGTGAACGTTTTCCCTAATGATATTCCAGGACTACCTCCTCGCAGAGAGGTAGACTTCTATACTGACATGTTCCCCGAGACAACACTGATATCTACTCCAGCATATCAGATGGCTCCCGCTGAGCTTCGTGAGCTTCGGGTACAATTGGAGGACTTGAAGGGAAAGGTATTCATTCGACCCAGTGTTTCACCCTCGGCTTCTCCGATTTTATTTCCCAAGAAGGTGGATGGTATCTTATGACTATGTGTTGACTACCGTCGCCTGAACTATGTGACCATGAAGAACTAGTATCCACACTCGAGGATTGAAGACTTCTTTGATCATCTCAAGTGAGCATGATGGTTCTCGAAGATAGACCTCATGTCAGGCTATCATCGGCACAGAGTTCGAGATGTGGATGTACAGAAGACGACTTTCAGATGTTGGTATGACCAATATGAGTTCTTGTTTAATCCTTTCGGCGTAACCAACGCACCAGCAGTGTTCATGAGTCTCATGAACAGGATCTTCCTGCCTTACCTTGATCGTTTTCTCGTAGTCTTCATCGAAGACATACTGATTTACTCGACTACTGAGGAGGATCACACCTACCACTTGTGGGTTGTACTGGACACACTCTAAGATCACCAGCTTTATTGTAAGCTCTCTAAGTGACAGTTCTAGATTATAGAGGTTCAATTCATGGGGCAAGTCATCTCAGAGGTAGGAGTTTCTATGGATCTTGTGAAGATCAAGGAAATACTTGCTTGGGCGCCACCCAGGAGAGTGAAGGAGGTGCAAAGTTTCCTAGGTCTGGCTGGGTACTTCATAGATTTGTGCCAGACTTCTCCAGAGTTGCAGCAATGCTTTCATCTTTGATGAAGAAGGGGAAAGTCTTCATGTGGTCAGATAGATGTTAGCAGAGCTTCCATGAGTTGAGATAGAGATTGTCCAGTGCTCCCATCTTGAGGCTACCAGAGGAGGGCATAGGGTATATAGTTTACTACGATGCATTAGGGACTAGACTCGAGTGTGTCCTAATGCAGGAGTGGGAATTAATCACCTATGGTTCAAAACAGTTGAGGCAGAATGAGCAGAACTATGCTACCCATGACCTGGAGTTATCAGCAATAGTCTTCTCCTTAAAGATGTGGCAGAACTATCTGATGGGCGAGCTCTTTACAGTCTACTCTGACCACCAGAGTCTCAGGTACATATTTTCTCATAAGGACATGAACCTGAGACAGCGACGATGGCTCGAGTTCCCCCCGGACTATGACTTTGAGATATTCTATACTCCTGGGAATGGAAACGTTGTGGCTGATGCTCTGAGCAGGAGGTCGGGCATTCAGCTACTTAGAGAGGCGACAGAGCAGTTAGCCGCTTTGCAGATATCCTTCGTGGATAGAGATGGGGCAGCCTTCCTACTATCCCTCACAGTCACTCCTCCACTACATCAGTGGGTCAGAGAGGCACAATGTGGGGACATAGACTATGAGACGCGACATGTTCAGATTTCCATAGGGCAGGCGCCTGATGGATTTTTTAAATAAGTAGAGCACACCATCCTCAATAGGAGATATACCATGGTACCAGTTCCACTGCAAGAGGAGTTTTTGAGGGAGTTTCACACATCCCCTCTAGAGTTACATCCATGAGTGCAAAAGATGTACCAGGACCTCAGAAGACAGCACTGGTGGCCGGGTATGAAGAATGTTGTAGCAGAGTTCATTTCACGATTCCTCACTTTCCATAATGTGAAGGTGGAGCACCAGGTACCAGTAGGCTCGGTACAACACTTAGAGGTTCCGGAGTGGAAGTGGGATGGGATATCCATGGATTTCGTGATGGGGCTTCCACGTACTTCTGGAGGACATGACTCCATCTTGGTGATCATAGAACGACTCACCATGTCGTCCCACTTCCTACCTATCAGAGTGCAGGGCTCGGTAGAGAGCCTGGGACGCCTCTACGCTTAAGAGGTCATACATCTTCATGGTTTTCCATCGTCTATAATATTCGATCGAGACGCTCGCTTTACTTCCCGTCTATGGAAGTGGTTTCAAGAGGCATTTGGGATGTAGCTACACCTAATCATTGCCTTTCATCCTCAGACGGATGGCCAGACGGAGAGAACCACTCAGACTCTCGAGGACTTTCTCTGTGCATGTGTCCTCGACTTTGGTTGCAGCTGGGAGGATCACCTACCCTTGGTGGAGTTTTCATACAATAAAAGCTACCACTCCACCATCGGGATGGAACCATACGAGGCACTGTACAGCTGGCCATGTAGATCACCTCTCTGCTGGACAGACCCTGGGGTGTCAGTACTCGTAGGACAAGAGATGGTTCAGGCTATGATGGAGAAGGTGCAGATCATCCAGGAGCATATGAGGAATGCACATAAAAGACAAAAGTATTACGCTAATAGGAGACGGAGACCACTGGAGTTCGAGGATGGAGACCATGTCTTCTTACGGGTCTCACCTCGACATGGATTACGGAGATTTGGCTGGGGCGGAAAGTTATCTTCGCACTTCATTGGACCATTCTAGGTCCTCACCAGGGTAGTCGAGGAGGATTACTGCCTGGTTCTTCCACATCAGTTGCACTAGGAGCATGATGTCTTCCACGTATCTCAGTTGAGGAGATACGTGCACGATCTGACGCATATCATTGACCATGGGGAGCTGGACATCGATGATGGAGAAACATATGTAGAGGTCCTACTGGAGATTGAGGATCTACTGGAGCAGGTCCTACGGGGTCGGTTGATTCCTCTGGTGCACATTCGGTGGCAGCACGGGAACCTCCAGGAGAACTCGTGGGAGCGGGAGTCCCAGATGTGAGCTCAGTACCCTCATTTGTTTCCCTAGTTTATGTTGTATCTTTACGAGGACGTACATCCCTAAGGTGAGAGTAATTTAAAGACCCATAAATTTGAAGAAATTTTTTTCATAAATACTTTGGAATTTTACGAGTCTGTGACATCTGAGGGCACTTGATTCCGAGGCCCGGTGTGCCCGGAATCAATTTCCGATGTTTAGCTCGGGTGCTTTTAGTAAACGAACGAGTGGGTTTTTCTATCTTTGGAATTGGTGCACGGAATTGAAATCTGAGGGCACCGATGAAGTCGCAACGACGGTAATTTCTTAAGGGGACTTTTACCATAGATGTGTTTTCGTGGGAGGAGAAGTTAAAAAAATTGTGGATTAAATAAGAAGTGAATAAAATTGTGGAACAATTTTATTTTATATCTATGTGGTTATATCCTATATGGGGGAGTTGGGGTGGGACCCATAAGCACCTAACTACCTATGTGAGGATATTTTTGAGGTGGGTCCCACATGAACCCCAACCATTCACATTCCCTAAACCCCATTAAAACCCCATTTTTAATTGTTAACTGAACTTTAATTGAGTAACTCTTCCTCTCCCCTCTCTCCCTCTTTAATTCTTTCCAACACACATCTTAATTAATTGATTGAACCTCTTGAATTAATTTAATTAAGTGTTTGAATTTTAAATTTTGAATTCATGGAATGATTAAATAAAATAAAGAGAAGCCTTATTTTATTTGGGTTGGCAATTGTTGTGTGAGGGGGAATTGGGAGAACTCTAGAGTTTTTGAAGAACATCATCCTCAACGAAGGACTGTTCTTCTCCGACGAAGAACATCGACCCTTCACCGTAGAACGACTTGACAACCATGGTTCTCCATCATCTTTTTTCTTCTTGACAAGGAAGGAGACACCGACATGGGGAATTCGCCAAAGACAATGCGCCTTATATTTTCTCTTATCTGTGACAAGAGAGGGAATGTCGTTTCTTCCTCGTTTGCACTCTGACAACGTCCACGAATCCTCACCTCACGACATCGCATTCCGCAATGCCAACGTTCGACATCCATTGATGAGGTTGGGTGAACTGTTCCAATTTTATTTGAATAAAATAGTTCATTGTGCTTCGTGAAACCATGTTCATCTTCGGCCGATTGTTAGCACCTAATGAGGAGGGTACGGGCTGAACAAACATGGCTCAACAACCCTCTGTCATTTCATGATCTTTTTTCGGAATCGTTGACCAAAGGTGGAGGAAGCATGGTGAAATCGTGCATACCAGGAATGTGGTGGAGGAAGACGGCACCGACTCACTGGCAGTGCTGAATGTACCATGACCCACTCTGCGGGCTGCGTCGATGGAAGAATCGGTTGGCTCGTTGGCCGGCCGGGCGGAGACGAGTCGTGGAGCCAGGAGGGCGTCGTGCTGAAGATGCCACATCCCGCCGTGTGGGCCGCATGTTCCAGAAGACCGGCCGGCATAGCCGGCCGGTTTTGGAAGGGCGGTGCCACTTGGATCCACTAGTACGGATAGTCGGGGGGCTGCACCCCCCTCGGAATCACTCGGCCAGCCGACCGAGCCAGCCAGGCCCCACCCAACCGGGCCATGCTCGGCCGGGATGGGCCAGCCCACGCCACTTCGGGCCGGGCTGCGCCCTTCAGGCCAGGCCACGCCCCTTTCGTCCCAGTTTCATTTTCCTTCGGATCGGTCTGACACCCCTGCTGGGACGTACCTGTCAAACTATGTTAACCCGACCCATCGGCCCACTGGGCTAAACGGGTCGGGCCCGTTATTCACTTAAACATGAATAACTTAAAGATCGCGCGTCCGATCGACGCACCGTTTGTGTCACTAGGATTCTTTCAATGAGAAGGTACTTTTGCGATACTATAAGTGAGTATTGGAAAACTTTGGTAAATGGCCGGGTTTGGAACGAGCATATTTCCAACTGGGCCCCTTGAATGGAAACGTCAATATCTCTCAAACCGGGCATCCGTTTGACGTGTCGTCTATCACGTTGAGTTCCTTTTGACGAGACAGAACTTTGGGATAAATCAACTATGGACATCGGGAAAGTTGACGTATCGACCCCTTTTTACTCGTAGAGCAGACCCTCCCAGAATAGAGTATGTTGTGTGCGGGAAACCTAGAGCTGGCTATGACTGCAATGATGAAGATGACTGTACTTGGATCCTACGTGGGTTCAGTACCGAATAAGATTTTACTTGGATCCTCTGTGGTTTTGACAGTGATGATTATTGTACTTGGATCCAACGTGGGTTCAGCAGCGATGGTTACTATACTTGGATCCTACGTGGGTTCGGCAGCGACGACTCTTGTACATAGATCCTACGTGGGTTCGGTAGAGGATATGATTCATAGGCTACATCTAATCATCTCTACCCTTCTTCGTGAGTAGTATACCTATGTGAGATGAGTCTTGCCTTTCAATCATTATCATCAGTTTGATTTACTTTCTTTCATGTGTGGACCGGGTTGTGTTTTCCTGTGTGGACTGAGTTGTATTTGGGCTCGTGAGTTGGAGCCGAACTGGAATTGATGACTTATGTATATGTATGGGCATATACCTAAGTAGAGTCGGTGGATACTTCGTCATTCTATCTTTCCTTTTTGAATTATCCTTTCGGGATTCTGGTAGACCTTTAGGGGTCTCGGGGTCCTTACTGAGTATCGTATACTCACCCATGCATGGGAATCACCCGCACTACGTTGTGTTGGTTAATAAAGATGGACAACACTGATCATGGTCGAGGCTTGTGGAGCTAGATGGTATCCCGAGGTGGACCACCAGGCAGAATGTACATAGAGCGGACGGAAAGACCCGAGGTACCGACAAGACTATCTGTACCCACCCATCAGGTGGGATTCCCGGAGGACAACCCGATGGTTGCTGTTTTACTTTTCAGTTGTACTGTACGTTCAGTTGGGTTTGAATACCGGCCCATTTACTTTCCAGCACTTACTTTTGTATTCATTTTACTTTCTGTTTACTTCATCTTGCGTACTCGGTTGTGTTTGTTTACTTATATAAAGGAAATTCCTTCCCTTTTATTGGAAATTAGGCCTTTGGTGTTAGTCTCTAGCCCCTGACCTATGGAAGGCAATCTACGAGTAGTCACGGCACAGGCCCCAAGGACGGGTTGTGACATTCATCTTTAGGAAAAACGGTTTAAAAATAAAATGTTCTTTTAATACCTTCATTTTTTTGAGTTAATGGCCTTTTAAATAATCCAAGATTAATGAGCCTATGGCCCTCAAAATTCAATAAATTGTTTTCTTATTTTGGATTGGTGACCTAAATCACTCCTTATAACTATTTACACTTATCATATATGCCTATTTTCACTTTCCACCGATGTTCTATAATTCGGAACCCAATGTATGAGTTACTCTGGTTAACTTTCTTGCTTCTAAATATACCATTTAAAAATAAAGTTTTAGTATTTATTTTTATAATGTGGCTATCTATGAATGTAACTTTCTTATATTAAACCTTTGATAAACCAATTGAATTTCAGGGAAGAAATTCTTTTTAAGGGCAGTACAATGTAACACATTGAGAATTTGTGAACTAATTTTAAAAAACCTTCTTTAATATTTTTGATATTTTTCATTTCACCAAAAACTAAATATTGTTTTTTATATACTAATTATCTATTTTTGGATTACGTTCACTACACATAAGACTTATATTAGCTTTCTCTACCTGAAACACAGACATTGCATGTGTTACACGAAACACAGAGTTTCTATGAAACATCATTTTATTTTTATAATTATTTAAATAAGGTAATAATAACCAAGCTCTTAAACATCATAATATGAATAGAGATAATAAATTTTTAAATATTATTTTTAATGGTTTTATATAAATAAAACATATATTGTGGGAAAATTTATTATATGTTTGAAAATACTATTTTCTCAAATGAATATATTTTAATTTCCTTAGGTGAATGATAATAAAAAAAATTAGACTATTATATGTTGAATTTGATTAAATAAACATTATTTTTTCATCCAGAATGTCCAAATTATCTTAGGGTGAATTTTTGGTATTTTTTCTGATAAACATCATTGTTTGGTGATGAGTGAAAAAATAATGAATTATGGTTCCAAAATTCTTTTCATATTATTTAATTATATAGATAAATTATATTTTTGTTTTTTTATAATTAAAGTCAAAATAGATCAATTATAAATTTATTAATCCAATTTTGGTCATTGGAATCATTTTTTACTGAATTTAGATATAAAATCTTAACGAACATTAACACATTCTCACTTAAAAAAACACATTCTTGCCAAGATTATGAGAATAGAATTAATAATAATTTTTTCACTTATGTGAGCAATATTTCAAAAAATATAAATAATATTTTTTAATCCGTATAACATTTATATTTTAATATGATCAACATAATTTTTTTTCAAAACATTTGTGAAAGTTATTAAGGTAAAATCAAGCTTAACGAGGGACTAATCCCTAATATTAAGGGCCAAAACAGCATATCCCCTTGTCCAACACGAATTTTATTCAAATATGTAGCACATTAACCTTCCATTACTGTGTTTTTTTGTTTTCAAAGACTTTTTTGTTAAAACATTTGGTACACCTAATGTTTAAAAAAAATACCAAGTGTCTCCCCTCCCACTATTATAAAACTCCAACTATTTTCCCCCTTATTCACACCTTTAAACCCACTTAGTAAAAATAATTATCTACCCATTTTACTTCCCAATATCCCCAACTTATTCTATTATGTCTCCCTTTGTGATGAAATCCTCCCAAGGTATCCCTTTGGTGCAAACAAAAAGAAGTTACCCAAAGAAGAGGTAACATCGTTCCTCAATCTCCTTTAATTTATTATCTTTCTTCACTACCTCAATTATTCTTATTTAATTAACAAAAAATATATTCATTATACTAAATGTACTGATATTTTTTTATTATAAGGGTTCTACCTATACTCACACAAACATCTATTTAATGGGTAATGAAATTACATTTTTTGTGTACGGCGAACGACCACCTTAGAAAACATTGTTGTCCTTATTTCCATTACCAGCTCTAGTGGTTGGGAATTAGGATTGAAACAATAAATTTATTTTTTTTTATTTATTTATGCTTCTATAAGTATTATATAACACATAGCATCATTCTTTCAATTCTTTTGTATCTTCGATAATTTTGTTTGGGGAAATGTAGAGTACAACCTCCTCAAAGTGATGTGATTCATTCACACCATACATGGAATGTATTAAGGATCCATTTAGTAAATTTATATGATATATATAAAAAAATATTTTTAATTTAATTAAAATATATATATATTTCATTTACATTATTTCTTTCAATAAGAAAATGAAATGGAAATTGCGTTCATGCTTACGTACAAGAATAAAAATATTAATAAACATGTAATATAAATTAATAACCAAATCATATATTTTATTAAATATAATAATAATTTTTCTCATATATTTATAATACAAATATTTTTAATATTTAGGAGGATTGAAATTGTAAAAAATAATTTCAAGAATTAAGGTAAGGTAATTTCATCTCACTTTTTTATTTTAATAAGATACATGCCTTATTAACCACTCATTTATTTTTTTTAATGTGTATACATAAATTTTTTGTATTATTTCGTTATTAAAATTAAATTTATTGTCATTTACATATCCATTTGAGGATATTTATTTCAAGGGGGTTATGTGTCAAAAGTTACAAAATCTGTAAAGTAATTGTTTCTTGATTTTTATTCTTTGCGACACATTCCATGTCATGACCCTGTATTTTTCTTTGAGGTGTGTATACTGAATTTCACATTTTATATCATGAATATCAATATTTTCTTGGAATTTCATGAATAATTTAATTTTCTGCTTTCTATATTATTATTATACAAATTTACCAAGGAGGTAAAACATTATAGTTAAAATCTATTCTTTTATCGAGATTGTTTATGATTATGCTTCAATTGAGGGAACATTATGATCCTTGTCTCAAAAATTCACATTAATTTTCTTATCCTATGGTTATTTATGTAATAACAATTTAATTATTCCATTTTTCACACTTTGGTACTTATGTAATTAATAAAAATGTTTTTATAAAAACCCGATGTTATTTTTCCGCTCAGTCAGAAATATGGGTTTTTTCATAACTATGTTTTATAAAATGGTTTTCAAAAATATTTTATTATTATACAATTACGTTTGAAAGACATTTTTACCTATGTTTTTTCTTATCAAAAATTGTTTTTAAAATGAATCTTCTATTCATTTTCCATCAAGTAACTTTTCTAAACATTTAAAGTGAAAAATGAATGTTCAACATGTACAGACTTACCCCCCTTTATGATCGCCATTTTTGTGATTCTTCTTTTTTATGTTTACAAAGTTATTCTTTTAAAAGACTTTTTTTCCATAATATTATAGGATTTTTTTTATTTAAAATTTTTTATTAATGAAAAATAATTTTAAAAAAAATGTATTTTGTTTAAAAATTGTTTCACAAATATTCATATTTATTTTCTAAATTTTCATTAAAAAATGATTTCAAAATTTTTTCAATAATATTTTAAAAGTTTTAAAGAAAATGGATTTCAAAATTTTTTCCTGATTATTTTATAATTTTTCACAGAAAATGGTTTTCAAAATGTTGCAATCTTTTTTTATAAGTTTTAAAAGAAAAATGTTTTTGAAAGTATTTCAGGAATTATTTATAAGGATTTAATATCATTTTAAATGGAATGAATTTTTTAAACTAATTAATTTGTAAAAAAATAATTTTTGAAGAAGAAATGTTATTTTTCTGATAAAATTTTGTAAAAAATTTCTAATGATTTCTATATAAGAAAAAACAGTTCGAAACTGTTATAAGAAAATTATTTTAAATTGATGGATATGATTGTTATGAAATATTTTGTGTGATATTTCAAAATCATTCTACATATAATATTTCATAATTTTTATGCTTTATTGGGGAAATAATCCAAGAATATCATTCACATTATTTCTTGAATGGTTTATGTCATAATAGCATGATATTTATGACACTTTTTTCTGTTCCATGGGTTATATGATTTGGAAACCAACTTCATTTCATGGTTTATGCTTTGCTGATATTATTACGAAGTATATCTCTTCTCTATATGTAAATATATTATGAAATAAATATGATACCCATATGATTTTTTGGGTTTTGGAATGATGTTTATGGAACCCATATCTTTTTATAGGTCATGGTATGATGATAGTTTTATTATCTTGGTGAAAATGTATGCAGGGATTTATTATGTGACTTGTGGGACCTATATCTCCCTCAAATTTATTTTGTAAAGAATTCTATCTAATTAGATAATGGTTTTATTCAAGTCTGCGGGATTGATCCACTATGGGATGATGGGGAATCCTGGTCCCCTTAAGAGGAAAGGAGCACGAATGGGGATGGTGGCGTGTCCTGTCTAGTAGATGTAGTCCCCTTGAGGATGGAAGATGGGGAAACGTGATACACTATGAGAAGATGGGGAATCCTTACACACTATGGATGGGGAAACCCAATCCCTTATAAGGAAAGGAATATTATGGGGGATTGTTGAGTGTCCTTCCTAGTAGGTGTAGTCCCCATGAAGTGCCTTGATAAGTTCTAGAAATAGATATTGACTTATAGAGAATGATATTACATGTTTATGTATATTCCACAATTACATGTCCTATTATAATGTAATGATTTCTTTTATTTTTCTATTGTTTCAATAAAGATTAATATATTATGAACTACTAATCTTTATGCTTTCATAATTGTTTACGATCTATTACATGCATGGTATTCTCTTCTAATATTATGATCATGTTCTCATAACATTATGTTCTTGTTTATTATCATATATCTCCCATGTTTACCCTTAATGAGCATATGAGGTCAACCATTTTTATTTTTTTTACCCTGGTTATATGAATGATGTGTCTAAGAGGGGTCCTAGTATTGGAGAACCTAGTTAGATATAATTTATCTCACTCATGTACCAGTATTTACATTGACTTATTTCATAAGGAACTAAACCAATACATTTTTTGGATTTTTGTTCATGTAATTTTTATGTATTTTGATAAAATAAATTATTTTCAATGTACCATAATATAGGTTTTTATATATATGATCACCAAAATTGAAAACATCATAGTTATTACCATGTTCAATGATACTATTTATATAGAATATATTATTTATGATAAATTAATGTTGCTTCATTATTTCTATTTTACTCCCATTTAGTATGGTATTACTTTTTGTATCTTATGTGAGTTGATTATAAGAATAATTCATTTCACTATTCTCAAATAAACGGTAGAACCAATAAGGACCCACATATCATGAAATTTTATTTTTTTAGTATACTCTCTTGATTTGTATGTTTGTTGAATTTGGTATTTCTAAACTACTTTTTATGACTTTATAGGGGAACCAACACTCATATTTCTTCTTATATAATCTATATACATGGTGGCAGAATCCTATTCATTTCTCCTCTTCCATACTTAAACAATTTTTATATTTAATCCTGAAATTTTTGAGAAACTAATAAATACTATCATTACATTGAAATGCAGATATAACCTCTTTTATCACATATTCCTATGAAAGATCATAAAATGATGTCATGATTTTTTTTGAAACAAAATTGATGTATTTGATGTTAGAGTCATCCTTAAAATTTTCTATATTAGAGGATCAAAACTTATTTGATTGTGAAGAATCGACATATGTTATTTCTAATCTGACCAATTTTATTTTAAATTATAAATGCTTCATATTCAATGAATTCTTCAAATATTCATTTAATAACAATAAATATTCATAGTACTTAACCATTAATCCAAATTATTCATCATTTATTCTAATCCTTTCATAATTTATTTTATCTATATAATTTATCTTACATGATTTAATATCCAATTGTGAATTATTTATACCAATGTTATCTTTAAATATTTTCTTCCAATGCATGGATAATAATATAAAACACATTAGTGGGCTCATCCATCCCTATGATTTCACTAATCCACTCTTTTGAAAATTTAACGAATCTCCCATTATGATCCTTATTCACAACATCAATGAATAAATCATTTTGTAGATATTTAAACATATTAGATCTCTTTCTTTCAAATCATTCACCAAGTTATCTATCTCACCTTCATGTTGGATAAACTCTTCCTGATGTATTTAATAAATGATATAAATTAAAGTAATAATTTTGTTGAGAAAATAGTTCTTTATATTCATTAATGATTCAATAGATCAATCTATTGATATATGATAAAACAATTAAGAATATTATTATTATATATAGTTTAAATCGGAATATCAATAAACCTTCAGATCAAATTTATCCCTTGATCACTTTGAGGTAGATATGTTTTTCATTCCATGTATGGTATATTGAACCACATTTTCATCTCATTCCTTTATAAATTTGTCTGCATTTATTGTGAAACCTAAATGTTATTCTTATTTTGATAAGAGGGTCATAATACTCATATTTTTATTATATATTATTTTCCTATTCATCATTGTATTCGATGAATCTGAGCTTAGATATAACAAAAAAAATTATCCAAAATTAATCTTCATTTTAATTTTAGAAAGAAACCTCAAATCATAAAATATTACTATTTTAGATTGATAATACAAAATAGGTTAACATTCCTATACTAATAATTGAGGGAACTAATTGGAATATGAACCACACTGAGAGGGGGTGAATCTATGTTTGTTATTCATGATCTAATAAAAAACTACTTTGAATTTTATACCCCTTAAATTCAACTCTATGAATTGTTAAGGTGAATGTATCACTCTTATTCTATATATACTTATTAATATCATGATTCACAAAGTAACACAAAAAATAACACAAGGATATCATAAATTTACAACATTCACCAAGAAATTTGAGATGTAAATTCCTTAGTGTGAATGTGATTTATCATTTATCATGAAACCCACTAGAATCACCATGTTGGATATAACGAGTAAGTAATATCCCTGAGACTCCTGTCTTCATATATCCTTACTATACATTGGTGCATCCTATATATTAGATAATCATACACCTTAGAATTATTTTTAGTTTGGGTAACAATAAAATTTTATTTCCACTTTATAACTCGTTATGTTGTTGATGAGATGCATTCTGTATTTATTTTTTATTATTCTTTCGATTTTATATACGAAACTAAGGGATTCATTTTATTATATTTTAAAATATAAATGTTCACAAATTCTTTCTCTTCTTCACATTATAGAAAAAATAAATTATCATTCCTCTTAATAATCATGTCTTTCACTTATTCCAAGACACTAATTCTGATTATCCAAGTCTATAATAAAAAACACTCCACATTTCCCCATCTTCTATCACTTCATATATGTATGTGATGGATTCATTTCATTCACATGTAGAAAAACACTTCTTCTTCTACTATCCTCTTTTTATTTTCTTCTTCTATCTTCAGCGAAATGATATATTTCACTACTTCACTTCTTATTCAATATTCGAATTTTATATATAATAAGAATACATTATTACTTATTCAAATTCTTTGATACCATAGAATTTCATTGACATAATCTAATATCAGATCTTTTATTACTTTAAATAGACAAATTCTCTCATAGATTATACTATTGAACCTCCTCTTCATTCTCCTCTTCAATTATTTTTCTCCACTCTTCCATATATAAATATATCATGAATTATGTCCCTCAAATCCCACAAGTATGAATTTCAAATTCAATTTCAATCCAAAACATCCTTTAATTCTTTATTCAAACTAAACCATTGGAACACTGTGCAAATAGATCCACATTATATAATTCAATTCGCTAGTTTTTATAGATGAAAATAACCAAAAGTCCCCTTAGATGAATCAATTTTGATCTGGTTGTTAAAATCTACACATATATTATAATCCCATAAATTGTAAACTCCATTTCATAATTTAATAGTGTTTCATAAAATTTTATATTAAACTCCTTGAGCAAATTGCGGTGTTAGATAAGTTAATTTTGAATGAAGGACTTGAAAAGCATGGTTTCAGGAATACTCCATAGAAATACCGTATGGTATGATATATGTACTATGGGGAGGTCTAATAGAATTCATTTTAAAAATTGTTTCAAAAATATGATTCAGCATAAAGGTCTCAAATTCTTTAGAAACACCTAAAATACATCTTTTCAATCATTTTAGTGAAGACTTTCATAGTGAAATGGTCTTCCATTTTTGTCTAGGGAAATTGAAAACTGACACATCTTTCTATACAACATGGTCCTCCATCTATGAACATATTACCTATCCATTCCACCCATTATGTTGTGGATTCCTATTATTTTTTCTGTGAGCCTAATTTTCCAACACAATTGAAACATTTTCTTTCCTCCATGATGAAACAATATTCTTGAACCATTTATCAGAGTGAAAACAAATGTTTTATAGAAAGAGACTCTTTTATTCAAAATCATGTATCATATACTCTATTCATGTTAGGTAGTCAAATTGGACTAAATTAATAATACTTTTAAATTACTCTACAAAAAACTTCAAAACAGCATCATAAATTCATGTATGATACTTGTCCATGTAATTATATCATGTACACCCCCAATTAGAATTTCAACTAACATTATAAACCAATGTTCCATGTTTTGTCATAAAATATTCCAAATTGTTCTATCTCAACTATAATAAGGGTTTTTAGGATCCTCACATCAGAATAAATCTTATATGACTTATTTTTAAACATCATTAAACATAATTCCATGCTAAATAATTATTATGATCATTAAATATATTTCTAAATGGTTTGAATACATCAACTAAACATCCAAGAAACTTCTTCCTTACGACATCTTAAACTTATTGAAGTCAATGAAATACTTTTTATTTCATAACAATTGAAAAAAATAATACTCGCATTGTAGGACCCCGAGACACCTTGAGAGGGGAGGGGTGAATCAAGGTGTCAACATTTTCTTCTTAAAGTTGTGGATCATGTTCCCACGTTGGTAGGAACAACTTAAACCTGTATGATGGATATGATCAGCAATGAAACATTTACATGCAAAGAGATAACACAAAAATTTTACTTGGTTCACCACAAAGGGCTGTGTCCAAGGAGAATACGCCGAAAAGTTTCCGGTCGTACCAAATTCCACTAATCTTCACTAGGTGGTGATTATAGAGGTTTGGGAACAGTCACTCTGTCTGAGGCTCACTACCTTTAGAAAGGTTCGAGGATAGCTCACTGCTTCCCATGGGTCACTCCCGTTGACTCCCCCTGGCTCACTACCGTTGGTGAAGTCACACTCAGTTTATAGACATGAAGGTATCTTCAATAGATAGACACAATGTTCTTTGTCTCCTGTTCAGCATGAGACTTTTCTTGCATCTGGGTTCAGAGTTGATGCTCTTTTTAGTTCAATCCTTCTTCTTTAGTGAAATGACTGAATGCACTAGATCCCCTTGTCTTTGTTTGCCTGAATCACAATCACTTGTGTGATTTCTCAAGAAATGATGCTCAGTTGAAGTCCAAATTTCATCCACTGATGAATACCCCTTTTTCCCATGTCTACTAGGCGAACAATCTTTGGAAAGGGTCTTCGGAAAGTACCCTACTTAGCAAGGCTCCCAATTTTGCAAAGCTCAAAAAAGCCTTCACGGAGTCCCTGTCTTTTTGCAAAGCTCAATCACGAAGCACTCTCGCGATGCACAAGCCCTCACAATGCTTGGCTTTCGTGGAGATCCTGCCTCTTCGCAAATCCCACCAAGCCAACGCAGGGTGCACGACTTTGGCGGAGCTATAATAGCCGCCGCGAAGCTCCTCTTTCGCAAAGCACGCTGCCTTCGCGAGTGATCTTTGTGAGCCAAGAGCAATGGATTTTCGTTGAGAGCTCTCTCTGCTTCTCTCGAGGGGGTCGACCTGTATTTATAGGCAATTCCACTAACCCTCAAACTTTCCGTGCGAAGTCAATGCCACGTCAGCTCAAATTGCGAAGCTCTGAAGTTCCCACCGGAATTCTCTCAAAACCGCGAAGCACTATGGAAATTTTCCATTCGAGGAGCTCGTCGTAATCACAGAGCATCCCATCGCGAAGCTCCCTTGCAAAGCCCTTCATCGTCGCGAAGCTCTCTAGCCTCTTCCATTCGCGAAGCTTGACGTAATCACAAAGAATCACCGCCTCCATTCTTCTGGTCTTTGAGAAATCCAATCCATGCATCCCATCTTCGCGAAACTCATACCTTTGACATATTAAATTATGATCTTCATGGAAATCCGGTTTTCGCGATGCTCACTAACCTCCAAATTTTGGACCCCAAAAATTTGGCAAACACTGGAAAATGACGCCACCTTGTATCTGCTCTTTTTTTCCACCACCAGATCATCCATTCCTTTGTCGATGTTCTTTGAATAAAACATGGATCATTATCCACAATCCCCAAACTCGACATGCCACCATGGAATATCCTTTGTCAACAAATTTGTATGTAGTCTGTTTGCTTTGTCAACAAGCATGATTACCTCAACATCACTTCTTCTTGGTGATATGTATCCTTCAGCAAATCTTCTGCTTTTATCACAAACTCCACTATTTTGATATGTATTCTTTGAAGGCATAGCTTCAGCATCATCATCTTCTATGACAATGTGATGTGCATGGCTATTGCAGAATTCCAATCATTGCACGACCTTCTTAGAATTACAATCATTGGAACATTGTCTTCTTCATCAACCGTCATGATCAACTTCATGCAAACCATGTGATTATATTCATCAAGAAGTCTCCTGCATGGTTCTCATGAAATCATGAGTAATTGCATGGTCTTCATCAGAACCCACGGTTCTCAAAAAAAAATGAGGAATTGCATGGTCTTCATCAAAACCCATGGTTCTCATGCAATAAGGAGGAATTGCATGGAATTCATCCAAAAACCCCATTCTTCTTTAATCATCCTCAGATGGATTATACCTAACATTCATCATTGTTGTAAACAATGTATCACCTTTGACACATGTTCTTTGAACTTACAATCAGTACAACAATTGTCTGAATCACCATTTCTCTACTTCAGCGGAGTACTTCATGATCTCCTTCATTTTGATATTCCAATCCTCCATTTCATTGGAGTACTTATTGATCTCCTTTATTTTGATCTTCATTGACAACTATTGACAACAAATACAAACTTATACACAAAGTAGTTCCAACAATCTCCACCTTTGTAATTTGTTTTCAATACCTTATACATCTTTTGAAATGAATTTGTCAGCATCAAAATGAAATCTTCTATTCAATGGACATTTCTTTTCAAACATTCATTTCACTTTCTCTCCCCATTATTGAGAAGAAATGAAAAACGCATGGTAGGGATGGTATCAATCCCCACTTAAGCAATGTTTCATTAATCATTTCACTCTATGTCTACTTGAGCAATGCTCGATGTAGAAAACCAGAGGATTTGATTAAGTCAACAAGGCTGCCCATTATTCACAGATCATGATACCAACATGAGATGAGAACACATCTATTTTTGCTTCAAGGGTTTACCATTTTTATTTTAGGCATAAGAAATAAAATGTGATAGGGAATGATCAGCCTAAAATTCATGCAGTTACATCAGCAAACTGATCAAAAACATTCAAGTGCTACTTGCAGGATAAGTGACCTTGGGGCACATCCATTCATCTTATGTCACTGATCAATTCAGTTACTCCCCCTTTTTAGAATGATCATTGATCTGATTAAACAAGGGATAGAGATTTAGAAATGGAATACCTTCTCCATTTACATGTTCTTCAAGAAATTCACAGAGTAACTGCTTTTGAGTCCAGCTGGAGTTGATATTGATTGACATAGTGATTATGGAAGCTTCTTCATTTTTCTCCCCCTCAAGGGAAACCCTACCCATAATCTTCATCAAGAGTGATCCTTCATCATCATAATCTTTGAATATCAATTGAATAATCTACTAAGGATGTAAACTTCTTTAGCTTGGCAATCAAGAGTTGACGGAATTCACTACTTCTTAGGTTCTCCCCCTGAGAGCATGCTTCACCTTCAATTCCCTGCATTATTAGCACAAATACAATACACAAATGAATAAGGGAATAAGGTGGTTCTTCCTTGCTTCATCAACAAGACCTATATGGTTGAGGTTATTTTCTCAACCAATTTCCTCGATTCACTCTAGTATTCATGCCTGCACATTTGAACAAATATTCTGACATATGTTGGTGTGGCATGGCTCTTTTTACATTCTCTTCTGCTTTGTGTGGAGAATTGTTCTGCTTAACAACCATAATTAATGATAAATTCATACTCATCTTAAGGACTTCTTCTTGTTATGGTATTATGGTTATACAACCTTTTTCAATGTGACCATATTTCATGCATCTCTCACATAGAACTTCTTTGACACGAGTGTTTTTCTTGGTTTGCAATATCTCCCGCACTCTGTCTTCCTCAAGTGAATGTTTTTCTTTTCCTTTTACACCAGCCTTGGCCTTTTCATCTTCAAGTTTCCTCATTATATTCAAATCACCTCGACAGAAGACCAATATGTCATTTGGAACTATTGCAGCTGGTTTGGATCTTCCACATGGGTTCATCAGTGTTTCAACCCCCTTAGTTCTTCTTTTGGATGAATGACCCTTCAATTTAATGGATCTAAAATCCCGGGTCTTCTCAGCTTCCCTACTTGATATATTCTTGGAGAAATGTATGCTCACACCATTTTTCTGGTTTCCACCCAAGGTACTTGCTTCATACTTAGACGTCATCAGAGGTCTTCTTTTATTATCAACAGTGAATTCATGTTTATATGGACATGTGCCTACCTTGTGACTGTTGTTGTTCCATACTTCACAGATGTTATCAAGAATTCCAAATCTGTTTGCAGTAAACAGATGATTCTGAACCTGTAGACGTTTCATCTTCTTCTTTGGTTTCCATCCATTTGATATAGGCTTTCTCTGTGCTTTTCCATGTAATGGATTATAAAAACAATCCAGTGCAGACTGCCCAAATCTGTTGCAGCACCAACATTGGCCCACAAATCATTTCTTCTTTGTTTCTTCTGTATGAGGTTGTTGGGCCATCTTCTTCATATTTTGTTCTCTATTTGGGGAACCAACTTCCTCCTTTTTCTTCTTATCCACCCTATCCATGGTGGTAGGTTTCTTCTCCTCACCTTTCCTCATCAATACTTATTTAGAACTTTTCTTCCAACCTGCATTGATTGTAGGAACGTATTTAGAGACATGAGTACAAGAAGGCATGTATGGTACCTTCACTTTCTCAGTTTCTTGTGATAGATCAACGAGTGAAGTCATGATTTTCTTATCACATGTTGGAGGTCTTTTGACAATAAAATCCTCCAATGAGCAGTGAGTAACAGTAGCAACTGATTCTTGATGTGGATGATCAAGAGTTGTCATAATCTTCTTGTCACTTTTTGGATGTATTTCAGCTTTAAATTTCTCCAACAAACATTGAGTATAGGCATCACTCATTTCATTCTTTTGTGAAGTCTCAATTTGTGTATTCTCAATCTTGGTCAACTGGGCTTCCAATTTTTGACCCTCAATATTGAGGATGATCTTTTGATCTTCGATCATGATCATCTTCTCTTCACAAGTCTTCTTCAATATTTCAACCTCATCTCCATGCATATTAACATTGTTTTGTAACAAAGAGTCAAGTTCCCGGATTTTCATGGAAGTTTCTTCCAAACAAAAACTCTTGACTTCATTGCTCTTCTTCAGATCAGCTTCAAGTGAATGGATGTTTTCTTTTAGATTCATAATAACTTCCTCTTTTTCTTAAAAGACTTTCACATGTTTGGTGAGCTTCATACATTCCATAACTTTTCTTTCCAACCCCTTTTCCATATTCTTAGCTTCCCCTTATAATCGAGTGATCTCAATCTGCATAGATTGGAATAGGATACAAATAATATCAACACTTTCTTCAGGAATATCATGAAGATATGTTTTGAGTTTTTTCTGAAAGCATGAATTAGGGATGTCATCCTTTCCTCTGGAATAATTCTGAACCACCTGCTCGATACATTCCAAGCCTGATATTTCTTCATTATTGGGATGGCATGGAGAACATGACACTGAATCTTCTTTGGATATGTGGGACTTCTTTAGCTGCTTCTTCTCTTTATTTTTCCCGTTTGTCATGGTCTTACTAGATGTATACTTCTGCTCAGAAATGACTGACTCTTCATCAAGACTTCTCTTCATTGTTGACTTTAGGAAAGAAACTCAAATCCTCTTCTGAATAGAATTACTGGAGAATAACCAACATTTGTAAACCTTTCTCTCTAATACCACTTGTAGGACCCCAGGACTCCCTGAGTGGGGAGGGGTGAATCAGGGTGTCAACTTTTTCTTCTTAAAGTTGTGGATCTTTTTCCCATGTTGGTAGGAACATCTTAAACCTGTATGATGGATATGATCAGCAATAAAACATTCACATGCACAGAGATAACACAACAATTTGACTTGGTTCACCACAAAGGGCTACGTCCAAGGAGCATACGCCGACAAGTTTCCAGTCATACCAAATTCCACTAATCTTCACTAGCTGTTGATTATAGAGGTTCGGGAATAGTCACTCTGTCCGAGGCTCACTGCCTTTACAAAGGTTCATGGATAGCTCACTGCTTCCCACGGGTCACTCCCGTTGACTCCCCCTGGGTCACTGCCGTTGGTGAAGTCACACTCAGTTTATAGACATGAAGGTCTCTTCAATAGATAGACATGAAGTTCTTTGTCTCCTATTCAGTATGGGACTTTTCTTGCATCAGGGTTCAGAGTTGATGCTCTTTTTAGTTCAATCCTTCTTCTTTAATGCAATGACTGAATGCACTAGATCCCCTTGTCTTTGTTTTCCTGAATCACAATCACTTGTGTGATTTATCAATAAATGATGCTCAGTTGAAGTCCAAATTTCATCCACTGATGAATACCCCTTTTTCACATGTCCACTGGGCGAACAACCTTTGGAAATAGCCTTCGCAAAGTACCCTACTTCGCATGGCTCCCAATTTTTCAAAGCTCAATCAAGCCTTCATGGAGTCCCTATCTTTTTGCGAAGCTCAATCATGAAGCACTCTCGTGATGCACAAGCCTTCGCAATGCTTGGCTGTCGCAGAGCTCCTTCCTCTTCGCGAAGCCCACCAAGCCAACGCGGGGTGCACGACTTTCGCGGAGCTAGAATAGCCGCCGCGAAGCTCCTCTTTCACGAAGCACACTGCCTTCGCAATTGACCTTTGCGAAACGAGAGCAACGGATTTTCATTGAAATATCTCTTTGCTTCTCTCGTGGTGGTCGACCTGTATTTATAGGAAATTCTACCAGCCCTCGAACTTTCTGCATGAAGTCAATGCCACGTCAGCTCAAATCGCGAAGCTCTGAAGTTCCTGCCGGAATTCTCTCAAAATCGTGAGGCACTACGGAAATTTTCCATTCGCGGAGCTCATCGTAATCGCAGAGCATCCCGTCATCTACTTCGCACCTTCTCCGTGAAGCTCCCTCGCAAAGCCCTTCATCGCCGCAAAGCTCCCTTGAAAAGCCCTTCATCACCGCGAATCTCTCTAGCCTCTGCCATTCGCGAAGTTTGACGTAATCACAAAAAATCACCACCACCATTCTTCTGGTCTTCACGAAATCCAATCCATGCATCCCATCTTCGTGAATCTCATGCCTCTTCCATATTAAATTATGATCTTCATTGAAATCCGCTTTTTGCGATGCTCACTAACCTCCAAATTTTGGACCCCAAAAAATTGCTAAACACTGGAATACGGTGCCACATTGTATCTGCTCTTTTTTTCCACCTCCAGATCATCCATTCCTTTGTCGATGTTCCTTGAATGAAACATGGATCATTATCCACAGTCCTCGATCTCGACATGCCACCATGGAATATCCTTTGTCAACAAATTTTTATGTAGTCTGTTTGCTTTGTCAACAAGCACGATTACCTCAACATCACTTCTTCATGGTGATATGTATCCTTCAGAAACTCTTCTGCTTTAATCACAAACTCCACTATTTTGATATGTATTATTTGAAGGCATAGCTTCAGCATCATCATCGTCTATGACATTGTGATGTGCATGGCTATTGCAGAATTCCAATCATTGCACGACCTTCTTAGAGTTCCAATCATTGACACATTGTCTTCTTCATTAATTGTCATGATCAAATTCATGCAAACCATGTGATTCTATTCATCAAGAATTATCTTGCATGGTTCTCATGCAATCATGAGTAATGGCATGGTCTTCATCAAAACCCATGGCTCTCATGCAATAATGAGGAATTGCATGGTCTTCATCAAAACCCATGGTTCTCATGCAATAAGGGGGAATTGCATGGAATTCATCCAAAAACCCCATTATTATTTAATCATCCTCATATGGATTACACCTCACATTCTTAATTTTTGTAAACAATGTATCACCTTTGACACATGTTCTTTGAACTTACGATTAGTACAACAATCGTCTAAATCACCATTCCTCTACTTCAGCGGAGTACTTCATGATCTCCTTCATTTTGATCTTCCAATCCTCCATTTCATTGGAGTACTTCTTGATCTCCTTCATTTTGATCTTCATTAACAACTATTGACAACAAATACAAACTTATACAAAATGTGGTTCCAACAATCTCCCCCTTTGTAATTTTTTTTCAATACCTTTTACATATTCTGAAATGAATTTGTCAACATCAAAATGAGAATATTCTCTTCAATGAACTTTTCTTTTCAAACATTCATTTCACTTTCTCTCCCCCTTATTGACAAGAAATTAAAAGCGCATGGTATGGAGGGTATCAATCTACACTTAAGCAATGTTTCATTAATCATTTCACTCTAAGTCTACTTGAGCAATACTTGATGTAGAAAACAATAGGATTAGATTAAGTCAACAAGGCTGCCCATTATTCACAGATCATGATACCAACATGAGATGAGAACTCATGTATTTTGTCGTCAAGGGATTACCATTTTTATTTCAGGCATAAGAAATAAAATGTGATAGGGAATGATCAACCTGAAATTCCTACACTTACATCAGCAAACTAATCAAAAACATTCAAGTGCTATCTGCAGGATAAGTGACCTTGGGGCACATCCATTCTTCTTATGTCACTGATCAATTCAGTTACCCCCCCTTTGTAGAATGACCATTGATCTTATTAAACAAGGGATAGATATTGAGAAATGGAATACCTTATCCATTTACATGTTCTTCAATAAATTTACAGAGTAACTACTTTTGAGTCCAGTTGGAGTTGATATTGATTGACATAGTGATTATGGAAGCTTCTTCATTTTTCTCCCCCTCAAGGGAAACACTCTTCATCATCTTCATCAAGAGTGATCCTTCATCATCATAATATTTGAATATCAATTTAAGAATCTACTAAGGATGGAAACTTCTTTAGCTTGGCAATCATGAGTTGACAGAATTCACTACTTCTTAGGTTCTCCCCTTGAGAGCATTCTCCACCTTCAATTCCCTGCATTATTAGCACAAATACAATACACAAATGAATACGGGAATAAGGTGGTTCCTCCTTTATTCATCAACAAGACCTATATGGTTGAGGTTCTTTTCTCAACCAAGTTCCTCTGTTCACTCCAGTCTTCATGCCTGCACATTTGAACAAATGTTCGGACATCTGTTGGTGTGGCATGGCTCTTTTTACATTCTCTTCTGCTTTGTTTGGAGAATTGTTATGCTTAACAGCCATGATGAATGATACATTCAAACTCATCTTAAGGACTGCTTCTTGTTCTAGTATTAAGGTTATACAACCTTTTGCAACGTGACCAGATTTCTTACACCTCTCACATAGAACTTCTTTGACATGAGTGTTTTTCTTGGTTTGCAATCTCTCCTACACTCTGTCTTCCACACGTGAAAGTTTTTCTTTGCCTTTTACACCAGCCTTCGCCTTTTCATCTTCAAGTTTCTTCATTCTTTTCAAATCATCTGGCCAGATGACCAATATGTCATTTGGAACTGTTGCAGCTGGTTTGGATCTTCCACATGGGCTTATCTGTGTTTCAACCCCCTTAGTTCTTCTTTTGGATGAATGACCATTCAATTTAATGGATCTAAAATCCTGGGTCTTCTCAGTTTCCCTACTTAATATCTTCATGTAGAAATGTAATCTCACACCATTCTTCTGGTTTCTACCCAAGGTACTTGCTTCATACTTAGACGGCATCAGAGGTCTTCTTTTTTATCAACAGTGAAATCATGTTGATATGGACATGTGCCTACCTTGTGTCCGCTGTCGTTGTATACTTTGCAGATGTTATCAAGAATTCCAAATCTGTTTGTAGAAAACAGATGATTCTGAACCTGCAGACGTTGCTTCTTCTTCTTTGGTTTCCTTCCCTTTGATATAGGCTTTCTCTGTGCTTTTCCATGTAATGGATTATAAAAACAATCCAGTGCACATTGCCCAAATCTGTTGCAGCACAAACATTGGCCCACAAATCTTTTCTTCTTTATTTCTTCTGTAAAAGGTTGTTGGGCCATCTTCTTCATCTTTTGTGCTCTCTTTGGGGAACCAAATTCCTCTTTTTTCTTTTTATCCACCCCATACATTGTGTTTGGTTTCTTCTTCTCACCTTTCCTCATCCATACTTGTTTAGAACTTTTCTTCCAACCTGCACTGATTGTAGGAACGTATTTAGAAAGATGAGTACAAGATGGAATGGATGGTACCATCACTTTCCCAGTTTCTTGTGATATATCAATGAGTGAAGTCCTGATCTTCTTATCACATGTTGGAGGTCTTTTGACAATAGAATCCTCCAGTGAGCATTGAGTACCAGTAACAACTGATTCTTTATGTGGATAATCAAGAGTTGTCATAATCTTCTTGTCACTTGTTGGAAATATTTCAGCTTTAAATTTCTCCAACGAACATTGAGTATAGGCATCACTCATTTCATTCTTTTATGAAGTCTCAATATGTGTATTCTCAATCTTGGTTAACTGGACTTCCAATTTTTGACCCTCAATATTGAGGATGATCTTATGATCTTCAATCATGATCATCTTCTCTTCACAAGTCTTCTTCAATCTTTCAACCTCATCTTCATGCATCTTAAACTTGTTTTGTAACAAAGATTCAAGTTCCCTGAATTTCATGGATGTTTCTTCCAAACAAAAAGTCTTGACATCATTGCTCTTATTTAGCTCATATTCAAGTGCATGGATGTTTTCTTTTAGAGTCATATTGAAATCCTCTTTTTCTTAAAAGACATTCACCTGTTTGGTGAGCTTCATACATTCCATAAATTCTCTTTCCAACCCCTTTCCATATTGTCAGCTTCCCTTTCTAATCGAGCGATCTCAACCTGCATAGATTGGAATAGGCTACAAATAATAGCAACCCTTTCTTCAATAATATCATGTAGATATGTTTTGAGTTTTTCCTGAAATCTTGAATTAGGGATGTCATCCTTTCCTCTAGAATAATTCTGAGCCACCTGCTTGATACATTCCAAGCCTGATATTTCTTCATTATTGGAATGGCATGGAGAACACGACACTGAATCTTCTTTGGATATTTGGGACTTCTTTAGCTACTTATTCTCTTTCTTTATCCTGTTTTTCATGGTCTTACTAGATGTAGACTTTTGCTCAGAAATGACTGACTCGTCATCAAGACTGCTCTTCATTGTTGACATTAGGAAAGAAACTGAAATCCTCTTCTGAATAGAATTATTGGAGAATATCCAACATATGTAAACATTTCTCTTTGATACCACTTGTAGGACCCTGGGACACCCTGAGAGGGCAGGGGTGAATTAGGGTGTCAAATATTTCTTCTTAAAGTTGTGGATATTTTTCCCACGTTGGTAGGAACAACTTAAACCCGTATGATGGATATGATCAACAATGAAACATTCACATGCCCAGAGATAACACATCAATTTTAGTTAGTTCACCACAAAGGGAAATGTCCAAGGATCATACGCCGACAAGTTACCGGTCATACCAAATTCCACTAATCTTCACTAGCTGTGGATTATAGAGGTTCGGGAACAGTCACTCTATCCCAGGCTCACTGCCTTTAGAAAGGTTTAGGGATATCTCACTGATTCCCTCATGTCACTCCTGTTGACTCCCCCTGTCTGACTGCCGTTGGTGAAGTCACGCTCAGTTTATAGACAAGAAGGTCTCTTCAATAGATAGACATGAAGTTCTTTGTCCCCTGTTCAGCATGAGACTTTCCTTGCATCAGGGTTCAGAGTTGATTCCCTTTTTAGTTCAATATTTCTTCTTTAGTGCAATGACTGAATGCACTAGATCCCCTTGTCTTCGTTTTCCTGAATCACAATCACTTGTGTGATTGATCAACAAATGATGCTCAGTTGAAGTCCAAATTTCATCCACTGATGAATACCCCCTTTTCCCCTGTCCACTGGGTGAACAACCTTTGTAAAGGGCCTTCACAAAGTACCCTACTTCGCAAGGATCCCAATTTTGCAAAGCTCAAACAAGCCTTCGCGGAGTCCCCGTCTTTTTGCAAAGCTCAATCGCGAAGCACTCTCGCGATGCACAAGCCCTCGCAATGCTTGGTTGTCGCGGAGCTCCTGCTTCTTCGTGAAGCCCACCAAGCCAATATGGGGTGCACGAATTTCGCGGAGGTAGAATAGCCAATGTGAAGATCCTCTTTCGCGAAGCATGCTGCCTTCGCGGGTGACCTTTGCGAACCGAGAGCAATGGATTTTCGTTGAGAGCTCTCTTTGCTTCTCTCGAGGGGGTCAACCTATATTTATAAGAAATTCCACCGACCCTCGAACATTCCGCGTGAAGTCAATGCCACGTCAGCTCAAATCGTGAAGCTCTGAAGTTCCCGCCGGAATTCTCTCAAAATCGTGAAGCACTACGGAAATTTTCCATTTGAAGAGCACATCGTAATCGCAGATCATCCCATCAACTACATCGCACCTTCTCCGTGAATATCCCTCGCAAAGCCCTTCATCGCCGCGAAGGTCCCTTGAAAATCCCTTCATCGCCGCGAAGCTCTCTAGCCTCTGTCGTTCGCAAAGCTTGACGTAATCGCGAAAAATCACCACCTCCATTCTTCTGGTCTTTGCGAAATCCAATCCATGCATCTCATCTTCGCAAAACTCATGCCTTTTCCATATTAAATTATGATCTTCATGGAGATCCTTTTTCACGATGCTCACTAACCTCCAAATTTTGGACCCCAAAAATTTGGCAAACACTTGAAAACAGCGCCACCTTGTATCTGCTCATTTTGTCCACCTCCAGATCATCCATTCCTTTTTCGATGTTCCTTGATTAAAACATGGACCATTATCCACAGTCCTCGATCTCGACATGCCACCATGGAATATCCTTTGTCAAAAAATTTGTATGTAGTCTGTTTTCTTTGTCAACAAGCATGATTACCTCAACAACACTTCTTCTTGGTGATATGTATCCTTCAGCAACTCTTCTTCTTTTATCACAAACTCCACTATTTTGATATGTATTCATTGAAGGCATAGCTTCAGCATCATCATCTTCTATGACAATGTGATGTGCATGGCTATTGTAGAATTCCAATCATTGCACGACCTTCTTAGAATTCCAATCATTGGCACATTGTCTTCTTCATCAACTGTCATGATCAACTTCATGCAAACCATGTGATTCTATTAATCAAGAAGTCTCTTTCATGGTTCTCATGCAATCATGAGTAATTGCATGGTCTTCATCAAAACCCATGGTTCTCATGCAATAAGGAGGAATTGCATGGACTTCATCCAAAAACCCCATTCTTCTTTAATCATCCTCTGATGGATTACACTTCACATTCTTGATTGTTGTAAACAATGTATCACCTTTGACACATGTTCTTTTCACTTACGATCAGTACAACAATCGTCTGAATCACCATTCCTCTACTTCAGCGTAGTACATCATGATCTCCTTCATTTTGATCTTCCAGTCCTCCATTTCATTGGAGTACTTCTTGATCTCCTTAATTTTGATCTTCATTGACATCTATTGAAAACAAATACAAAATTATACACAATTTGGTTCCAACATGCATAAATTAGGATCAACACTCATGATCAATAAGAGTGAAAAAAATCATTTGATACCAGTTGATGCTCTTAGATGAATTTGAGGATCAATATGTGTCAGCGAATCAATATTCATAAAACATTCACCACATTTCAAAATAAATTTCTCTCATTATTCATTAATGAATTGAATTCTTTGGAAACATATTTTTTTGAGTAATTATAATTTAATAGAAACAATGACATGAATAAAATATGTTTTACCAAGATTACCAACTCTTTATGATTATCAATAACTTATTTATTGTTTGGGATAATTCCATATCTCATGGAATTTATACTTTTATCAACAAGTGCTATAAAATTAAAAGGTTTTTCTTTCATCCCTCTACAATAAAATTTCAATAAAAATCAAAATTTTCCTCCAACATCATATATAATGAATTAATTGTAAATTAACATAAAGAAAACTGAAAATAATAAAAAAATCAAACAATAAATTACCATATTATTTCTATATAGGTTCATTTCATCAACCAATGATATGTGTACTTATTATATGTTCAATCCATCTATTTTTTTTATGATTGATCTCATAGAATTGTTTTTTGGATACATATAATTAACTTAAAGTTAAAATATAATTTTATATACAGATCATAAAACCATGAAATTATTTCCTTAACCCTAAAGTGACCTTACTTGGTCAAACATAGATTCAAAATAGAGGGTTCAAATATTATACAAACAATAAATTTAGATTTAATTTAAATTGTATCTCTCAAAGAATTGATTAATGTAAAAATGTGTTTTTATACTAGATAAAGTGTGTTTATGTATCAATATTTCTTATATTTTTCACAAAAAATGAATTAATAGATCGATTAAAAATTTCTATTTGCTTATAATTTCCTAGAATAACTCATTTATACATGTAGAAAACGTTTTTCATCATCTTTAATTCAGTTACGTTGTTAAATATATTTATTTGAAAAAATAATAAAATGATATATTCATTATTTAAATAACTGATTATTTTTTAAAATATTTTTAATCTTATGTGGAATTTTTTGCGAAATATATCATTAATCCACATAATACCCCTTTAATAGAGAATTGTTCTTTCCCTCCAGTGAATTAAAAGCACTTTGAATTCCTTTAATACCAAAAACTACATACAAAACATCAAGATTTACATATTCTCAACTGGGCTCCAACATCTTCTATTTTTAGTAAAATTTATGAAAACAAATTCTCCCATAATCTCAATAAAATTGAAAATCATAATCTCTCAGTATGAGAGATATCTAAAAAATACATTACTAGAATATGTAATTTATTTAAAAGAATTAAATCATTTTATGTAAATAAAATACTATATTAACCATATTTGTTTAACCTCTAAAGATAATTTAAATAACCATGTATAGATTTATATACTATAATATATATTTAGGTATAGGGAATTAATTCATCACTATCACATTATTGAACTTAAAATTGTTAATGAATAACTATAGGAAACTATTTATATTTTTTAGCAAAAAAATCATGTGTTTATCAAGTTGAGACTCGACCTAATCAATTGATTCTCTTATATATCAACTAATTTGAATTTAATCTTGTAACACCCAATGATAAAATGAAATATTTTTTTAAAATAATTTTAATTTATTATATGTCTTTAATTACACACATCACTAAGTTTATCATTCATTATACACAAAATAAATATTAAATGAAACATGAAATACTATTAAAATATTATTATAGAATATGCTAGTTGTCTCCTAGCCATTAAAATTGAAGGTACAAATAATTTTAACTAAATTAAGAATATATATGGTTGATACATAGATATAATTTTTTTTGTTATATATTCATCAGTAATGAAAATTAAATCCATTTTAAAATAAGGAAAATCATTTTATAAAAAACTATTTTTATGTTCACAAACTTGTTGTATCTTAATAAATTAACTAAATATATATTTTTTAAATATTTTAATGAAATTTATATATTATACATTTAATGAAAATTTTCACATTAATCATGTTTTTATAGTTGTGAGATAAGAATTAATCCAATTTTATGCATAAAAAATATTGTTCCAAAAATATGTTTTCTGGTATTTTTTCACTTTTTTAAAACTAATTTATAAGTATTTTATAATGATTATTTGATAAAAATAAACTTAAATTTTATATCTACATATAAATATTTTGTTAGGGAAAATATATGGTATTTTTTCAAAAGCTTATTTTTCAAAAGAATAGTAAAAAAATATGGGTTTTTAGGGAAAACTGCACTTCCATTAAATAATATATAAGGTTAGTTTGGTCTTGAAATGTGATTAAATGAAAAATTAGTTCGATTATATCTATTATCAACCTAGTTTAGGTTATTTTAATCAATTTAGTACATAATTATGATATGAAAAGTTTATAATCATTTGATGACTTTCAATTTGAAAACTCAATTTTTTATCATCTACAGAAATAATATTAAATTAATATTTTCCACTTATATTTGTTTATTTAGAAAAAAAATGTATTAAATATTTGGAATAATCATAATACATAAAATTAATTTGTTTCCATAACAGATAGTAAAACTAGTAAATTAATTACCGCAGTTATAACTAAATATTATTGGGGGGGTTAAACTAAATATATTAAGGGTAAAATGAATTAGAAATCTATCCAAAACTACTTTTTGGATATATTTCCACATTATCACCCCTAATATTTTATAATTACACTATTTTATCTTTTTTTCATGTGAGAAACATGTAGACACTTTTTTCATTCTGAAAAATTCATTCTTTGATGTCTCTCCCAATTATAAAAAGTGACCAATATCCTCTCCCAATCACACATTAAAATACCATTATAATGTCCAATACCTACAAAAATATGATAATAAATTATATTTACATGATCTTTATACCTTATTTTGATCCAAAATCCATCCTAAAAATCATTTTTTACATACTTAATGAGGTTGTTTGAAGAAGAGGTATCATGCTTAACTGAGCATGTTTATTTTATTTCATCTTATTGCTCTATAAAAAATCCTTACATTACTATGATATATTAACAATAGTATGTCCCATATATTTTTTATTTATTATGTCATTTAAATAACCTAAATTTATGTCATCTTCCTTCAAATGGGATAGAAAATCATCATTCGTGTGTACGATGGACAATCGCCTCAGAAACTGAGGTTTCATGATTTCCATAACCCCCTCTAACAGCTGGATATATATGTATGGATTTAATGATAAGATATGATATCCTAATGAATTATAATACCACATGAACCATATTACCACCCATCCCATTGGAAAACAATAATGTTACTCGTGTGTATGACAGACTATATCCAGGTGAACCGGTTTGATTTTTTATCATTTATGTTTTACATTGATTGTAATAAGGAAAAATTAAATGAATATGTGTCATATTTTTAAAATAATTTTATTTCTAGAATTATTCTATAACATATAACTTATTTCATCCAATTCAGTAGTGGATATGATAACGTTTTTTGTGTGTACTACGGACTGCCACCTCACGAAGTGGTGTGATTCATTTTTAACAAACACATTACTTGAATGTTAATAAGGGTAAATTTAATGAATATAAGTGTTATATATGGAATAATTTTTTCAAAAAATTTAATAAATTCTATAAGATTATTTCAATTTATCTATCGAGAAAATTGAAACAACATTCATTAGTATGGATGACAAAATATCTCCTTGAATGTTGTATTTCATTTTCTATATGTAACATTTATATATTAATATAAATACTTACGTAGTGAATATATATGATATTAAAAACATTTTCAATATTATGGATATTATTGAACAATGATGGGGGTGTGATTGAACATTTTTCAAATTTTGAAAATGCACCAAATGCATCATCGTGTTTTCAAAATTTTGTAACTATTTTGGCTCCCATAGCTTCTACTCCTCAATTTTTGGCTTCTTCTTACATCCTAATACAACCAAAAGTTGTTCATATTCCTTTGGTTCTTACTTCCTTACCACCTATTGTTTTTCTCAATGATGTTATTTTTTCATCCACCATGAAGTTCTCTTACTTTGAAATTTTTTCTTATAGTTCCTATAGATCTGTTATGAGCATCTTTGTTGGAGTGATTTCCAATGTTTTCATTTCCTTAAATGGATGTTGAGGAGTCTTAAACTTAAATCTAATGGACTCTAGTTTCATGATTAGGTCTCGAGAGGCATCCCCTTTCTATGTTCCAATAGTTGGTGGGATATTTTGGTTTGGCAACCTAGCTGAAGGTTTCAGTTGTCAACAAGATGGATTTTTGTATGGTGCTGTAATCCCAAGAAGACTTTGTGGTGGATTGGTTATCTCGATCCAGGTCCTATGAAAAATGGAATTTTAATCGCTTCATGTGGAATTTCATAGTTCATTCTAGCCATGATTCATCATTGGAATTAGTTTCGATATCTCTCCCATGATTACGGCTGATGTTTCACAACGTTACTTTTCTACATTCTATTGATGATTATTTGGGTTCCATATTCTATGTGGGTGATCATACTCTTGGTTTTCTGTATTCTTGTAATGTTAATTTATTTATGTAGATGGATATTTGACAACCTTTCTCAGAGCATCTTCTACTCAAGAATGAGGATGTGTTTTCGTGGTTTAAAAGGATATATTATACCCACATCCCATTTTTTATTGTGTCCCTTATCTAAGAGAAATAATCATTAGTTTGTAAGAAGTTATGTGATAGTTTGTTGATTTATCAGGCCAAGAATTCTCCCTCTTAACATCAGAAGGATCTATTTATAGCTATCAAATCTCCTCTGGTGGATACTTTGGCCTCCTTTTCTTTAGATCCATCCTAGCATCCTCCATTTATATCATACTATTCATCAATTTTAATTGCTAGAGAATCCATTTCTCTAGATCCATATCAAAATATTATCATGGTAGAACTCTCTCTTCTTTGTATTTGGATCCCCCTCCTCATGTGGAGGATTCCTATTTGGGTTATGTCCCTATACTTGATCAATATCCCTATATAACACCACCTCCCATATTACATCCCATTATTCCCCCAAAATGTCTATAAATGGTTGTTTATAACCTACTAATGCATACATTTCCTTTAAATGTTCTTTTCCCAGGGCCTTCTATACTCATAGTGTCTAGTATTTTCCATCCCACCCCCCTTATTCTCCCTCACACATTTTAACTCGCACATGTGACATTGTTATTCCCCTTGTCTAACTATTTCTCAATTATCTTAGAGGATCCCTTTAGTCCATTAGACTAAAATATACTAATTCAGCTAAATTTTTCTCGAGAAAGAATAGTTTTCACTAGATCTGAATTGAGACATTAACGACAGTGTCCTCTCATCTGGTCATGTTAGGCATCGTTGTCTAGTGCTAAAACTAAGACGATTATCCTCTCATGGTCTATTTAACCATTTCGGATTTCTTGGGACCTCGATTCTTGGGTCAAGACTGAATTTACCTCAAATGTGTTTCACAAAAACTACATTTTTTTAATGGTTCTAGAACCAAAACATCATCATTCCAAGTTCAAATTTCTTTCATGTCGGATGGGTCTCGATAATTTCATTCATCGATACCCATATATTATTCCCTTTTTTTATGAATTATACTATTTCAGTGAGGAAGGTTGTTTTTTATAATAATTACAATAATACCAATGTTTCTAATGGACTCTGAAGTTGTATTATTATTTTTTTACACCATGTGTGATTCGTTACTAAGGTAAGAACTATGGAAATATCTCTTTTCCTTCATTCCAGGGGGCCAATCATCACTCTGAAAGATATTTCAATTCCATTTTGGAAGAATCAATAAGGAAATGTTGTAAAATATATCCTTGAAAATAAAGGAAATATTTTTTTATGGATTAATTAGTTAAACTAGTTTTTGATTTTTATGGGAATATATTTACCTAGTATAATAACTAGAAGGGTAATCATCATACAAAGTGTCACATGGATTTTTGTTTGTACAATATAAATATTATATCTTATTTTCCCTCATCTAAAGTGACTTATCTGGTAAGATCACTAGTTGACCAATCTCTAATTATGGAGCCTCTTGGGGTTGGTAGGGGAAGTGGTGGGTACTTCTTTTATTACAAATGTTGGAACACAAACCATGGATTTCACTAGGTGGTGACATAGTCTTGTAACAAACCATTCTAAGGAGGTGGTATGGTTGGTCTCCAAAACAATCTCAAAAGGATTAAATTTTATTTTTTTCAATGGTACTCAAGGAAGATATGGATGACCGATTAATTGAAAATGATAAATTTTAATATAAACCATTTGAGTCCTCACTAACAGTGTCATGGGATGATGATATCTTTTCCTATCCTTTTGATATAATAAATAATCTTGTTGAGATCCTTATAGAATAATAATGTGTCACTCATGACCTCTCTAGTGAAATGTAGTTGAATTTGGGTGACAAGATTGCAACATACTTTCATGCTTGTCTCTGGGGGAAGAAGAGTGTCATCACTACTATTATTATTATAGACACTTGATCCTTAAAGAATGAAATTGGGGTTTTGTGAGGTACAGTAGAGTGTCTTTTTAAAGTCTCTTCTCACTAATTCAAACACTTTAACCCTTGAAGTGAATTAGAGAGTTAGTGAAGACTTATTTGATATTATTCAATGTTTTTCTACCAATTCTCTTAATAGTATACTTGGTTATACCCTAGTGTAAGAGGAAATAAATTATGTTTTTCAATATTTTAACAAGGATAGTTCTCCATAACAGAAAAAAAATCCATGGTTCCTTATTTGTGACATCCTATAGTACTGTAAAAAAAGTTATTGTTGAGGATGTCCATCATTTCTTTTGTGGTGTTAGTATCTCGAGATTTGTCTATGATTTCACAATTCTTCTTATACCTATGGTTAGAGATCTAAGTTCATTGAGTCAATATAAGACTATTATCATGTGTAAAATTCCACATATGGTGTTGGCGTGTTTCAACATCATAAATTTATCAAGGAACCTTGGTATCCAGATTTCTGGTGAACAACAGGACATCATCCAAAATAGGTCCATCCAATGACAAATTTGCATTGACAAGGTGATTATATTTAATATTAATAGATAATATACTAGTTAAAATATTTATAGGTGGGTTGATATGGATATGTCTAATGATATAATAGAATTTAATTTCATTTTGAAGGTATTGGATTGTATGTGTTTTTACTAGAATTTTGGAGTTTTTGTTTTGATGATTCAGTTCGTCTTGGATTTTTATCTCCTTCTTTTGATAAAGGTTTTTTTTTCAAATTACTTTGGGGATTAAAACCAGGAGATCGTATGTATCCTAGTGTTTCTACTCTAGTGAATGATTATTTTAGTAGGTTTCTTAAAAAAAATATAGTTTTGAAGTATCACTCCATTATGATAAATATTTCAATACAACAAAATTTCTCATGTTATATTCAAATATGATATAATTATTCTTTCTAATGGTATTTGGAAATCCATAAGAGGTATTAATAAATACATGAATAAATATTGTATGTTCTGTGGGAAAATAATTAGTCAAAATAAAAGTAGTGTCTATGTATCTAAGACCTATTTGGAGAGGTGATACAACTCAAATGGATCCAGCCTGGGTATTCATCAAAGGAAGTTTCGAATAGAGTATTTGGGAACTCCCCTTTCTCTAGGAGGACTATGTATTCATCATTTAGAAAAGTGGATGAATTTTTTTTCAATAATATTGATTATGGGTAGAATATATTTATTTCATTTGATGGTATGATGACTCTTGTCAATGGTTTCTGCTCTTTTTATCTAATTTCAAGGTTAGAGGATGTTTGATGGAATATATAGGTGGTCCTGGTGAAGGTCATTGATCATTTTTGAGGTCCCATATGCTTCTAATCTCTACAATGGATTTTTTTTTACATTTTTCATATCCCTTTCATTCTCATGTAGTGGTTTGAATAAGTCATGGGATGTGATTTTTGGCCAGTATATGGGGTTCAAGGTGGCTCGAACTATATAGGATTGGCCCATTCTGATTATTCTTTTACTAGGTTGAGGGATTTTTTTTATTTTGTTCATCATTGTTGGTTTGGTTTGTTGAGGATTGTTCTGTTAAGGCCGAAACATTGGTAAGCTTCTTTCACCGATGTTGGAGGGGTCACTGACAATGATGAAGATCAATTTTCTCAACGCAAGGTGTGATAGGTGACTCAGTGGATAAGTCTAAGTGGTTCGTCATTTATTACATTTTGATTTTTTATTTTAAATTTGGTAATGTGGGTTAGTGGGGGCCTATGGCGCAGTGGTTGTTTCGGGTTGTGATGTTGAATTTTTGATCCCCATAGATATTCGATTTGTTATTCACTTGTGTTATTTTTGGTATCCGTCAATTGGTATGTGATTTGGTTTTCTGTTTTTTTGATCTGTATGTGGTTCCCACTCAACTTCAAAGCGGTTTTATTAGAAAATACAGAAAAAAAAGTTAGTTGGACACTATTATAAAGAACCTAGAATATCTCATGTTTTATTTTATTTAGGATGATCATGTATAGGAACATTGAAAATGGGCATCATGGGTCGGGATGGCCAAGCCAATCTAAGAGGGTGGAATTAATATCAAATTCAATAATAAATTGATGAATGTTTTTCATGGTAGGATCACATTAAAATCTATTGAAGGCATGCCGTTTTTGACAATCTTCATCGCAAACCATTATGGGAGGATCCTAGAAAATGATAGGGTTGATTTAACTATACTTTGGTGTGTGATAAAAAATCATATTCCTCCACTGTAGTTTCATTCAAGGAGGACCATCGGACAGGTGGATATGAGCTTCTAGGATTCTATATAGGATGGAAAATGGACTGGATTTATGGGGTACCAGACACCTAACTTGTATTTTAGGGAGTCCATGTCATATCAATATGTTATTAATGTTATCATTGATTAATAGATACAAAAGTTTTTAAAATTATTCTACCGAATTTTGTATATATAATGGTATATTATCATGAACTCCATCCTAGATTTTTTCAATGAACGATTATTGTGGGATGGTGCATGAAAATAATGAGAAGGATAGTTGTGGTTAGAACCTTTGGAGAAAAGAGATCTCAACCAAGTATATATTTTCTTCCATGTTCATAATTAGGCTTCCTTTACATATAAAGACATTACGTGTAAAGATAAAAATCTTACTTTCATGTGTTTTTCTATTGAAAATTGAAATTATAATCGGATGTACACATATTCTTCATAGGATAGCGGGCCAACAATGTCTAGAAATCAATTGCTGAATTCTCAGGAGCGACAAACCAGGTAACAAGATTCATTGTATTTTTTATAACTAGTTTCAATGCACCTTCAAAAATCCTTATGAAATGATGGATATGGTTATTCTTCTATCATCTAGGTGTTGTTGTTTTTGGAATGCTACAAACAATTCTTATATTTATGGGAGTTCTGTATTATATATGGTGATGGTTTCCCAGAATAGGTTTATGGTGGCATAACATATCTCCATGCTTACACACTGGGAACTCTCTCCCTACCTTAGAAACTTCATGGCCAACAATGTCCCCAACATGTATACTCTTGGTCCATATATTTTGTAAATTAGGTTTGCTAGAAACCTCTACTTCATGGTTTTAAACATAATGTTGACGGTTCATGTGATTTGAGATTTATGAGGGGTGGATGTATCATTTGTGATACATGTGTCTCTGTTGTCCGTTCCATCTCATCTTCAGTTGGTTGTTGTGAATCCATCATGGTGGATACATGGTCCATTCTCTGGGGTATCAATATTTATAACATGAAGTTCACTATGGTGGATACTATTGAAAACGACACCATAATTTTCAATCAGTCATTGATTAGTTATATTTACACTCCATTGGAAATTACATACCACATATTTGAGTGTAAGCAAATCACCATGGGCTGGATCATAATTCTTCACATGTGGAGATAATGGAATAATTCATTAGATTTTATTTCATCTAAGATTGATCATGAACATTTTTTAACTCTTTTGATACTATGGGATCACTTCTGAGTGAGTGTGTGAATATTATTTGTTGGGAGAACCTAATATTTTAATACTTCAGTCTATCGTGACTTGAATTATTGTATCTATTTTCTAATTTTAATATATTATTAATAAAATTATAATTATTATCACAAGGAACCATGATTAATATTTCAGGACCAAAATTGAAAATCAAAACATAGATGAAAAACAAAGCATTTATTACCTAAAATGTGATTTTACCATGGAATAAATAAAAAATAGGTAATAAAAGGATATATATAAATCATATATGGTATGATATATATGTATGTATGTATTGTTCTGTAATATATTTATAATAAACTTATATTTTTTATACATGATGGAAGAATGTGTATGATGCAATTCATTACATTTTTTAAGGAATTCTTATCACACTTTTATATCCATGTGATACATGGTATATTCACCTTTTTCATTTTTTTGGAGTATATACATCCCATTAATGTGACTTATTAGGATTATACTAAAAATTATAACGAATTAATTCTCCATTTTATTATATCTATTTCATTGGGTTTTCTGTTCAAAAGTAAGAAAAGCAATAACATATTTTTATCTCAAATTTATTTCATTGGGACATAAGTTATGTTATAAAACAATAATATTCTAGGACGTGTATAAAATTTCCCTATGACATGTTATATCATTAATATTATTCTTCTGAAGATATTTAATGTTTCATTTTATGTCATTTTGGGTTGTTTTTATGAATTAGAAGATAAAAATGTACTGAAGTTTTTATGTTAGTAACTCGTTGTTTATTTGGATTGTTTGTAATTATTATTTTGATGATAAAATAGTATGATCTATTTATCATGAAATTCATGAATTTTATTTGAAATTTTTTTATTTTTATTGACTAAAATTTTCCATTAATTCTAATCATGTTATGAACATAGGATTTAAATATAATTTTTTTAAGGAAATGGACTTTATTTTTTAATTTTTTTGAAAACACTATTTCTGCCAAATCCATCTTTTCGAAAAATGTTTTTAAAACTAATTTAAAATTATAAAAAGGATTTATTAATGAAATTTTTACACTTATTTTAATTTTTACAATGTGTTTTAAAAGGAATCTTCATGTCATTTTCAAGAGAAGTCCTTTTTGATTTTCCTTAAAAATGGGAAACTTATATTAATTTTATGATGTACGACATGAATGATATTATCCACCAACATGACCAATCATTGTTTTAAATATTCATTTATAAATTTATAATGTTAATTTATATAAAGTTATTATTTTTATTTTTATTTTTTTAAATGTTTTTCTTAAATTGGAAATGATATTTTCCTCAAAATTGTTTTAAATATCTTTTAATCTACCTTTATAATTTTGAAAGGATGTTTTAGAAGAAAATATGTATAAAAACATTTAATATTTTAAAAAATCAAAGTAAAAAATAACATTTTCCTCAATAAATGTTCCAAGTGTTGTTTCAAAAAAAATCCATCTACAATGACATCCTTTCATATGACTTATAATCTACTAAGGATATGATTTAAGGATACAATTAATATTAATTTACTAAATGGTATATGTTTATAATAACTAGATCTTTTATGAAACGCAATTATTTTCATGGGTTTTATTATGATGAATGAGTTATAAAGTCCATTTACTTTTTATTGTTATGTTATAGTGTATGTTTTTATGATATTATGGCACAAAAATTTATAGATTATATGATAGGTGGGAACTGTATCCCCCTCCAATTCATTTGATAATTATTAATTCTATATGAGATCATAGGCTACACTAGTGGTTCTCTGAATCCAAAAATTAGGGTACATGGGTTTTCAACCCAGGACTAACATGTTATGATTGTCTTGGTGGGTTTCCATACAATAAATTTGTATATGCTTATGCGTTTTCTACAAATCAATGACATATTCCAATTTTATTCTCTCATGGGCATTGTTCATTGGTTTATTTATTAAACATGTCTTATAAACTACATTTATTTATTACATGTATCATGTTTATGATATATGATTTTTAGTTTATGTTTTTTCTAATTTCATTCTCATGTTCTCATACCATTATGGTCATTTTTTGTTGTTATCTATCTCATGTACCCTTACTAAGAATCTAATCTCACCCTTTGTTATTTTTATTTTTCCCATGTAAGGGAGAAAGATATTATATATGATATGTCTAATAAGGGTCCAGGTTATGAATAAACTAATGTGAGATTATGTAGTTCACTTATGAATCATTTTTTATGTATCCACATTTTCAATTGAAGAATACCTAAATGATTTTTGGATGAATCGATATGATATATAATTAATCTTCATATATTAATATTTAAATTTTATAAATAATAATTTTTAGTCATCAAAAATCTATCACTACTTCACATGTCCCTTCTGATATGATGTAAATGTGATTAGACCCATTATAATAAATATGTTAAATAAAAATTTTGTTCCCCTATTGAGAGAAGTACCTAAAAAATAATCAAGATACACTTTTGAATACTATTCTACTATTTGTAAAAAACATAACTCTTCGATATGATATATAATTAATATTCATACATTAATATTTAAATTTTATAAATGATAATTTTTAGTCATTAAAAATCTATCACTACTTCACATGTCCCTTGTGATATTAAGGAAATGGGATTAGACCCATTATAATAAATATGTTAATTACAAATTTTGTTCCCCTATTGAGTGAAATACCTAAAAAATAATCAAGATACACATTTGGATACTCTTATACTATTTCTAAAAAACATAACTCCTTGATTCATTCATAAAAAATATCCAACCCCTTATGTTTTGTAAAATGTGAAATTCATTAGTAACATTAATTTCCTATTATCCCTAGACATTGTGAACACTCATATTTGGTGAGACAAAAGAATTTCAATAATAATTTAAGTAAATATGAGATCCATAAATTAACAATAAATCGATACTAATGATGATGTTGAAAATTTACATCATAAGTACAAAAATGAATCATTATATTTTCACATCACGTTTTATTGTCTTATAATCAGTCTCAAACAACCCAAATTCATTTATTTCTTTGAAAAAATAACCATGAATATATTTTATCATTACATATTTAGGGAAACCACCTATTTTTATCCAAGATCAATATATTTAATTACATGAATTCATTGTGGTCATACTTGTTCCCTAAATCTAATTCAAACACACAATAATATATCATCACAAGAATATTAAACAAAACATTATTATATTCCCATGTATTCTATAGTATTGAAATTACTTATCAATAATTATACAGTCTCAACCCGAATATATCACATTTGCACACTGATAATACATATTCTAGATAATTAATTGAGAATAAAATGATATTGATGATCTCTTTCAGCATCTTCATTTTATAATTATTTCTATATCTCTTTTTTAAATATAATAATTCCTACCCTCGCCTTATTCAGGAAGAGAATAACTCAACACATTAATCCTTGATTATGTCATATTCCACCATAACCAAATTTTTCACTACCTAAAAATATGTATCAAACATAAAATAAATGAAATTATACCAAATACCATAAAACATATGAACCTACAATAACTAAACATGATATCGTCATTGGTTCTATCCTATATAGAAAAACGTAACCTCTCTAAAAACTAAAGTAAATTATCCAAAATCATTATGTTATTTTATTCCAAATAATGGAATATGAAATATTTCATTATCCTTAATATTTTTGGTTAAAATAACTTAATAAACTATTGATTATTATCATCAAATCATATATCATCATATATATTAACCAATTTTACCATATCCCACTACATATATAGTTATCCCTCCAACTTGAAAGAAACAATCTTCTCCTACGAATACTTTGGAATATATATTAACTAGAATATTTTCTTGATTGCCTTTAAGATATCCATATATTCTTATATCCCACTATATGTTCTAAAAAATAGGTAATTTTTTATATTTATGTTCGTTTCATATACCTCTTCTCAAATAAAATCTAATTTTTCCTCACTTTAAATCACATAGATGCAATAAAAAAAAATATAAAGCCTAGGAACAACTCCCATGATTAAAACTATCTTATTCTATATATATTCTCTTCTCATGGGAATTTTTATTATTATATTTAAACAATAATTGAGAAAATAAATATAAAACACCTCATTCTAGTGATGAAAATTATCTATTACACCATAATTGTTCTTGAAAACTCAAATAACTACTCATCATATTTATCAAATTAGAATTCTATGTTATGTTAATTTTATTACATCATATATAAAATTAATTAATGAATTCTTTATCAATAACAAGGAAAGATTAAATAAAATTCTTTAAAAAATGGGGACCTAGAAGGGAATTTTACAAATATCTCTTACCTCAAACAAATAGTATTCTTCTTAGTGAAATTTAATTCTATAATACCAAAATAACATTATAATAACAAAATATTATTTACATTACAATTTCATATATAATAATAAGATACTAAAAATTATTTAGTTTTTTTATATCATAAAAATTCATAAAATTATTATAAAAAACACTCAAAAGACATATTTACAATATTGATTTAGTTATTTAAATTTTAATCCACTTCCATGTGTAAAAAATAATTAAACAAAAATCATGTCATAAAAATTTAAAAATTTTAAAATGGTACATGAATTATTTTCTTTGTCGTCACAAAATATATATAGTAAAAACATATTTTTTGTTTAAATAAACCTTCCTAAAAGAGATTATCCAACCTTATTCTCTATGTGGACTCCCTAGTAACTCATCTTTTTCTTTAGAAAGTTAACATATACATTTTATTAGGTTATTTCAGGTTTTAACTATATGACCTTCACTCCTACCATATTCAACCCAACTAAACATTAAAAAACTATCTTTTATATAATTTTTTATGGTCAAGCATTTGTACCTAACTTCTGGGCCTAATACGGATTGTCTCATAGCCTTAATAACATCACCAATTATAATTGATATAATTTGGGAAATTTTTTATAAAACAAAATATCAAAATAAAAAGAATATATTTTTTATTAAAAAAATTAAAATACTGTATTTTGGAAAAAATTATTATGAAAATATAATAACTTAATTATATAAATGACCATACCGCTCATAAAAAGTCCAAAAAAGGAAAAAATTACAGAACAACTCCAATGTTAAAAAAATATGATGAGTCCATTATTGTGTCTCCTTACATAAATATATTATTCATATATAACAAAAAAAGACCACTATTTTACATGCATCAAGTCTAATAGTGTCTATACATGCAATAAGTTATACACATAGGGTTCGAGTATAAAACATAGTGAGATTTTTCACATTTATTATATATCTTTATGGGGATGGATATCTTGTAGAATGAAAAAAACCAAGGTATGAAATCATGCCAAACCCATTTAAAAAATTATAATAATAAAATATTTATATTATTTAAAAATAAGTAGTATGTCAAAACCATAAAAAAAATACCTAATACTGACATAAAGAACATCATTTTCAATAAATACTTTTAAAATGACAAAAAATATTATTTTTATTTAGATAAAACCAATTTTTTTTAAGGAATCAATATGGTGGTCAATGAAATTCATTAAAGGTAACCTTAATAGAAACCCATATTTGATCAATATTAAAACCTATTATGAATCCAAATTTTCTTAATCAATTTCGCATTATATGATATTGTTAAGAATATATTAAATCTAACCACAAATAAGATTTATTAGGCTTATCTCATGAATTAATAAAATGTGCTATCTAGTCATAGAATATTCACAAAAATGAGTCCTTACCCACCTAGAGAAATATATTGATAAAATAATTATTTATCCACGAACCCATATTCAATATCATCTACAAAACCATAGTAGAATATTATAAAACATGGCCCTTTTCCCTTGATAAATACCATAGATCATGAATTAAGGATAAAAAAACCATTATATATTTATTAAATAAAACGTTTATTGGAAATATATCATATTGTATTTGAAAAAATATTAAACACATTTTTTATATATTATAACAACCTTCCCCTTCAAAATTTTTTTAGAAAATATAGTTATGTAAAACATTAATTTAAATCATTTGATTAAAATATTTTACAATTAAAAGGTTATCTACACAACTCCATATTAGAAACAATTAATAAAATATATCAAATAACCTTCTCTTAACATAGATTCTGAGATTTCATCAAAAAATTAATTATTTTAAATAATGTTTTTGTTAGAAAATTAATTTTATTATAAAAAATTTCTAAAAAAGAAAAAATATAAAAAAATCCAGCATCATCAAATAATAATATTTCTTAAAATCCATTTATAATTTATATTTCGATTATTCACAAGATTATAAAATAACCTAGGTGCCTACATATATTAGATTTCTCATTGTATTAAATATATTTCGATATGATGATGGAATTGGAAATCTAATTCATTACCTTGTAAGATTAAGAATTATTATTTCAAGACCCTCTATTACATGGTCTAAAATCATTAAATCATATATTCCTTGGAAAAGATAAATAAATTGAGACATCAACTAAGGTAATATATCAATGATTCTTTACCTTAATATTGATGCCACATCGACGAATCCATGGGCTATTTTTTCAATCAAATTGTATAAAATCCCAAAAATTACCCTTGAAAGGCTTTCTAAATTCCATAAAATTTAGTTTAGAATAATATCTGTGGTTAATAGATGAAAAATATGGTGTTTAAAATAGTAATATTTATTTTTCTATATATTTAAATAAAACATATCGTTTGTAAATAAAATATCTAACAAAAAATTTCTTAAAATGCTAATTTTATATAAAATAAAATTTTAAATTACATTATTACTTAATAATCAATGGATCATTTAATTTTTTAATATCATAAATTTACCGATATTTCATAGATAGTCTACATAGTTTTCTTAACATGAACCTACCCAGGCATTCTATACTATCTAGATCCCTATTAAATACATTGTTGTCCCATATTAATTTTTAGTTGTTACCTAAACAATTTAAATTCCATATTAATCGCAGAATATTTATATCTTACCTAAAATGAATCAAAATTCGAAGTAATACTAAATTACCAAATCATAGGAGACACATTAATGTTAATGGTGTAAAAATATAGGGTTCTTTTATCAAAATTTAGATTAAATTCCCTAATATTATCATTAGTATTAAATATAGTTACTTTTCATCCAAAAACAAGAATTTAAAAAAATTAGGATTCATACTATTATTTTAATATGGTATATTATTTCAAATAATATGTAATAATACACAATTTATGTTTTTATTGATTATTGCATAGACTCATACAAAAAACTAGATATTGAATCTACACAACCTCATTTTAGAAATATATTGATGATTTTTATTCTTTTATTTTATTACACCATTCAATTGTTAATAAATAAATGTTAAAAAATATTTTTATTCTATTTTATCTCAACAATTTCACATTCATGAATTTAAAACTCACCCCAATGATAATTCTAGATAGTAATAATCATTTGTAAATTTTCATTTTGAAAATACTAAGGAATTTTTTATATTAAAAAATTTGGGATTCAAAATTTTATAAAATAAATATAAATCAAATGTAATATGTATAATCACCAACCTAGACATAAATATAATATTTCCCTCTGAATCTACTATTTTGAGTTGGAACAAAAACGTATATATTAATCTTTGATATTGGGTAGTTGATTTTTTTACCATTATCACATTGCCAGTGTGTTTATTTTATTATTTACATGATTTATCACATTTTAAGAAGTTCAAATTTAACTATAGAATTTCAATTAAATATCCTTATAAGGATTTATTTAGGAGAAAGAGATTTTTTTGTATTAAATATCTATTATAGGTCCAATTATTATAATAAATTTTAATAATTTTGATAATATTTTAGTGGATTAGGTCATCATGATCAAGAGTTTCAATATTTTCATATTTCATGAAAAATAATTATTGATAAATATATGAGTTTTTTATGGAATATTTTTTATTCCAAAATTTCATTTATTATTTTTTATCAAATTATTGGTTTCTAATGGTCTTATTATGTTTAATTAGAAAATTTAATCTATATTTTTAATTAGTGCATTAACTTGGATAGTAGCATCACCAAGTCCCATTATTCATTCGTAAAATATAATCTCATAAAATGAAATTTTCTCCTTATACTTTCTATAAGTTATGCATGTTTTTCTTTTATCTAAAATTTTTTTCAGTGAAACTTTTTTCCTTGTATCAATCATTCCATCCATTAGTACTTTATAGTTAATTAAAAAAATTATGAAGATATATTTTTTTACCAGAATTCTTTAAGATTTATATTGATTAAAAATATAACATTTTTATCCAAGACATTCTCGACCCTAAAGTGTTGGATGGAAAGTATATAAATTTAAATATTTGAACACTTTATTCTCATGGATTAGAACATTTTAAGAATATAATACTTATCCAAGTATACATTGATCAATAAGAAGTTATATAATGATCTAGTGATCTATTTTTTATAAATATCTTGATAAAAATTTTATTTATAAAAATTATTAATAAAATATTGAGAATATCAAACATAATTTTTAAAAATTTATTATCTCAATATAGAGAAAAATATTTTCATTATATTTTCTACCATCTACCAAACCCAATATCTAACATCTATAATAAAATTTTAACTAATTCACTTCATTATGATGTGATGAACATATTGAAACAGAATTTCTATCATCTAAATAAGATAACTTATTAAAAACATTTTTTAACTACATAAATTTTTTTCTATCAAAATTTAAGTTATAAAAGTGTCTAAATAGAAAAAACATTATCACTTTTATAATTGTTTTCCGGAAAGGATGGTAGATCCTTTGATGAATCTATAGGTCAGGATAAATTTTAATGATTTTTGGTTGATGTTTTATTATAATTTTATAGGAATAAACATATATTAACTAATATAAATGGTTTAAAAATGATTGCATATTTTTATATTATCATTAGTTTCTTACACTCAACCATATGATGAGTCTTTATTGGTGTTCTATATATATAGTACCTTTAAGACTTTATCCTTTTTTACATTTTAATTTTACTGAAACATAGATTTTTGTTTTGGATATTCTAACTCTATAATATCTAGATTATTTTATTTTTAAGATATAAATTTAATAGAATACTATTTGTATTTATTATTATATATATTATATTGGTATATATATACTTTTATTAAATTTCACAGTCTTCTATACTGGAACATCCAACCCATATATTTTTCAATATGAGTTCATTTTTCATCACATATTTGAATATTATTTTCATTGATATGCTTATTGTTAGTCATGTAGTTAAATGAAACAACATTTTATTATAATAATTCCAAATATTTTTTTATAAATATCAAATTTAATCATGTAATATTAATCTCAAAAATTTTGAGACACTTTATTGTATTTTTGTCTTCAAGTTATATTATATTTTACTCCCACTCTCTTTATATGAACACTAATAATTTTTATATTAACATATCTTTTGAGATATTCATATGACTATGATTACATAACCCCCTTAAAAATTTATAAATTAATTAATATGGATTGAAAAAAAATTATTTTAAAAAATAACATACATTATTCTATATAATGTATATCCTTCTCTATATATGGGATATTCTTAAATTACAAGAAATATTTTTATTTTCCTCTATAATCCAATAGCTATCTTGAAAAATTATATTTCATTTTACGTACTTTTTAATATATCATTAGCATTTCTTTCAATTTTGTTACATAAAAATATAAAATTTACATAGTTTAGAATGTTTTTGGAGATTTTTATTTTACAATCTAGTCTTTAACAATAATAAGCCAATAAATTATAAAAGTATCAATAATGTGCATATCCATTCCCTAACACTAGTATTTACAGTCCACTCCATAACAAAATATTGGTTTGTTGAAATTATGTGGGTCTAATGTTCCTAAAATTATTATTTTTTCCCTTATGAATATTTTCTCTACAATAAGTTGATAATACGAATTAGAACAATGGATTATATCATATTCCATTTTTCTTTATATGGAAACTTCATATGGTTACATTTAGTTATTATATAAAATAATGTAAAAAATACTCAAAATAAAGTAATACATAATTATAAATTTTATAGAAAATTTTTAGTAACAATATTCATTTTGATCTAGAACTAAGAAACTGTAAAGGAAATAAAATTTAGATGGAAAATATATGGTATTAAATAGAAAAACAAAGTCTAAACATCTTTTTTAAAAAAATAAAAAAAATTCAATATTATAAAAAATTAATCAGTAGAAATATTTATTGTAAATAAAATAGTAAAAAATGATATAATAGTGTAAAATATTTGGGATCAGTTATTTCTTGTCAGATATAAATAAACTATTTGGATACACAAGTTCTTATGTAATAGAAATTTTCTCTTCTATATGAAGGTGTTATGAGAATTTTATAATGAGGAATAAATATTCAGTGTTATAATTTTAAGTAGAGAATACTCACATCGAAATTCTTTATAACCCTTACTTCTTTCATTAGTTATCATAATGATTAAAATTTTAGTTTTTTATTAATAATTTATTAATATATTATTTTATAAATATTAAAAATCAATAGGGAACGACATGAGATTAAATAATTAGAAGAAATGAATATTATATTTTAAATAGTTTCTCATTGGATATAACTTGAATAATATAGATATAGTTTTAATGTTTCATATTTAATGTGTTTTATCTTTAAATAATTAAATAGAAACAATAATATTACTATTGAGATTTATTATTATTTTCACTTTTATACTCAAAAATTGTTGATATTGGATGTTTTCCCCAGCCAACCTACTTCATAAGAAAAATAAATTCTACACTGTTTATTTTCTTTAATCAAATATAGTAAATATAATAGTAAATAATTTTTCTTTAATTTCATCAATAATTGTGTCTTATTAATTGATTATGTATATTATATTCAGGTTTTATTATTTAAATATTTATCTATAAAACATGAATTTTTAAATATATTATAATAATTTAGAAAAACTTGAATGTGACTGGCCATTTTTTGAAACCATATAAGATGAAAAATTTATAGATTTTTTCCTTTTAAAAAATCATTTTGGTCGCATAATATTCATTCCATTACTTATATAAGTATATATACTATATAACTAGAAGGTAAAAGGTTAGAATAGGTATCAAATTATTTTTATAAATATTTAGTAATTAATTAAATATATATAAAATCAGAAAATATTTTATTTTTGATGTTGAAACACTCATGTCATTGGAATTGTTGAGGAATTCATGGATGAATGAGTTGAATTCAAGTAGAATGGCCAAAAATCCCTCTAATGGGTCATTTTTATGAATATATCACCATTATAATTGGGAAAATAATGTGATATCCTTGACCCTATAGATCTGTTAATGACAACACAGAGAGCTGATAGAATGCCCCGCACAACATCAATCATGGTTCGAGGATTGTTGTACAACTGTGCATAGCCTTAACATTAACCTCAACAAAGAGACATTCATACTTGCAAAAACCATCCATTCCTGATTCTCAAAAATCATCGTGATGGTATCAAAATATCATTAAAATACTATTTATATATATAACACCTTATTTCATACATTTAAGTTGTAAATGACCATTCAACTTCCAAAATGTGATCCCAGTTCGTGAACCACTTGAGCATCATGAATGAAAGATAAAATTATCACTCATAGTATCCAAGTATCAATAAACCTCTTCCATTTTTTTATATCCTCCAACCAAATTTGATATTCATTTCTTAAAGACCCATTCCCTTCCGGAAAGATGAATTCCCTCTGAGGAACTTGAGGCTTCGCAAAGCATTCATCCTTCACGAAGCTCCCCCCTTAAAATTCGGACATCACATTGAAGAACCAAAACCCTATTTTAAAAAGAATACCCCTTAACAATCAAATAAACTCTATAGATATAGTTAAATTTTTGAAAACCCTCTTCATGAGGACCCAAGCTTCATGAAGCCACTCTCATGGTCCACTCTATATTTCCTCCCAACTTTAGATACCCCTTCACAAATGTTGAGCTCCCAAGGTAACCATACCCACCAAAGAAGAGTTCAACTACACATCTAGGCCCTATGTGACCAATCCCACCCACTCCTATGTCCTCCCACTTAACATAAATTTCATCCTCATCCACCAATATAGATGTTTCTTATATTCATATGTACGCTAACCAATTTTTATTTCAATTCATAGGGACCCTAACACCAACCTCATGATTAGAAACTCCTCTATGGTTGTTCCAGCTCCATGTCCCACCTAGAGGTTCATATTAAGTGTTCCCATAAGCCTTAGTGGTGAGGGGTGTGTCCTTCCATATCCGCGATTCAGGATGTAAATTTTCCCAGTTTTATATCCTAGTTTTATGATGTTAAACTCCACAACAACATCCTTAGTACATGATCCAAAAAGGTAGACTTAACCTTTGTGATAAACCTAAGATTATCTACGAATTATCATCATGAGATGCCACCATCCCCACATATGTGGGACATGAATCCCATATTGTTGTAGTTCCACTCATAATCCCCACACCTTCTGCCCCATTAATGTGATGTGACTCCATTATCGGGAAACTTCAATATATAATCCCAACACTATCTCCCCCATCCATGGGATGTGACATCCACATTGCTACACTTACACATTTAATACCCACATAATCTTCCCCAAATGTTATAAGTGGACCCATTTTGGGATGATTCTTTGTGTAAACCCCACACCATCACCCGTATATGCTCCTTTTGCAACATGAGTGTCCTTATCGCATTACATTAAACTAAATATATTATGTCTTATCACACAACTTAAACTATGGCATCAAACCATGTAGGTTTTGATCCTTCCCTTCAAGAAATGTTATATAGGATTCTTACTTAAGCCTCAATACTGATATTTGTAAACTAAGGCTAGAAATATTCCCTCCTATGAATGAACCAACTAGATCCATCATTACATGGAATTATGATTCACTTTTAATCTATCGAGGTGTTCATTCTTAGGGACACACCTCACAGAACGGCCTCTATAGGGTCTTTAAATCCATTGGTAAACTGTCTATGTGTGACATCTTCCCTCATAGTAAAAAACCGACTACATCCTACACCATTGGGCATTCAAATTACTCCATCCTAGATCATCCTTCACTGGGTTTTCTAATCCAATAGTAAACTATCTAGGTGTGACATCATTCATCCTATGCATTAACCTCTCAAATCCTCTTCCACATTATTTTCCGATCCATTGGTAAACTATGAAGGTGTGACATCTTCCCTCATAGGGACAATATTCTTATATCTACCTCCATGGGGCCTACTGATCCATCAATAAACCCAGGTGTTATATCCTCCCTTTTAGAGACTCCCCTCCTTAATAAACATCATTTAGGTGTCTCAATATTCCGAAAATCCCCACAAGATGTTATAAACATTCAATGTTCCATCTTAGCCTAATGTTCTTATCCATATCCATAGGATATAGAATTCGGGTCAGGGACCAGAATACCTACCCCATGTAATAAAAATGAGATTCCTAATATAAAAATCCTTGGAATAATTACTCTCCATGGAATTAATTAACACCAATTCTAATATGACTCATATGATCTTCCCTTCAAGGAAGATGATTTACTGTAGCCAATGTGCCCAATGTGTAGGCATTCCCCAATATTCCCAATCTGACTACTCTTCTAATCTAATCTCAGTACCCTATCAAGAAAGAAGAAGTGTAATTAACCCGTTTCCACATATAGATGGTGTTGATAATGAGTTATATTAACATGAATTAATCTTTGAGGGAGACCTATGATATGGAAAATGATCTTGGGAGGAATCCATAGAAGGAGGAACTGACATCCCATCATCCTATTTCGATCAAGGAATAGTCATCATTTTTTAAAGTGATTATAGAATCCCTCCTTTAGAAAGTGGAATTGTGGTGAAACAGAAGCTAACACACATAAGGATGTGAAGGTAGTTCCATAGTGAAATATAGAAAATAGAAATGGAGAACCTGATGTAAAACTCTTACCTCAATATGAGGACTAGAAACATTCACGGCACTATCATATTTTCATGTCACCATATGTAGATATTCATCACCAGGTCCCACCAAAAAATATGTGGGTCCAACATTGAACTGAAATATGAATTGGGGAAGTTAGGAAAAGGAATCCTTAGTTCATAACATCACCAGTGTGGATCCTTATCTACTTCAAAATATTGGATGATGTTGTGGCATTTTGGAACCACTTTTATTATACATGTACTAATGGTTGAATCCACATTCCATAGAGGACTAAATTTTCTAGAAACTAGCAATCTAGTGATCGCATGTGATGGGATAGGATAAAAATTGATGAGGAAATCAAGCACAACTCCACCTTCACCATGAATCCTTCCACAATATCATCTACTGGGAACACACACCCTATCTCACCCTCATAGATCATCTACAGGATGGTGGCTGACACCCTCAAAATTTTGTACCAGGAGGAGGGGGTTCTTACAATAAGGTACATGGCTCTCTGGGATCTGGAGGCATCAGTTCATCAATGAAACTGCTGCCCCCATTGGTTGTATAGGGAAAAACATCCTCCTTTTAAATAAAAAATTTCCACATGAGCCTCACCCTGTAACAATCTGATGATTCACTCAATTATCCCAAAGAGGTTGGGGATTATCGAGTCCCATCTATTATGACTATTGTCTGGGAGATCTCTCAGAGGGCTTCCATTCTCCATCATCAACATCATAAATGACTGTTCATGTAGAAATATTTCTAGTAGACTTTACCCAAGCTCCATTTTCCTCAGTATGAGGTTTCCAACTCAAACATCGGGGGTTGGCTCCAAGGCACTTCCTGATAAGGGGCATATTTCCGAACTATAGTGGCCTTGATCACCATCTGTGCATCCCACCGGATCCCCAATACATGAGAAAATGTATCTCTCTTTTTTTAATAGTATAGAGACCCAAAATGACTCAAAAGCATGGCAGGTTGACCCCATTCATGTAACGACCCACATTTTTTCAATGGACATTCCCTTCTTATAATTATGTCATAAAATAACATGAAAACACAACATAATTAATTACTATGTGATAAGTGACCTTTAAACATATGTTTTTTACTTCTGTGTTCAGAATTTTGAAAACCTAAAATACACGGTTGTGTTTAAGATGATTTTTTGAGTCTAATAAAACAAACATAAAATTTAATGATTAGTAACCTACCCTTATGAATAGTTAAATACCCTTATGAATAGTAATATGACCCTTATGAATGTTAAATCATCCAATATAATAGTAACCTTACCCATGAATAATTAAATAAAATTTAAACATCTTAGAAAGTGACAATTTTACCTTAGTAAACGTTTTGGTATTTTATAAGTCATAAATAATTAATCATATTTAATTATTTTATTTAAAAGAAAAATAATTTTCTTAAATTTTTTTCATTAATTATATAATCAATGTCTTATAGTTTTTAGATAATTTTAAAAGACTGTACGTAATTTTTGAAAGCACTATTAAATCAGATTTAAATTTAAAAACATTTTTTTAGGTAAATTATGAATTTAATTAAATATTAAATTAATAATATTTAGAAAATTATTTTAGAAATATGGACGTAATTTTTGGATTCTACTTGTCGAAAATTTGTAGGGGTGAATTTTTGGTATTTATCTGAGATACTTGAATTTTTTATAAATAGTGAAATACTGTAATTTACAAAAATAAGCTAAATAAGCTAATTATAGAGTCATGTGTGAAGTTATGATAATGTATGCCCACTTGGTTTGGGATCACAAGTTAATATTACTATTAGTTTTCATTCAAGACTCACTCTTCCTTGTCTTAGGGGAAATTAATAAAATAGTGAATCTTATATTAAGGAAACCCCTCTCCCCTCCACTATAAAAACAACCCTTCGCACCCTCATTTCCTCACACCTCTAAAGATTCAATAATTCCCTAAAATATGCCAAACAATCCTCCCTATACACTCTCCCACGTTCAAGAACTACTGTTCTCATCAAAAGACCAAGCCTAGCTTCCTTAAAGAGGATCTCACGAGGAAGATTTAAGAGGTAATTTCTCTCCCTCTTCTCCTTTAATTTTCTTTCAAGTTTAACTTATTTTCAGGATCTTCTCCATCTATCTTCATCCAAATGGTATTGTAACTTTATTATTATACATCTACTGGAATGTTATGATGCTAATTGGATATTATATCATCCAAACCCATTTCCCTTTTCCTTTATTTTTATTAAAGATAACGTTGTTCGTAAGGTGTTAATTTATCACCTTCAAGAACGACATGCTTTATTCATCCATATATAACTTCAGATATGGTAATGAACCCATTTTTATGGTTGAACCATATTTTATTATATGTATTATTTCCTATTTAAAGTTCATAAAATAACTTATGGCCGTAATACTATGTGATAAATTAAAAAAAGTTCATTATGATTGAAAAATCACTCAAATTCACCCAAACAATCATCATTTAATTCTTATCTAATGATACATCCACATGGATATAATATGATTCATTATAAGATCATTAAAAATCCTTTAAAATCCTTAATAACAAGTAATATTATTTCTGGATGTTTAACCATGTTCTACCCGAACATCAATTTAAGAATACAAGTGAACCACTCAAGAAAACCATAAAAACAAACATTCTCAATCAATGTTTGAAAAAAATATAACTCATCCAAAGGAACATAAATCACATAATGAAACAATAATGAACCATATTATTTTACAAAAGGATCTGTATTTCTAATTAATGAATATAATGTCCTTATATAGGACATTAAAGAGAAGGAAGCATTCAGATACAAGGTAAGGTGAAATCTGAAATCCAATTTTCTTCCTTCGGGTTCTCCCTCTTTCACTCCATTTTTTGATATGGTTACTCCTTAAAGATCATCCTTTCATAATTGTCTTTAAATTTCTGGGATATACATGTTTTTCACTGGATTTTATGTCAAACAAAATGTTTTCCCAAAGAAATCTTCTTTTAAGAACACCCCTTTTACTTCTCACTCAAAGTGGACGGTTATTGTAACATGTATGTTATTCCCTCTTTCTTTTGGGAACCCAAAGCTTATAATGTGTTATTATGAGATGAAACTAATTCCTTTCCATGTTTTAGTTATGTGCATTTTTTATATGTTTTCTATGTGGCATCCATGATGATGATAATGTTATGATGTGACAGGTGCGCCCAGAATTATATAGAGCAATATGAATGTTTTGATGTGACGGGTGTACCCAGAATTATACAGTGCTCCAATGAATTGGGAAAAGTGATAAATATCATTTTTAAATGTGAAATGATGTGTGAATGAGATGTTGTCTTGTTTCACAAGTATGTGTGGTTGTTAACCACTAAGATATGATGTTTCATTTTTTATGCATTGCCACATTTCAAGACTTATATTTATACTTCACCTCATGTTCATGATCTCTATCCCATGTCATTATTATGCTCACCCCAAGCTATATTATTCATTTAAATCATATTAATGGGATTCTAGCTCACCCATTTTGATGCATATCTTCATGTGGCTACATGTACTATGGAGAATAAAATTTCCAATATGACTTTAGAGAAGAAGAAATTAAAAAATGTTTATGCTTGATAATGTAATTGTTATGTATGTCCTAGTTTTCCCAAGAAACTAAACCTTTGAATCCTCTATGTGTAATACTATTATGTTTTTTATATTTAAAATGATGTAATAGTAATGTAAGAAAAGTTCGGGATGCTATACTTCATCATCAAAACCACTTCCATTCCTCTCTAGCCACCTCGTAATGAAGACAATCGGTGTGGAGGCCCTCCTCGCACCATAATCAGTCATTACAGAAGTCCTACCTACATCATAAATGGTTATTTAGGAGTCCCTCAATTCCATTTAATAAAACATTATGGAGTTACTCACCTCTCAAGTGATAATTTATGTGGAGTTCATCCCCACTTCATCTACAGTCAATACAGAGGACTTACCCTTTCTCTTGATTCCTAGCATTGAGGTCCTTCTTGTGTTCTTTCCCACCAAAGAAGAGGTTCCTCCCATCCCATCACCAGTCAATGGGGAGGTCCTCACCATGTTACAACCAACCATCATGGTGGTCCTCCCCATTATGAAGATGGACCCTTCCTTAAAAAATCATCTCTAGGAATATGGGTGGATACTCTCTTAAGAGGATAAATCCCAAGAAATATGAAATTTTCATTGATCTTGTTGATCACTCAGATTTTGAGGGGGAAAATGAATTGATAATATTGTATTCTTCCCTGTCATTAGAGTGCGAGGATGTAGATCTATACCTAAAATTCAATGTATCTGAGGCTGAGATCCACATGATCCGCATATCCCTCTATAGGTACCTGTAGGTGGAGGAAGTTTTATCACCATTTTATAGACTCATAGTAAAATTGCCTTCTTCATTTCCAATTTCCCTTCTATCCACCTCCTCCCAAAAAATTTGTAAAGTCATCAAGGTTAGGTTTGTTGACATCATATGGTGAGCACTATTTTATGCCATTAATGAACATTGCATCTCTAAGACACTAGTTAGTGGTGAACACCCCATCCTATAGATACGTGATGATGATGTTCACACCACCCCCAAGAGATTACTCATCATTAAATGAATACTTAAATGAATCTTCTCTATGAAATACAGTAGTAGAATTGATTTATATCAGTTTTGTTTCCCATATCTTTACCAGCACTGATTGAAGCTTAGAATGAAAAATAGCATGACCCTTCCTCTGGGAAAGTTTTCCTGTTGGATTTTCTGGTCATTGTCCACCTGTATATGGTGTTTTGGCCCCTTGAAGTTCAAATTTTGACATATTTTAGTCCCTTAACATGGTTTGGGTTGTGTTTTTACACTAAATCATCTTGGTTATGTTCCACCACCTACATGATCATTATTTATCCTATCCACGAAGCCAAGAGCACCTAGAATCTATTGAATAGTACTGCTCAATGGTAGGGATCATGACACTCCCAGCCACTCAGCATCCCACGTCATTGGGATATCACCAGAAACTTCAACAAACATGCATCAAGATCCTTATGGTGCTTAATCAATTTAGGAAAGAAGATTCTACACGCCTAAAGATTTGTGGCTAGGTATAATATTCATCAATTCATATCATCCCTATGATGGTGTATCTCAGACTATCTCCCAATGAAGAGAGTTCCCATTTCTCTACTGTTATGATAGATATGGTCATCCTCAATCTTAAAGAGGATTAGAGGGAAAGGGGCATCAATACATGGCTTGAAAGTGAAGATAATATCTAAGGTATGGTTTAGTATTTGGAATACATCCTTGTACACTTTCTCGCTCATAAATAGAGACAAGAAGATGTCATTTGAGATCCTTTCAATTATGTATTGATATCCATACTCTAGTACTTTTACAAGGTAAGGGAGAATGTGGATCCCTCTGATCCAACTAATATTGTGATGAAAATTAAGGTGTATCCCATGGTAGCTACCTTGATCTAGTAGCTTGAAGTGAAAAAAATTATCACTTTCCTCATTGTTGGTCGACACCCATATTAAAACACTACCCCAAGAGATCACATCTCTCTTAAAGTGGAAAATTAGTTTTCCCACTTCCATAAGCTTCCAGTCATTTTTGGTGGCCATGCACATCCAAGTAGATTAGACGAATGATTTTTTAGGGAAATAAACAATGCTATGAGTCGTCAATCCCAACTCAGAGGCATAATTATTCTCCTCGGGATCCTGGTTGTGCTGCTACATGAGTCAATGATACCTCTCTCAAACATGACTATCCTATAAATATAGTTTTTGATAGGGACCCCCGGAAACTTAGTGATTATCACCATGGTGGATTTATTTCCTCTCTCACTTCTCGTCATGAGGCCTTGAAAATGTGATAGGTAGTGATTCCTCTTAACATAATGTCTTACCCGACAAGTATAGAAAAAAAAAATTCACCCTCAAAGTTTAGTAAACCTATATTTCAATATTAAATGGTATAAGAGACTTATTGAAACATGTTGTAAATTTATTTTAATGATTTGGACATATTCTTGGGATCTCATAATTGTAGGAGACTTCTAATATTTGGTGTTTTGTTCAGATGATAGAAGGACCCACATTTATTTGGTACAGAAAGCTACCCATAGGTCCTATTATTGGTTGAGAAGATCATTAAAGATAGATCCATTATATTTCTAGATATTTCACAGATAATAAAAGTATTTTTGACCACATCAAGTGTATGTAGATGCCTGATGAGTGAGTCACAAACTTTTTTTCCTAGTGGAAAGGGTTCATGTACTCACACACTATGAAGCTGACTCAAGAAATGCTATTAATTATGTGTGTGGGGAATATCAACCCTAAGTTCTTCCCAACACTCATCACTCGTAACTCGATATTTGGGGTATATGTGTTATTTTAAAATTCCTAGTTCCTATATAAAGACATACAACATGCCAAAAAATAGTGGTTCTCATTTTCTCTTCTAGATAACACAAGAATAACTGCAAAAGAAGAGAGATTTGGAATCATGCATAAAAGGTCCCCTTAGTCAGTAGTGTGGTTAGACCATTTTATAGAGGATACTCAATAAGAATATCTATTCCAATAGTATCATCTCCTACTGCACCCTCACCTAGCATAGCCTTACAAATGGAAGAACTATTAAATTCCACCTTTCCAAGTGAAGCCACCTAGATGATAGAATGTGGCTCCAATCCTAGTCAAGGGTTAGATCATGGAGTTCCCATACCAGAATTAAGAAACCATGTTATTCCTCTAAGTAATTATAGGTCCATGCTACATAATATTCACCATGGAGAAGGTAATTCTAAATATTCTTGAGGGAAAGAATCCCCAAGAATCTAGACTCACCGGATTTCATGAGTATTTCCTGTAAGAAAAATTCTAATAATACTCCTTAATGGAATGTTATGTGTTCAAGGATTGTATCTGAGACATTGTGGAAAATGTTTTTTTAGTTAATAGATGTTCTAGAACATGTGACACATGTCCCTATCAACCTCTTCAATGACAGTGAAGGCCATGGTGAATGGCAGTATACTTCTAATCGTAGAAAAAAAATATGATGATTGGTTGGATAAAAAGGTATTTTTTTATCTATAGTTTCATATATGCTGACATAAGTTGTTCATAAAGGCTTATTGTTGTTTTTACTCTTAAAATATTTGCCTATAAATCTTCATCGCATCCCTCTATGACCCGAAAAAATATGCACCAATAGTGCAAGGGAAAAAAAATTCCCCAGCTAGGGCCAATGCCAGCCTACAATCTCAATGATTTTAGACCTCTTGGATTATGAGATGAACTGATATAGTTTCCCATACTATATTAACTACCTAATGATGAGCATGATTATGCATCTAGGAATTCCATCTAATTTGTAGGCTTCTTTACAACCCATAAGAGTGAGGAATTCCATAAAAACCACATAGGTGCCTCAATCTGATGTAATCGAAGGGAAGGTTAAGGAAATTTGAGGCTCCAGAACTCTTACTACAGTGTATTGAACTGGGACATTAATGCTATTGAGACCATGAAGAATGTTTTTTGTAGACCTCATTAGTCACTTTCCTCACATCCCACTTAGTCATACACGCCTTTGTAGTCAACCATGTTAGTTAGTCGAGTATCTCAACCATGATCGCATGATGACCATTTAATATTATCTAGAGTCTGTACTCATGTAATCGATAGTCAATTTGTAGTGGTTTAGATCATGTCATCTAGTTATTAGTTGAACATTTATTGTACTAGTCAGACCTCAGTAGTTCATTAACTGGCATCTATTGTGCGCCCGGCCAAAGAGAAACCCCTTTAAGAAATTGCATTCCTTTGGAACATAAATATGATTTTTTGAATCACCTCATCCAAAAAAAATTATATTATTTCAAATTATAGGATCTTATCTTTTAAGAAAAAATGTGTGAGTCCCTTTAATAATTCTTGAAAATCCCTCTCCAACTCAATGTGGAGGAAGTAAACATAGAGTCCTATATTAATAGGAACTAATAATGATGAATGTAAATATTTCATCTTATTCTTTTAGGAATATGATATTGTACTCATATTGGGTAACATAGTCATGTTGTATATTAAAATCGTTTTCAATGGAATGAATATATTTCACTACCTAGGGGACACGGGTTCAAGTGTAAAAATTATCCCAACTAGGATTTTCTACAAGCCAGTACTAGCCAATGAATATTTGACTCCCTCCAACCTGAAAATTCAATGTTAGGATTAGAGTTAGGAGAAACCACAAGATATGGCTCTATGGAAATACCAATTTGGTTGATTGATTGAATTAACTAAATTTATGTTAGTTTCATAGGTATCACCTAAAACACATTACTAGGTTGGTCTTGGTTTCATTTTCATGTTGAGGTCCCCTCCTCATATTTCCAGTGCCTCACATACTCCCATAATAGTAATGTTTTTGTACTCTTGGGTGACATGTCTCCCTTTTACTACTGTAAATCTGGGTATCTAAATGTTTTCTTAAACAATAGAGAGGGGATGTACTTTTGGACCAACAGGTTTGAGTGACTCAATAATCTCAATGATCTTATGACAATCACAGCCAATACATTGGCAGAATTGGTTGATGCATGAATTCCCCCAATTCATCAGCTAAATCCCACAATGCTTGACATAGGGCATTTCTTTATTCTCCCCATGAAAAAGGGATCTGGCATCTATAAGAAAAAATATTTCCCCTGGATTACCTCGCAATATTTCTTTGTACAGGAATAAGTTATATAAAAATCCCCCACTCATGTGATATATCGAGAATTTCACCTAATGGATTCTATTTCATGGAATTTCCACATGTTTTGCAGAGTCAGATTGAATTGATAAATTTGACTCGAAACCACTTTATCGACATCAAGAATGGAAACTGTATTTGAAGGCTAGATGTATAAATAATCTATTTTATTTTGTTATTACCATAAATGAACTTCCTTTATTTTTCATGGGTTAATAATGACATAAAAATATTATCTTTAATAAATTTTCTTTAAAAAATCCATGATTTTGATATGAAACTAGTATTTTTATTCTCTATGAGTCATTTATGAAATGTTCTATTTTGATATATTTATCTCACATTAAATAATAAATATAAATGGTGTTCCATAATAGTTCTCCAATGCATTGGTTAAATAATTTATTCTCTAGATATGACATCTTTTAAGATACCTTGGAGAATAATCTTAGTACATTTTATGACACCTCAGTGACAAACCTTGGTGACATGATTATTAATTTCTAAAATAAATGTAGATTCCAAATTTATAAGTTATGATTAATGTTATTTTAGTTATTATATTCCTTGTGTTATATTTTTAATTCAATAATTATATTACTCATATTCTTATTGAACTTCTTCAAGAACACATCTAAATTGTTTCCCTTAGTTTCCCGTACTGGGTCATATGCTCATGATTTCCTTTGATGAATATACCTTGGTTATGAGATGTAGTAATTTTATATTGGATTAACATATGATGAAACCTTTTAACTGTATTATATTAAAGTTTTATGTTTTCATTTGTTAGGTACCTTTTTTTATTAAATTGAACATTAAAATATCCCTTGTTTTGTACAATGTATATAAAAAGTTATGTTATAAAAATGAAGTATTCCATTTATTTTATCAATGTATGGTTTAGTTATTTGTACAAATTATGATTTAAAAACTTTTGGAATAACCTTAAGGAGATGTTAAAATATAAAAAAACATCCTAGTATTCTGCTAATGAAATATGTAAGTAGTTTTTGAGAAAATAAATCCATGTCTAGATACAAACAAATGGATGTGGCTATGAAATAAATGTACATAGGGATAACAACTCTGACATGGTGTGTAGATATTGACTCGAAATAACCTATTACATGAAATTGAGCCTTACTGGATACAATGTTTGACAATCCAAGGTATATGTTTTGTTAAATACATGTTTTTTATGAACCATTATCAGGGATTTATAGAACATGTAATTCTTATTAAATAATAAAATATTTAATAATGATGTTTTAAGAAATGAAATTACATTAGAATTATAAAATTATTAAATGAAAAATGTTTCTCACTATGGTTTTATTCTTTTAGAAATGACAGGAAATATGATAAACTGTGTAAATGATGAGTGGAATAGGCATGGCACTAATGAACATCCGGTGAAATAGGGAATGGAAAACATCATGAAAATTATTAATCAACTGAATTGATTTATGGGACATAAGACGAATCCAACTGATTGAATAGATTCAACTCGACGAAAAAAACATTCTGTTGAGCCCTCCATGAATCAATTACGATCATCGTTTAGTGGATATACTGAACCATTGATTGATGAAAAATTGGTAATACCAACAAAAAAGTATTTTTTATACTCTATTGTTCCGAATAAGATAATGTCACCGTAATTTTATACCACATAGTTGGAGAAGATGATCAATGATAAAAACTAGTTAAAAACATGAATCCAAGATGGGAGATTGATGCAATGGAGTGGGAAAAATTTAAGGGAGCCTTTTAAAAAAAAAAAATTCCCCCATTCGATATGAATGAAAATGGAGAAAGAATTCCAAGAGCTATAGAAGAAGGACAATGAATCTGTGGTAAGATATGAGATAAACATTACAAGGCTTTCTTTTTACACCTATAGACTTTTAATGGAACATAATAGAAAGTTTAATAGATTTCTCAGTGGACTAAGACCACGTCTATGGTAGAATATATCCAATCGTGAATATGATATCTATGAGGAGATTGTGATAATTGTTATGAAATTTGTACTAGATTTTAATGATACAAAGTTTTCTAATTAATCAAATAAAATAAAGAGTTTATTTGAGCCAAACATGGGGAGTGACTTTGATCATTGAATATGGGGAAAGAATGTGTATCTTCCCACAGGAAACAAATATGGGACTAAGAATTAAGGAAACTGGTTTCTCAAGGGTGGGGAATGTTAAATGTGTGGAAGATATGGCCATATTGCTCAAATCTATCCTAGTGACGTGCAACCTCAACTTCTCAATACTAAATAAAAAGGGAATATTGTGCAGGACCTAGCTAAAGTATAATGATTCAAGTGTGGAATGCTTGGGCACTTTTATAGTCACTATCCAGATATGAAGTTAATGGAGGGGAGTCTGCATCAGCCTAAGAAAATTCCAAGGGATAGTTTTCATATTTTTCTATAATGATATTGAAGTTGAAGCTCCAAATGATGTGGTGGAAAGTACTCTCACTATTCTCCCAAATGTAGAAAGTACATTGTTTGATTCATGTTCTAATTTTTATTTTATTTCCTCCAAGTCTACAGAGAATATTGAACCAATCCCTAAATATCTTGAAGTACAGTTCTCTATTAATAATCTCATAGGGAATATCAAAGAATTAACAGTATATTGAAAATCTAATATTCCCTTTGGTGAGAATAATATCATTACAAATTTAGTAGTAATTCCAACAATGGAATTAAAAATTATACTAAGGATGATATGACTCTCAATGTATATTGCTATGATCAACAACATAAGTAAGGAAATATCAATAGTGTTGAATTGACAACCAAATTTTTTTTTCAAAGGATAGATATTCTGACCTCATCTTTCTCTAAAATCACCTCACATACCCCTCTTTAATGAAATGATTGGTGAATATGAATAAGGAAATGAAAGTATAAAAATATAAAGGGTCCCCATCATTTAGGAATACATTGAAATATTTCAGGATGAGTTACATGGGGCTCCCCCAGAAATAGAGTTAGATTTATACATTGAACTCAGTCCTGGATTTAATCTAATATCAAATATTCCATATAGAAAGGAAAATTTAGAGCTATAGAAATTAACGAAACAAGTCCAATATAATTTATAGAAGGGGTTTATACAGCCATGTTTTTCTCCTTGGGGAGTAACTAATCTTTTGTGATGAAAATGGTGGACCAATGTGTATATTAATAAATTATTGAGAGATTAACAGGATCTCAATGAGGAAAAAGTAACCACATACAATGATTGATTATTTATTTGGAAATAATTATGGGGTAAATTATTCTCAATTATTGATATTCAATATGATTTTGATCAATTGAGTGTGAAGAAATTGGATATTCCAAATACTCCCTTTCGATCGAGATATGAGAATATAGATTTTGATTAAATACCCTTTGGCTTAACTAATTATCTTTCTTTTTTTATAGATTTGATGAATAGATTCTTTAAAGACATCATTGATAATTTTTTGGTAGTTTTAGTTGATAAAATTGTGAAATATTCTAAAATCCACATTTACCATAAGGGTCATCCAAGGGCCATATTGAAAATATTGAGGAAGGGGATATAATTTGGAAGAATAATAAAATGTGGCTTTTGGATCTACTAAGTTTCTTTCATAGGGAACATTGTAACCAATGAAGGAATATTTGTTCACCCTATAAAGAAAAATGTTGTCGATGAGTGGCCTCATCCTAAAATAGAAACTAAGATTTTTAGTTTCCTTAGCTTAGCAAGATAGTATTGGTGGTTTGTGAAAAAAAATTAACAACTTTTAAATCCGCAAACTAGGATAAATTTAAAAGAGGATTAGTTTATCTAAACAAAGGATCATGAAGAATGTTTCCAAGAGCAGAAGAAGAGATGTGTTGCTGAATCTGTTGTAACTCTACCCTCTATCGAAGAAGTATTATTTATTTTTAGTGATGTTCTCTCTTGAAGGGAATGAGTGTGTACTCATTAAAAATGAAAATTTGATTGCCTATGCATCTTGATAGAGAAAGCGTCATAACCAGAATTATACTATGTATGACTCGGATCTGGTTGTAGTTTTTTTTCTATAATAGTTTGGAGACCTCGTCTTTATGGGGTGAAATGAGATGTATACACAGACCACCAATGTTTGAAGTATATTTTCATGAAAAAGGAGTTGAACATTAGGCATAAGAGACTGTTGTAACTTCTTAAAAACTATGATTTTTTAAATTCATTATCAACCCAGAAGAGAAAACAATATTGTGGATGTATTAAGTAGTAAAGACCCTCTGTTATGGCTATGATGTGGATTCATGGAGATCCATTGATCAATGACCGGGTAAAACTGGACATGGTAATTTAAGGTAAGGTACAATATAAACACTATAAAAAAGAATTTATCAACCATAATTTCTTGAGAAAATCAAATAATCTAAAAATGATGACCCTTTGTTTCCAAATATAATATAGTTTCTGAATAATGTGATGTTTTTTATTTTAATATTGATCAAGAAGGTGTATTGAAAGTTTATACTAGGCTATCTGTCCCATATATTCCTGAAATAATGGAGTTAAATGATGAATCACATAGCTCTACATTCTCTATACTTCCTAGAATAACAAAAATGTATTCTGTCTATTGTGATAATTATCATTAAGATAACATTAAAATGGATATTTCTGACTACACAAAAAGGATATTGATTTGTCAAAAAGTTTAAGAGGAGATAAAACATACTAAAGGTGTATAACAGCCACTACCCACACTAGAATGGAAGTGGGACAACATCATTATGGACATTTTCATTAGTCTTCCAAGAACATCAACACGAAACAATTCCATATGCATTATCATGGATTTTCTCCGCAAGACTGCCCATTTCATCGCTATTATAGAAGATTTATCTATTGAAAAACATTAAAAGATATACGTTTTGTAATTGGTAAGGCTATATGGTGTATAAATCTCTATCATATCTGATTATGATATTAGGTTAAATTAAAAATTCTGTAGAAGTCTAAAACATTCTATTTGTATAAAAATCAATTTCTGTATGGCCTATCACCCGCAAAATGATTTCCAATCGAAACAGAATATTCAATAACTTGAGGACATGCTGAGAACATTGTAAATGGAATTTAAATGTGGATGGGATCAACATATAACAATAGTTGACTTCTCATAAAAATTAACATTATTTCAACTAGTCAAATGGAACCCTATGAAGATCTATATGGGATGCTATGTATAACTCCAACTTGTCGAGATGAATCTATTGAGGGAAAAATTCTTGGGCATGATCTTGTGAAAGAGATCACATAAAAGTTTCATTCCATACAACAACACATAATGGCTTCTCAGAGTATGTAGAATAGCTACGCTAACTAATATCAAATGGACTTGGAGTTTAATGTCACTGAAAATGTCTTCATTTGAATTTCACCTTGGAAGAGAGTAATGTAGTTTGAGAAGAAAGCGACGCTCATCCCCAAGTGGATTGGCCCCTTTTAAATCCTTGATCGCACAAGAGTAGTGGCCTATGGTCTAGCACTATCACAAAATATATATCAAGTTCATGATATTTCTAGGTATATCTCTTGAGAAATTAAATACATGAACCTATTCATGTACTTAATCCTTAGGTGGTAAAACTGTAAAATTACCTCTCTTATGATAAGAAGCATCTGATAAAGATCTTGGACCATAGAGATATGGTTCATTGAAACAAGACTACCCACATCATAAAAGTGTTTTGGTGGAACAAAAAATATGAAGAAGTGACGTGGGAACTAGAGGAAACATTGGGGCATAATAAGCCACACATTTTCTTAACTGAGAGCATGAGTTGAAATTTTGGGGACACAATTTCATAAGGGTGGAATAATGTAATGAGGTGACCTTTATAAAAAAATATGTATCCTAAATTTTTTTGTTATATTATATTGTTCACAACAAAACAATGAACTTTTTAAGGAAGTGAATGTAAATTGAAATGTGAATCTTTGTTTTCTACCATAATATGACCATTGGTCAATTAGATCATTTAGAACTATACTATTGATAATAATTTTAAGGTTATCATCAATGCTTGAAAGAAAAATTTGGAGAAAATAAATTTATACAAAAAGAATAGTTGATGGCCTCAACCAGTAGAGTCATGCCATTTTAAGACCATATTTTAGAGCATGGGAGGGAGTTATCACCACTACGTTTCACCATTTACCAGTTCTAGTTCGACCTTAAACAAGTGAATCATGATTGAAATCACATTCAGGATAATTTCAAGTTGGCGTAGATTACCACTCAGTTCATGTTAGTCGAGGCACCCCATGAAAGTACCTCCATCACACACTTTAATATTATGGAATACATGTGTATAGTAATGGAATACATGTCCCAACCTTAGTGTGTAATTCCATTGTATAAATAAAATTTTAATTCCCTCATTCCCAATTGAAGAATAATTTTTCGTAATAAAATTGTGATGAAATTTGACAAATTGTTTTTTCAGTCAAGAATTGTCCATTTTGGAAAACAAATAATTATTATAATGAACTAATATTATAAGGCCCCAACCTTAAAAATTACATAATCTTGAGTTACTTTAAGAATAAACGTTGAGGATATTTTCAGGTTTAGAGTTTTAGAGAATTAGATCATAAAACATGCATTACATTCCACATTTAAACAAAGTGGTTACATAAAAGATAGTACTCATTTTTCCCATCAACGGAAACATATTTAAAATAAAACATGGATTCTTTCTTGAAACTTTCTTGACACTATCATAAAATCATGTACCTTTCCCTTGACCTATGAAAACATTTCAAAAACATGGGATGAGCATAAAAAGCTCGGTAAGTGATATAAAAATACGGAAAGAAAACATGGGTACATGTGTACATAAGAATCAATGAAATAATAATTTACTCATAAAACATAAGCATACCTCATCAAATCATGAATAAATCTTCTAAATCATAAGACCAAAAGGTAACTTGAGGCATTCATAACATTCTTACGTAGGGAGTAACCATCATGGTTTCGTTTGGAATACCCATAACAGTATATTGCCTAAATCTCTTCGGAGAAACCTTAACGTTTAACTCTTTCGCGTTACCCAATGTATTGGAGACCTATATTGGGCTCACCCGCCCATATTTTATCACGGAACCACCCGTCTTCATAAACAATGCCCAAGAACCTTAACATAATCGTATCACATAAAACATGCATAAAGGAAAAAAATAAAATTTCCATATTTCAATCACAAGATATCAATACCGCACATTAATATAATAAAAACATTTTGAAAACCATTTTTAATAAAAAAATAAAATAAAATTAAAACATGGTATTTATTTTTTTTATTTAAAAAAAATTATGGCTTGTAGAAGAAGCTGAAACTCAAATAATGGTCATGGCGGCAGAGAAGTCATTGTCGACACATACGTACGACAAAAAAACATTCCCTTTTTTCTTTTAGTAAATTCTTCGTATAAAAAATATTCCTTTTGAATAAACATAAGAGTCAAAGGGGTTTATACACCGTATAAAAGAAATTTGTGTATAAAACAAAATATTCCTCAATGAAAGGAGATTGAGACGAAGTCCCATACCAAGATCATTTTGTAAATAAAATAGATCAATTATGTGTATTCACATTAAGTACAGATAAAGAAAGTATAAATAAAATATAGGATATAAAAATTCATTTCTCACATAATCATATCTTGAAATAAACAAGAAGTAGAAGATCAACACAAAGAATGGAATTTGGGTTAAGAAGTTCCCTTACCTCGGGTCCGACTTTACTCGATCGTTCTTTAATCTCCTGAATAAAAAACATGAGCTAATTTCTACTTTCATAAGAACATTTTTTAAGGCCATTATTCTTTTTATATCACTTATTTCCATGACATGAACACTATGTAATTATTTAAGTTAATAATGGTCATTTTAACGATCATTGGTACTTGAGTCAAAAATAAACTCTTTATAATTACATTTTTGTTCACGGGGTAAAATATCCAACATATACAGAATTATATTCATTATGTAAATATCATATATATCATATATATCCATTATATACATGAATTTATAATATTACATGAAATTTAGAGGTATGAAATGAAATGCACCGTTCATGGAGACGGTAAGCCGTAGGTACGCATGAACACTACTTCCATATCTATTTCATATTTAATGGAATTAAAACATAATGATACATAATTGTATTATAACTTTAGTATGGTTTCATATATAATATAATTAAATCTATACATTATACATACCACATATGGTATTAACGAATCAAATCACTTTGAGGGGGTGGTAGTCCGCACTTCCTAAAATGAAGATATCGCGTTTACCCATAATGGAAACCATAAAGGATTGCCATAAATGAAAAATAAAGAAGCTTAATTAAGACATAAACATATCATATATTATATATAAATATAGTGACATCTTAATGTCCACCTTTTAAGGTGTTAGAAGAATATTGAACAATCATCGTTTCGTGAGGCAGAAATTCACCATCCACAGAAACATTATGTTCCTTAACCATTAGATGTAGGTGTGTGTAAGTGTATATCAAATCCTTCTTATAAAAACATCCGAGTGTATTTAAGATACTGGAGTTGCTACAAAAGAAATTAATAAAAACAGTTTAGGGGGTTGGAGAAGCAAAATAAAACAAAAGAACACTAGTGAAGACATTACCTTAAAATCGGGTAACTCCCTTTGGTTTGAACCAAAAGGGTTTCTTGAAGAGCATCCTGCCTATGGTAAGGCTTCTAGGATGAGGAGAGGTATGTGGAGAGACAAAAGTATCAGAGTTTTGCCGATACAAAGGCTTGAGAGGTGTGGGTAAGGAGGTAGAGGTGGGTGCCTTTTACAAGAGGAGAGGAGGGGCACTCTTGGAAAGGTATAAAATGTTACTTTATTTTCAAATGAGTTTCGTATTTTAAAGGTCCCACGTTGATTTATATCGAGTATAAGGTGATAAGGGTTTGAAATATACTCATCTAATAGGTCTTTGACAAGTGTAAGTCTTAGATTTGTCATTATCTTTTCATTTTATTTAAATCTTTCATTAATGAGGTAATCGATGCATCCTCGTGATGTCATATATAATTTAATTTATTTAATGTCTAAAAATTATAAAAAAATACTATCATGTAGGAAATATTTTTATCTTTATAATGAATATTTATAGTCAAAAATATGACTTGTATAACCCCATGTAAAAAATTGTTTTAGTAAAATAATACATGTTTGTGTCATTTTTACTTTTACATTAAATAAAAGGCATTAATGTCATTATCTTACCCAAGTGGCACCATGGGGTCCCAAAAATAGACCAATGGGTTTTTTTGGTCGGCCATGACTCATCCAATAGGGTTATGACAAGTGTCATGATATTTTAATTTTATTATAATATCATTTTTACCTTAAATCACACTAATTACCTTTAATTGCGATTAATAAAACATAAAAGTTACTTTTCATCAAAAAATATTTTCATCCCATTGAACCACATTTTACTTAATAATGAAAATCATTTATATTTTATTTTTGAAATTAAAATCACAGAAGTGGTAAAGTTCCATTTAAACGAAAAATCAGTTTTTGTAACTACAACTTTGTGGTTTCACTATTAATCAAAAATTAAGGTTTTTCAGAAAAATACCAAAAATTCACCCTAATATATATTTGATATTCCAAATTCAAAAATGATGTCTATTTTACCAAATTCATAACATAGAAGTTGCATTAATTAATTTTATTATTAAATCCCGCTGTCAAAACAAATAGCATGTTTTTAAGAAATAGTATCTATCAAAAGATTGACACTCGTTTATGTCCAATCTCAAAGTGATATTAATTCCAATGACCACCATTGGATTAAATGGTAATAAGATATTCTAATTTATCTTTAAAACCAATTAAAAAAATAATCTAACTATATAAATAAATTAGATTAAAAATAGGTTTTGAATTAAAATACAACACTTTTAACTATTCATTAAAAAAGAACATTATCAAAAAAAATACCAGAAATTTATCCAAAGTAAATTTCAATGTCCCAATCATAAATAATAAGTTTATTTTGACAAATATATCTTTATAAAATTTTCAAAAGTTATATTTAAAAATGGTTCTCCATCAAAAGGCGGTAAAACAATCTTTTAAAAATATTATAGTATTCCATGCTTAAGATTGGATTTATTCTCATTTTAAGCCTCTAAAACAATATCTAATTCATAAATAGACATAGATAAGAATATCTATTATTCATTACTCACTTGGGATGTTACATCCTTCCCCCTTTAGAAAATTGGGTCCTCGTAATTTATTTACTTATAGAATAATTGGGGGTATTTATCCCTCATTGCTTTTTCAGATTCCCATGTTGCCTCTTCACTCATGCGGTTCTTCCACAAAACATTTACTTGATGAATCACCTTATTCCGCAACAATTTCTCCATGTGATCAAGAATCTTAACTGGTTGTTCCTCATAATATAGATTCTCTTCCAACTGAACTACCTCTGGACTCAAAACATGAGATGGATCTGGCATGTACTTCTTTAACATTGAAACATGAAAACATTGTGTACCTGAGAAAAACTCAGAGGTAAAGACACTCAGTATGAAACTGATCCAACTCTCTCAATAATATCATATGGTCCAATGAACCTTGTACTCCTATTTCCTTTCTTACCAAATCGCATCACACTTTTCCACAGTGAAACTTTGAGAAAAACATGATCACCTACCTCGAATGATAGATCCTTCCTCCTATTGTCTGCATAACTTTTCTGTCTACTCTGATCTGTTCTCATGTGTTTCTGAATAAACTAAACTTTTTCTGCCATCTCATCTACCAATTCTGGTCCCACCAACTTCCTTTCACCCACTTCATCCCAGAAAGCTGGAGTTCGACACTGCTTCCCATATAATGCCTCAAATGGTTCCATCTGTATACTGGAATGAAAACTGTTATTTCAAGAAAACTCAACTAAAGAAAGATTTTGGTCCCAAATTCCCTGATAATCCATCGAACAAGCACATAGCATAACCTCCAATGTCTGAATTGTTTGTTCTGACTGCCCATCTGATTGAGGATGAAAAGTTGTAATGAAATTTAATTCAGTACCCAACAACATCTAAAGGCCTTTCCGAAAGATAGAAGTAAACCTGGGATCATGATCAGATACAATGGATAGGGTAACTCCATGAAACCTGACTATCTCTTTAAGATACAATCGAGAAAAATGATCTAGAGAGAAATTATCTCGAATAGGAAGGAAATTAGCAGATTTAGTCAAGCGATCAACAATAACCCAGATTGCATTATTACATCGAGGTGTCTTCGACAATCCCACAACGAAGTCCATGGATATATTTTCCCATTTCCACTCTCGCACTCGTAAAGGCTGAAGCATCCCTTTCGGTAACTGCCGCTCTACTTTAACCTGTTAACAAGTCAAACACTTCACAGTAAAATCAGCAATATCTCTTTTCATTTCGCCCCACCAGTAATACTCCCGAAGATCTCTATATATCTTAGTACTGCCTGTATGAACTGAAAACAGAGAACTATGAGCTTCACATAACAACTCTATCTTCAACTGTGAATCACCAGGCACACATAATCTCTTCCCAGACCTGAAAACAAAATCATTTTCAATATTAAATTCAGGCAACTTATCCTTCTGAACCAGCTCAACCTTTTTCTGCAACCCACTGTCTTTCTTCTATGCTTTCTTAATTCTGTCTGTTAGAGATGATCTCACTGATACTTGAAACAAAACAGAATAACTTATTGCAACAACAAATTCCATTCCAAAGTACATCAAATCAAAAACCAAAGGATCTCGTTCCAAATGTAGTATGGTTAATGAAGCATTACTTTTTCGACTCAAAGCATTAGCCACTTTATTTTCTTTCCCAGATGGTAATGAATTGTACAATCATAATCCTTGATTAATTCTATCCATCTCATCTGTCTCATGTTCAATTATTTCAGAGTGAATATATACTTTAAACTTTTGTGATCGGTATATATTTCACACTTTACTCCATAAAAATGATGCCTCCAAAATTTTAAAGAAAAAACAACAGAAGCTAATTCCAAATCATGTGTAGGGTAATTTACCTCATGAGTTTTAAACTGACGTGAAGCATAAGAAATTACCTGATCATTCTGCATTAGGACGCAACCAAGTCCTTTAAATAAAGCATCACTATAGATAAAAAACTCCCCATTCCTGGAAGGTACTGCCAAAACTGGAGCATTCACCAATCTTGTTTTCAATTCCTGAAAACAATCATCACATTCTTTTGTCTAGATAAACATAACACCCTTCCGAGTTAGCTTATTAATTGGACTAGATAACCGGGAAAAATTTCTAAAAAACCTTCAGTAATAGCCTGCCAAACCAAGGAAGCTACGAATCTCAGTTACATTTGTGGGTCTTGGCCATTCTTCAACAACCATTGTTTTAGCAGGATCAACAGTTATCCCATCTTTAGACTCAATGTGACCAAGGAAAGAAATTTGTTGCAACCAAAACTCACACTTTCTGAATTTCCCATACAATTTCTTTTCTTTTAAGTTTTTCAAAATAACCCTTAAATGTATTTCATGATCCTCTTTACTTTTAGAAAACACCAAAATATCATCAATAAAAAAACCAACATTTTTCACCGGAGTAAACTGAGCCATCCCTGCAAAAAACTGTTTAGTTCTGATTCAGACCATCTCATGACACTGATTTGAAAATTCATTTCACTCTATATGCCTTCCTAAAAAATCTATTTAGTTTCCTCTATTAAAAACCATTCTTAACATAGAAATATCTTAGGAAAAGCAACATGGTAATCTTCAAAAGTTATATCATTTCAATTTGACCAAAAAAATATTCTTGGACAATCATTTAATAAAATTCTAACCCCTAAAGTTGTCTAAACCGACCTCTGATACCAACTATAAGGCCCCAACCTTAAACATTACTTAATCATGAGTTACTTCAAGAATACAGGTTGAGGATGTATTCAGGTTTAGAGTTTTAGAGAATCAGATCATAAAACATTCATTACATTCCACAATTAAACAAAGTGGTTACATAAAAGTTAGTACTAATTTTTCCCATCAATGAAAACATATTTAAAATAAATCATGGATTCTTTCTTGACACTTTCTTGACATTATCATCACATCATGTACCTTTCCATTGACCTGTAAAAACATTTCAAAAACATGGGATGAGCATAAAAATCTAAGTAAGGGATATAAAAATATGGAAAGGAAACATGAGTACATGTATACATAAGAATCAATGAAATAATAATTTACTCATAAAATATAGGCATACCTCATCAAATCATGAATAAATCATAGAAATCATAAGACATAAAGGTAACTTCAGGCATTCATAACATTCTTACATAGGGAGTAACCCTCATGGTTACGTTTGGAATACCCATCACATTATATTCCTTAAATCACTATGGAGAAACCTTAAAGTTTAACTCCTTCATGTTACCCAATTCATTGGAGAGCTATTTCGGGCTCACCCACCCTTAGTTTATCATAGAACCACCTATCTTCGTAAACAATGCTGAAGAACCATAACATAATCATATCAAATAAAACATGCATAAATGAAACCTAAAATTTCCATATTTCAATCACAATATATCAATACCACGCATTGATATAATAAAAACATTTTGAAAACCATTTTCAATACCAAAATAATAGAAAAGTAAAACATGGTATTTATTTTTTTTCATTTTAAAAAATAGTTATGGCTTGTAAAGGAAGCTGAAACTCAAATAATGGTCATGGCGGGGGAGAAGTCGTTGTCGCCTCATACGTACGAAACAAAAAACATTCCCTCTTGTAATTTAGTAAATGCTTAGTATAAAAAAGATTCATTTTGAATAAAGTTAAGAGTCAAAGGGGTTTATACACCTTATCAAAGAAAGTTATGTATAAAACAAAATATGCATCAATGAAAGGAGATTGAGACGATGTCCCATACCAAGATCATTTTGTAAATAAAATAGATCAATTATGTGTATTCACTATAAGTACACATATATAAAGTATAAATAAAATATAGGATAAAAAAATTCATTTCTCACAAAATCATATCATGAAATAAACAAGAAGTATAAGATCAACCCAAAGAAAGGAATTTGGGATAAGAAGCTCTCTTACCACGGGTCCGACTTGACTCGATTGTTCTTTAATCTATGGAATAATAAACTTGCATTAATTTCTACTTGCTTAAGAACATTTTTCAAGTTAATTATTCTTTTTATATCTCTTATTACCATGTCATGAACACTATGTAATTATTTAAGTTAATATCGGTCTTTTTAACGATCATTGGTACTTGAGTCAAAAATAAACTCTTTATAATTACACGTTTGTTCATGGGGTAAAATATCCCATATATACAGAATTATAGTCATTATGTATATATCATATATATCATATATATCCATCATATACATGCATTTATAATATTACATAACATTTTTAGATAAGAAATGAAATACACCGTTCATGGAGACGGTAAGTCGTACGCACGCATGAACTCTACTTCCATTTCTATTTCATATTTAACAGAATTAAATCATAATGATACATAATTTTATTATAACATCAGTGTGGTATCATATATAATATATTTAAATCTATCCTTTATACGTACCACATACGGTACTAACGAATCAAATCACTTTGAGGGGGCGGTAGTCCGGACATCCTAAAATGAAGATATTGTGTTTACCCATAATGGAAACCATAAAGGTATGCCATAAATGAAAAATACATAAGCTTAAGTAAAACATAAACATATCATATATCATATATAAATATATTGACATCTTAATGGCCACCTTTGAAGGTGTTAAAAGAATATTGAACAATCATCATTTGGTGAGGCAGAAATTAACCATCCATAGAAACAGTATGTTCTTTAACCATTAGATGTAGGTGTGTGTAAGTGTAGATCGAATCATTATTATAAAAACATCCTAGTATATTGACGATATTGAAGTTTCTACAAAAAAAAAATTAATAAAAAGTGACTAGGGGGTTGGAGATGAAAAATAAAACAAAATAACCCAAGTGAAGACATTACCTTAAAATCGGGTAACTCCCTTTGGTTTGAACCAAAAGGTTTTCTTGAAGAGCTTCCTACCTAAGGTAATGCATCTAGGATGAGGATAGGGATGTGGAGAGACAAAATGAATAGAGATTGTCCGAGAAAAAGGCTTGAGAGGTGTGGGAAAGGAGGTAGAGGTGGGGGCCTTTTATAAGAGGTGAGGAGGGGCACTCTTGGAAAGGTATAAAATGTTACTTTATTTTCAAATGAGTTTTGGATTTTAAAGGTCCCAAATTTATTTATTTCTAGGATAAGGTGATAAAGGTTATAAATATACACATCCAGTATTTATTTGACAAGTTTAAGTCTTAGTGTTTACATTATCTTTTCATTTTATTTAAATCGTTCATTAATGAGGTAATCGCTGCATCATCTTAATGTCATATATAATTTAATTTATTTAATGTCAAAAAATTATAAAAAATACTATGATGTAGGAAATCTTATTATCTTTCCAATTACTATTTATAGTCAAATATATTACTTGTATAACCTCATGTAAAATATTTTTTAGTAAAACAACACAAGTTTGTGTCATTTTTACTTTTATTTTAAATAAAAGGCATTAATGTCATTATCTTACCCAAGTGGCTCCATGGGGTCCCAAAAAACGGCCCATGGGTTTTCATGGTCGGCCATGACTCATAAAATAGGGTTAGGACAAGTTTCAAGATATTTTCATTTTATTATAATATCATTTTTACCTTAAATCACACTAATTACCTTTAATCGTGTTTAATAAAACTTAAAAGTTACTTTTCATCCAAAATTATTTTCATCCCATTGAACCACATTTTACTTAATATTGAAAATAATTTATATTGTATTTTTTAAATTCAAATCAAAGAAGTGGTAAAGTTCCATTTAAATGAAAAATCAGTTTTTGTAACTACCACTTTGTGGTTTCACTATTCATCAAAAATTAAGGTTTTTCAGAAAAATACCAAAAATTCACCCTAAGCTATATTTTATATTCCGAATTCCAAAATGATGTCTGTTTTACCAAATTCATAACATAGATGTTTCATTAATTAATTTGATAATTAAATCCCACTGTCAAAAAAAATAGCGTGTTTTTAAGAAACAATATCTATCAAAAGATTGACACTCGTTTATATCCAATCTCAAAGTGATATTAATTCCAATGAACACCATTGGATTAAATGATAAAAATATATTCTTATTTCACTTTAAAACTCATTAAAAATAAAATCTAAGAATATAAATAAATTAGATTAAAATGATTTTTTCAATTAAAATACAACACTTTTCACTATTCATTAAAAAATGAACATTATAAGAAAAATACCAGAAATTTATCCAATGTAAATTTAAATGTCCCAATCATAAATAATAAGTTTATTTTGAAAAATATAGATTATAAAATTTCCAAAACTTATATTTAAAAATGGTTCACCATCAAAAGACGGTAAAACTGCCTTTTAAAAATATTAGAGTATTTCATGCTTAAGATTGGATTTATTCTCGTTTTAAGCCTCTAAAACACTATCTAATTCATAAATAGACATTGATAAGAATATATATTATTCATTAATTACTTTGTAAGTTACATATATATTATTAATAATGTTAATTATAGTGATATAATATAACTAAAAAAATATTATTCAAATTTTAATGACAAAATATTTTTATTTTTTAATTTGTCAAAAATTTTACTATGCATTTGAATAAGCATTTTTTATTTTCTATTATTTTTAATAAATAATGTTTTTTAAATTTAAAAGTAAATTTTATCATAAATATAAAATTATTATGATAAAATATACATCATTTTTGAAATCATCATCTCAAAATTGGGTTAGTGAGAATTCATGATAATTTTTTAAAATATTTTGTTTTCCATGGAATAGTAAAAATACCCTTTTTAGTTTTCGGTGAGTTTTATTAATTTAAAATTATTTCATAATTAAGTAAAAATTAATTATCCATAATCCCCAAATCAAATATTTTATTTTATTAATATTTATAATTATAATATATTTTAATCAATTTTAAAAAATATAATATAATTTTCATATTCTAAAATGGAAGCTTTAACATTAAAAATGTTATTTTCTAAAAACATTAATATCCGTTGAAAAAATAAGAAACATGAAATTATGGTCAACTCATGTGAATTAAAAAAAAGTTAAAAGGTCTTCCAAGTTCTCAATTCCATGGGAAAATAGCATGGGAAAGCCCACAATTTTTCATTTAACTCCACCAAGGTGTCTAATGCATTTATTTAGTAATTTGTAATATAATCCCCCACTTTTTCATTAAAAACCAACCTATTTCTCCATTTTCATTCACTATAAATTCATTCTATATGAATATATGATAGTTTTACCTCCCAATGGGTCCTCAATCCCCCAAAGACCCAATCCTTGAGTTTTAGGAGTTACTCTTCAAGGTAATAGATATCTTAACTTCTCATTTCTTTTCAGGTTCCCATTTTATGTGGTATGTCTTAAAAATTTACAAAATATTTTCTTCTATACATTTTATTCTATTATTTACTATATTATGTTTTTTTAATGTTTGAACCTTGTCCCCTTTCTTTTTTCCTTTTACTAAAACCATGTTTCATACCGGTTATGTGGCTAACTTTTCTTCACAAAATTTCTCTCTTTTTCTCAAAAAAATATCTTATTTTATTTTGATAACAACCTAACATATTTATTTTATTGTGGTACAAAAATAGATATCAAAATTTTCTATTTTATAATAATGTTAACATACATTAATCCTAACATCCTTTTTTGGATTTAATAATGAAATAATGATATTATCATTAAGAAATTTTATTTTAAAAGCCATGATTTTTATATGAAACACATTTATTTTATTCTATATGGGTTATATATGAAATATTTTATTATGATATATATATATATATATATATATCATTAATTAATATATATTAATTTTGGACCCTGATATCCATCCAATTTATGGGGTAAAAAATTTAATCTCTAGAGATGACATGTTTTACAATACCTTGGTGAATAACTTCGGTAATTTTTATGGCACCTTAGTGAAAAAAATTTGTGATATTCTTATGATTGGATAAAAAAATGTTGTTTCCGAATTTCTATGTTATGGTTCATGGTATTCTATTTATGATATTCCTCATTTCCTTTTTTCATTCCCAAATTATATTCCTCATGTTCTTATTGATTTTCTTCAAGATCCCATATAAACCACTTCTCTTTTTTCCTTACTAAGACTTATGATCACCCTTTACTTTTATGTATATCCATATGTTTTGTGATAGATTAATTTTAATTATAATGAACATATTATTAATATATTGACTTTTATTAAAATAATTTTTAATATTTTTATGCATTATGCATATTTTTCAATGAAACTAAACATTAAAAGATCCTATTTTTTAAAAAATTTAAATGAAAAGTTGTTTAATCAAAAAATAGGGTGAAATAGTTTTTACCAAACAAAGGAATATTTATTTATGGAAAATGTTATTTAAAATTTTTTAAATAACCTTGGGGAAAAGTTAAAATATCGGAAATCATCTTGGTATTCTGTTAAAGTATTAAGAAAGTGGTTTTTTGATAAAAGAAATCCATGTCTGGATACCAAAAAATGGATTTGGTTTTGGAATAGATGTACCTAAGGGTAAAAACTATAATAAGGTGCATACAACCTGGCTCGTTGTAACTTTGTACATGATAAGGAGCATTACAGTGAACCTAGTGTGACACTCTTGTGTATATGTTTATTTAACCAAAATATTTTTATGAACCATTGTGAAAGATTTATAGAAAATGTAATTATTGTAAAAGAATAACATATTTATGAATTATTTTTAAGACATGAAATTTAATTATAATTATAGTATTATTAAATGAAAAAAATTTAAAACTACGGTTTTATTATTTTTCAAGTGACGAGAAATAATAGAAAATTGCATAAATGGTGAGACCAATGGACCCGATGCAGATTGCCTTTCGATGGAAGTAGGAATGGAAAACTGCTTGAGAATTATGAATCAATTTAATTTATTTATAAGAAATAACTTGAATAAATATGAGGAAATGGATTCAACTCGATGGGAACAACATTATATTGATAACATAATGTGTCAACGACCACCTTATTTTAGTGGATCTACAATACATTGATTATTGAACAATAAATTAGATCTATAGAGAAGATATTTTTTTATTATATTTTTCCTAAAAAGAAAAAATCCCCATCGTTTTGTACCACGTAGAGGTATAAGCTGGTCAGTGGGGGACACTGGTTAAAAATAAAAATCAAAGAGGGAAGATTTATCTAGTAGAGTTGGATGAATTCAGGAAAACCTTTTTCAAAAAAAATCCTCGTTTGATGTGAATAAAAATTGAGAAGGAATTCCTTGTACTAAAGTATAAGGATAATGAATCTATGGGAATCTATGAGATAAACATTACAAGTATTTCTCACAAAAAAAATATATCTTTTTTATAGACCCTAAGAGAAAGGATGGTAAATTAATCAGTTGTATAAGACCACATCTATTTAAGAATCATTCAAATCAGGACTATGATAGCTATGAAAAGATATTGAGATTTGATATGAAGGTTGAACTAGAGTTTGGTGAGAGTTTGTGGTATCGCAATTAGAATGAAAAGAATATATATTTAGAGATAAAGTTATTGAGGAACTTTGACCATGGAAGTTGAAGAAAGAAATTGAAAAATCCCACATGAAACAACTATTGGAAGAATAATTCAGGGAACTACATTATTTGGAGTGGTAAATGATACAAGTCTAAAAGAGATGGTCATATTGCACTGAAATATCATAGTGAGGTGAAGCCTCAACTTATCAACACTAGAAACACAGGAAATATAGTGAAGACTCTGCCAAAAGTCCAATGCTATATGTGTGGATAGCTTGGGAACCTTTCCAATCACTATCAATCTGATGTCAACGGAGGGGAATCACTATCAACCTTAGCATAGGCTAAGAGAGAATGGTCGGGAGTTTTTTATCATGACATATGAAGTTTAATCTCAAAATTATGTAGTGGTAGGTTCTTCTATTGTTATATTAAAGTTAGAAAGTACATTTTTCTGATTCCTATTCTACTCATTCCTATATTTCCTCCATGTTTGAATGAAATATTGAAACAATCCTTGAACTGATAGAATTAAATTTACTTATAAATTATCCATGAGGGATTATCGAAGAATCAATAGTATTTGTAATATCTAGTGGTTACTTTGGTGAGTATATTCTGATCACAAATCTAGTATCCATTCCCATACTGGAATTCAACATTATACTAGGTATGGATTGTCACTCTAAGTATAATGATAAGTTAAACTATAGAATTATGGAAATCTCTGAAGTCTTGAATAGACAACTAATAATTTTTTTCCAAGGAAAGATATCATGAATTTATCTTTCTCTAAAATATCCATTCATACCCTTATTTATTGAGATTATTGGTGATGATTAAGAAGTAAATGAAATTATATTAATACAATACTTCCCCATAATTCAAGAATACATTATCATTTGTAATAATGAGTTACTTGGACCTCACACCAAAAGAGTGGTAGAGTACTCCATTGAACTCATCTATGGATCCAAGCTGATATCAAAAACCCCAAATAGAATATCAAATGTGGAGCTGGAAAAATTAAGGAAATAACTCCAATATCTTTTGGGGGAGGGGTTTTTCAGAACAAGTATGTTTACTTGGGGGGAACATATTCTCTTTGTGATGAATATTTATGGATCGATGTGGAAATGTATAGATTATAGTGTATATAATAAGATCATAGTGAATAATGATTACCCTCTTCCAAGGATTGAGGATTTATTTGACCATTTTCATGATGCTCAATTCTCCGTAAAGATTTATCTTCGATCTAGTTATCATCAATTGAGGGTGAAGAGTAGTATATTCTAGAGACTACATTCCAATAAATATATGGTCATTATAAGTATTATTTTATAGCCTTAATCTTGACTAATTCTCCACATATTTTATGTATTTTATTAATAGAGTCTTTAAGGAATACCTTGATAACTATTTGGTAGTTTTTAATTATGATATTATGATATATTAAAAAATTAGGGAGCATATGGATCATATAAGGGATTTATATTAAACATTGGGTAAGGATAGGATCTTTGTAACATAAAAAATTTAATCCTTGGTTACAACACATTTCATTATTGTGGAACATTATAAAAAATGAAGGAAACATAGTTTACCCTTGAAAGACAATGGTTGTAAAGGAGTGGCTTCATTATACAACAATAAATGATATTCTTAGTTTCCTTTGATTGGAATGTTATTTTAAGTGGTTTTTGAAAGTAATTCAAAACTTTAAAATCCACTTACCAAGATGAGTTGAAAATGGGTTATGTTTAGCTGGAAAAAAGAGTGTGATGAATGTTTCCAAGAGCAGAAGAAAAGTTTGGTTACTGAGCTTCTGTTCACTCTACCCTCTATTATAGAAGCATTAGTTTGTGTCCACATGAAAAATGACAAGGGGATTGATTATGCAACTCGATAGGTAAAGCCTCATGAGTATAATTATCCTACCCTAGACCTAGATATGGATGCAGTTTTTTATATATAAAGAAACGGAGGCACTCCCTTTATGGAGATATATGTGATATATACATAGACCACTAAATTTTAAATTACATTTTCAAATAAAGTAAATTCAACATGAAAAGTGGGATATATTTGTAACTTTATAAAGACTATGTTTGTTCAATTACTTATCACCTTAGAAGAGAAAATAATGTTATTTATGCATTAAGTAGGAATGACCATGTTGATCTAGCTATGATGGGGATTCAAATAGATCCTTTGATCAATTAATCAGTAAAACCAGACATGTGAATTTTAAGGGAAGGGACATCATCAAGCCTCTCCCAAATATTTCTCAACCATCATTACTATAGAAGATCAAAACATCTCAAAGAGGTGATCCTTTGTTGAAAAAAATATATAAAGTCTTTGAAGAAAGAGAAGTTTCCCAATATTAATAATGACCAAGAAGGTGTAATGAAAAAATTTATATGTCTATGTGTTCCATATATTAAAAAAATAATTAAGGATATAGTGGATGAAGATCACATATCTACATACTCTTTACATCATGGAATAACTAAAATATATAGGGACCTTCGTGATCATAATTGGTGGGATGACATGAAAGTAGATATTGTTGACTACACTAAAATTTCCATGGTGTTTCAACAAGTGAAGATATAGAAACAACTTCATAAAGAGTATTATAACCACTTCTCATACCATCATGGACATGGGACAATATCACTATAGACGTTATCAATAGTATCTCTTGAACATCTAAAGGAAACAATGAGATATGGGTTATTTTGGACCATCTTTCCAAGACTTCCCATTTCATCGCTATTCATGAATATTTATATCTTGAAAACCATACATGATATATGTGTAAGAAGTTTTAAGGTTGAATGGGTACCAACATCTATCGTATCTGATCATGATCAAAGGATTACATAAAAATTTGGGAGAAGTCTTTAGCATGCTCGAAGTACCAGATTGAATATCAGTACTCATATCACCCCCAAAATATTGTTTAATATGAAAGGAAAATTCAGTCACTCGATGAAATTCTGCGAACATACTTAATTCAATTTAAAGGTGGATGGGATCAACATCTCCCATTAGTTGAGTTATTATACAAAAATAGCAGATACTCGATTATTAAAATTCCACCCTATGAAGATCTATAAGGGAAGCATTGTATAACTCCAACTTGTTGGGATAAAGTAGGTGGGGGAATGTTTCTTGGGCCTGATCTTTTACAAGAGATGATTGAAAAGGTTCATGCCATCCAGAAACACATAATGGAAGCTTTGAGTTGGTACAAGATAAATGTTGACAACCACTGAAGGGTCATGGAGATTGATGTCGGTGATAATGTATTCATTCAATTTTGACCTTTGAAGAGATTTTAGTTTTTTGAGAATAAAGGGAAGCTCATCTCTATGTAAATTGTACACTATGAAATCCTTGATCATATAGGAGAAGTGACATATCATCTAGAACATCCACCAAAATCTACCTCATGATCATGATGTTTTCCATGTATCTGTATTGAGGAATTATATACATGACCCTTCACATGTAATAAATCATGATGTGGTACAACTGGAAGCTGAACACACTTATAATGAGAAGTCGGTGGAGATCATGGACTATAGAGACATGGTTATAAGAAACAAGAATACCGGCCTCATAAATGTGTTATGGAGGAACCAAAAATATTAAGAAGATGCATGGGAACCATAGGAAACAATGAGGGATAAACACACATAATGTTTCCCAACTTAGAGAATGAGTTGAAATTTTAGGGACCAAATTTCATAATAGGGGAAGAATGTAAAGACTTGATCTTTTGTAAGAAAATTATATTTCTTGAAAATGTGTGTTATATAATATTGTTAACAAAAATAATGTATCATTTTAATGAACTGAATATAAAAGGGAAATGTGACCATATGGTTTCAAAATTTATATGACCATTAGTCAATATTACCATTGGGAATTATTCTCTTGATAATAAATTTAATGTTATCATTGTAGTTTATAAGAAATAATTTGATAATGGATAATTGATACAAAAATAAGAGTCTATGACCTCAACATTTAGAGTCATGAAATTTAAATACCATTTTTCATAGATTGAGAGGGAGGTATCATCACTAGGTTTCTCATTTGACCTAGTCCGAGATAAGCTTTAATAAGTGAATATTGAATGAAATCTCTGTCATGAGACGTTCAAGTTATTAGATATTACAACTCGGTCCATGTAAGTAGAGGCAACCCATGAATGTACCACCATAATGCCCCTTACAATTATAGTGTATGTGGGTGTAATAAGGGGTTAAATGTCCTGAAATTATTATGTAATTCGCTGTTATAAATAAAATTATTATTCAATCATTTCTGTTTTAAGAATAATTTTTGCTTAAAAAAATTGAGTTGGAATTTGATAAATTGATTTGTTGGTCAGAAATTGTAATTTTTAGAAGAGAAATAAGTATTATAATAAACTAATATATTTATAATAAATTTTATTTTGATGAAATAGTTTAATTAAAACACAGTTATTTAAATTTAAATCATGAACTAATTTTTTTTCAACTGTTAGAAATGTTACTATTCCTTTTACTATGCATTCTTAATCCACTATTATTTTTTAAATAAATATTTTTATATTTAAAAGTTAAATTTCTCAAAAATATATAATTTGTATGATAGAATAAACAAAAAATTTAAATCACCATGTTGATATTTGGTTATGTTAAATATATGATAATTTTGAAAAATATTTTTTGGGTGAATAGTTGAAATGCAGTTTTCAGTTTTCCGTAAGTTTAATGACATCATTGTTATACCACAATGATGTAATATTTAGTTAATCATAATACATGACTCCAAACATGTTAGATTATTAATTTCAAAATTATATTCTATTTTAACCAATTTTATTAAAATTAATTTACTTTCCATATTCTAAAATGGAAATATTAACATTAAAAATGTTATTTTGTAAAAAAATTAATTTCCCTTCCCAAAATAAGTGATATAAAATTATGGTTGACACTTGTGGATTAAAATTAGATAAAAATTGTTCCAATTACTCAATACCATATGAAAATTCCAAGGTAAATCCAATGGTTTTTTATTTACCACAACTGAGGTATCTAATGCCTTTATTTAGAAATTAATAATCAAATCCATCACTTTTTCTATAAATACCCACTGATATCTCCATTTACATCCACACCCATTTCACATTCCTTGAATATCTGATTTTTTTAACACTGAGGGAATCCTCTCATGGTGACCTTGATTCCTCAAGGTCCCAATCCTCATGTTTTAGGATTTTCTCTTCAATGTATTAGAAATCCCAACATTTCATTTCCTTTCAAGTTTCCTTTTTATGTGGTATTTCTTTCATATTACCAAACTATGTTTTTCTATAAATTTTGTTAAATTTATTAATTTTAAAAATATTATTTTATTAATGGGATACCCGTTTACCCTATCATTTTAAAATTTTCTTAAACCATGTTTCATTTCCATTATGCTCATGAATTTTCTTCTCAAAATATCTCTTTTTCTCAAGAAATAATAATTTTTTTATTTTTTTATTACCCAAACCTCGTTATTTTCCAAGGGTATTAAACTATATTTCAAAATAAATTGTTTTATTCCGGTATTAACATACACAAAACCCTCCTTCCCTTTTCATGGGTAAATAATGATACAAAGTCCTCATCTCTTAGCACATTTCATTGAATGAATCACAATCTTCTTTAGAATGCACTACACACACGCCTCCTAATGTTTTGAATTTTTCAACAATTAAGATCCCTCTGATTAGGCTCCCGAAGATGGTGGCACACTATCCAGCTGCCTCTATCTCTATATTTTTTCGCTTCATCCGGACCATTTTGGGGCGGAGGAGCTTCAATTGGTGTGCGAGCTCGGTGGTCATCTTTTCCAAAATGCGCTGAGTTAAAAATCTTATAAAGATATTTTGTCAGGTACATTTTATGTGCTTGATCAACCTCATCTTTATAGTATTCCGGTTGTCCATTTTTTTCCATTTCTATAGCTAGGGTGGGTGGTTTCCCGATGATTGATCTGTCGGACCAGGTACTCTTGGAGGCTTCAGGTTTTTATGGCCTCCCATTGGTTGCGCGTTTGAGGCATGATAAGCCTTATTTATCATTCATTAGGAACATTGTGCATTCATGTGGGATCTCCCAACCTATTGTGGTTTTAGTGGTTTCTAATGTTTCATTTTTCATTAAACTACACAATAAAGATGATTATCTGAATGCTTGGTCGACGAATGAGAGGTGTTGTGGTTGTTGGTGATTTTATCTTACTCGATGTTTGGGGGATGCACACATCCTAAAGGAGTCACAAAAGGAATTCATGTTGGTTTGGTTCCCTTGGATTTCATTTCCTCTCAATAATCCTTCAATTTTGGAATCAATTAGCAATTCTCCAGAGAGTTTTTTATTCATAGATGATGATTCCAGGTGTCTCCAAGCTATTCCATGACCTTGTGTGTGTGTGTGTGTAATTGGACCTTGTAGAGGCTCTCCCTCTCAAGGTGATAATAAGATTTAGTGTTGGTTTCTCAAGGTGGAAATAGTTATGGTTCTAGGATCATCCTCATTTCTATGTGGAATGTGGTCTTCAAGGATATTAGGTGGTTTTTTGTACGAAATGACATTACTTCTCCATGGAGGTTAATACAATTGATGCCTCCTGCTCTTCTAAGCCATTTATGTGTGCTTTTTATGTTGTGTCGGTGAACACTATAGAGTTGTAGGATTTGTTTTTTTTGGGATTTATGTAGATGTCCCCTAGTTACGGGATGGTGGGTAGTGATGTGTCCATTTCCATGGGGGGTCTTTTAATTTTGAAATCGATGCCTCAAGAACATGGCATGGTTTCAATTTCAGAGTCTTTGTTGAAGTCCTTGGTTCTGATTTCCTCCATCGTTACACCTGTCCTGATGTATGTTCCTCTTGATTATTCTTTGGTGGATTCTGGTTCAGGTTCTTTGGTTTTCAATGCTCATGAACATCTTGTGGATTTTGTTCAGGCCCACTCTTGTTCTCAATCATCGGGGCCATCACATCTATGTGATCTCCCTGACTTTTCCACAAAAGCACCTCTATCTTTCCAAAAGTCATGGGTACCAACTTTATCCCCAAGGAAGTATTAGTAGAGATTCGTTCATCCATTCTATCACTGGAGAGGATGATGTTACGCTCTATTTTCCAATCGGAGGTGATTAAAATTCAAAAATCCAAGATGGTTCACTCCTCCAACAAGTTCTCAGTGTTGTAGGAACCAGATGTTGATGACAAGGGGAAATCCTCTCCAGCAACTAATATGGGATCAATCTCGAAGGCATGTTCCCCTTCTTCTGTTAGTGGTCCTACCACTGGATTGAGGTATTTGGAATCAACATCTTCAAGTTCAATATCAAAAACTACATTGTCTTGTATGATGGTAACCACCTCCATTATCTAATGATCCCCTTTATAATATGGAATGATTGGGGATTGGGTAACTGTGTTAAGTTAACCTTCGTTGAATCATAATCTAATCATCATCATGCCTCTATTTTTGTTATTATGGAACCAATAAAAGGTGTTGATATCATTTCTTCCTTCGCAAAAAATATGGGATTCGTTAACAACATATAGACAGGTAGGCTTAACAGGAACATATGGCTCTTCTACAAAGTAGGCATTGTGTTGGATATCATGGAGGATTCCTTGGAGTACATTACTACCATGATTGAGGATGGGACTATGAACCTATTTTGTTTTTGGTTTATGCCAATTGAGAGGCTTCTGAGTAGATTATCATATGGTAGAAACTCCTTGAGTTTTATCCATATAGTAACTCTTGGTTTGTTGGAGGAGACATTAATGCTATAGTTTATGGTTCTAAAAAATGAGGAAGATTTTGGACCATGAGTAATTAAGTGTGGGACTTCAGGACCTTTTTGTATTCATCAACTCTGGCTGATATGGGATTTTTAGGAGGAATGTAAACCCTGTGTAACAACCACAAAGGCAGTTGGAGGATTTTCTATAGACTAGATCAATGACTTTCTAATATTCTTGTCCTAGAAACTTTTTCCCAGTCATCATTCTCACATCTTTTCAGATCAGTGCCTAACCACGCTCCAGTAATGGTGACTTTGAAGGATGTGGATGCGGGTCCTAGGTGCTTTTTCTATTATTCTAATTGTTATCAAATTGATGTATTCCTCCATCTCTATAGGAAATCATGGGAAAGACCAATGTGGGTCATGTCATGGACTAGTATCATGAATCAGATTCAGTACCAAAGAAAGGATATTGAGGAATAGATTCCAAGTAACAGGAGTGATGATAGCAGTCTCTGGGGTTTAAAGTGGAATATTGAGGAACTTGAGAATGACCTTCTTGACAAATGGGATGATAACTTCTTCAATTTTCTTGTTGAAAAGCATAATGTTCTTGAATATTAACTTTTGGTGGTGGAAATGGAGTGCAGACAATGATCATGAGCATTGTGGCTCAAAGAGGGGGAGGTGGAAACATCAATTACATCTGAGTACATTTGAAGAAAAAAAGGGTTATCAAAAGAATTAGCTTCAATATTGAAGATGTATCCTTTAGTTCATGTGGTCAATTGGTTGAGAATAAGGCCTTTCATTATTTCCATGATCTCTTAGATGGACTGAATAGATTTAATGAAGGTATGTTATGTATTCAAGTTCTAGGGGATGCTTTTAGGAATTGCGTTCCATTATTGGTGGAAGATAGGGACAATAATATGTTGATGGTGATATCTGAGGAGGAAGAGGTAAAAAGAACGGTGTTTGGTATGAACAAGGAAAGATATCCTAGGAAGGATAGTTTTTCAGGTGTTTTATTTGTTGAATCTTGGGGTATTGTTTAAAGGAATGTGATGGAGGCAGTTCAATACTTCTTCAAAGGTGGCTTGTAGGTTAGATCTGTATGCGCCTCTAAAGTATTTCCCATCCCTAATGTTATATACCCATCTGCTTTGAATCAGTTCAGACCTATTGCCTGTGTAATTTTTCATATAATATTTTATCCACTCTTTTCAACAAGATTCTTTGTAGTGTTATTCCATGAATTATCTGTGAGGATCAACATATTTTTGTGCAAGGAAGACATATGCATGGGGCATTAACATCACCCGGTAAATGGCTGATGAGTAAAATAAAAAGACATTTGGTCCCAGTATTATGGTTATGGAGGATATAGACAAGGCCTATGATAAAATATAATAGAAATTTATTATCCGGGTTATGAGGAATTTTTTATTTCACGATTGGGTTTGTGGCTTGTGTTTTTGATTCAACGCTTCCCCATGGATCACTATTTCTCTTATGGGAAAGGCCTTTTGAATTTTTTAAATCGTCACATGGTGTAAGTCAAGGTGATCATTTGTCACCTACCTTGTTCATCATGTCTCAAGAGGCACTCACAAGGAATATTTTTCAAAGCATGGTCGATGGGATGGTTATTCCTTATCCTAACAGGTTTGGGAGTTGCAGGTTCTCACAACTTATGTTTGCTAACAATATGTTATTCTCTATTAAAGGAAGGAAAAAATAAATATATGGTTTCTCCAATGTTATATCTATCTTTGGAAAGTTTTGTGGTGAATGAATAATCTCAAGAAAGAGATGTTTTTTAATCTCCATTAAGTTCCCTCGAATATGCATATCTACAATCCAATACCAAATGGGTTTGAAATGACATCAAATTCTTATGGTTTATCTTGGAGCCCCATCTCCAATGGAGGATTCATAAAGTTGTTATTTGATGATATTATTAATTGGATTATTGGTAATTTTCAACTCAAAAAACAATTTCCTTTCTTTTGTAGGTTGGATCACCTAGATCCACAATGATCTCATGTCTATTATGATGCATGTGATTTATATTATTAGGTCTCCACAGGGTAGTACTTGGGTCTTGGAAAATTCCATGACCACATTCTTATGGTATGAATATCATGTTGGAAAATGTCAATGGGACTCATTGAAATGAATGGCCAGACCGCTTGATGATGGGGGTATTGGGCTTCATGATGTGGAGAAGTCTATCCAATCCATGCTTTCAAGGATGGATAGGGATATTGATGAAGGGAATTACCATCAGTCAAAATTCATCATGGATAGATATGGGGAGGACTAGAGGAGTTTGTCTATGAATTCTAGGAAAATATATGGCCTTGCTTGATTCATGCTTATTCGCGTGGAGTCAATGGAAGGAAGTGTCTACTAGACTATTTGTTGCAGTGATATCAGCTTTTGGAATTCAAATTGGTCCAAAAATATTCTCCATATTCTAGGATTCCCCACTCCAACCATCCCGTTTAAAGAGGATAGTTTATACCTGGCCATCATTGATAATATTTTGAATAGGGATCAAAAGGAGGTTTTTGATAGTATCATATTGGTGGATGATCCGGACTGGTGTAACTTCCTGGGATCCTCCTTCGGTAGGTTTTCCAAATGTTATTTGAGGAACATGATTAACTATAGTAGTGGAATGGAAATGTTTCCCTTGAAGATATGGTGAAAAGATATTATATGGAAGATGAACATCCTAGTTTGTCATATGAGGTACCATGCTAAATCAACCAATTAGAACATGAAAAGAAGAGAAGAAAATATGGCCTCTCAGTGTCAATGATGTAGTAGGACGTAGAAGGTAACGACAAAGCACCTATTTTGTAATGGTGATTGGGCTAATGGAATTTGGAATTCTCTACAATCGGGGATAAACCTTCAGGCATCCATTGGTCCCATGCAAGACGTGATTATGAACCAGTTCCATTGGTCGGGGCTATTTGGGATAGAGGTCAAGACCCACTGGATGAGTTTCTCATCGGCTTGTAGGATTCTGTGGGAATCTAGGAACAAATCCAGGTATGATACCAGGATTTTTTGAAATAATTTATACATTATAAGGAGGCTGATTTTGATGGAGTTGGGGGATCTAATAAAAAAATTAAGGGCACTCTATGATGTTGAGAAGATTTCTCCCTAGTTTCTGCTTGGGTATGGTTTCTGGAAAACTCAACCTAGGATGATGGGTTCAATGGGTTCCTCCCTATACAGGGATGAAATTTAATGTGGATGGATCTTGTATGAGTAGGGAGACGATAGGGGATGGGAAATTTCATGAAAGAAGTGGCTTCATGCTTCTGGGCTTTACCTCTTACTTTGGTGTGGGTAAATCCATTGGTGGGGAGGCAATATCCTTGGTCATGAGTATTTCCTTATGTAGTTAGTTCAATATCCACATCACTGAAGTAGAGATATGTTCTTCTATTATGGTCAGGTTTCTCTAATGAAAAGGGTCCATTCCCTTGGAACTAACTTACATGGTTAGGTTCTACAGAACCCATTCAAACTGGAATTTTTCTATCATGAATACATGGTGTGAAGGGAATTATGTTGCCAACTTGTTAGCAAGAAAGGGGAAACCAGGACAGAGACGGATTACTTACACCATCATTAGATATCTAACGAATTATTACAAAATAATTGTCATAAATAATGCACTTGGTCTCCATTATTTTCTCCCCCATAATGGATTCTGTTGTATGCAATCAGCTTTCTTGATTTTCAATAAAAAATTAATTTTCAGGTTAAGCACATTTCTTTAAAATTCCTTTATTTTGATATGAAATGCTTTTCTTTTATTCTCAATGTGTTATTTATGAAATTATATATTATTATTAATGTGGCTCACATTATAATACATACATTTTACTAATTGCACTTCAATGCATTGGTTATAGAATATAATCTCTAACGATGAAATGTTTTATGATACCGTGGTGATTAACCTAATTAATTTTTATAACACCTAAGTGAAAAACATTGGTGATATTCTTATGAAGGTCTAAATGAAATATTTATTCAAATTTCAGTGTTATGATATATGTTATTTTATTTATTATGTTCCCCATGTTCTCCTTTTCATTCCATAATTATATTCCCCATGTTCTCATTGATTTTCCTCAAGATCACATGTAATTGGTTTTTCTTGATTTCCCTTAATGGGAATTATTATCACCCATTCCATTGATGTATTTCACTAGGTTATGAGATGAGTTAATTTTAATTAGGATGAACCTATGATGTATCCTTTCAAGTGTATTAGAAGTCTATTTTATATTTTCATATATTATTAACCTTTTTCTAAGAAACTAAACATTGAATGATCCACTATTTTGTTTAGTGTAAATAAAAAGTTATTTAATAGAACTGTAGCATGACATCGCTCACCAAAAATATTTTTCAATAAGAGTGCTCCTTCCCTTGTTGGAATTATCTGGGGAATGTGTGCGGCTTCCCAGTAGATTTTTTAATACATCCTCTATCTAGGGAAGCACCTCAACTAATTTTTTTTCAAATACATGAACCACTAAGTGAATGGTATTTCATTCATCCCTAGATTTTGTTCTCTATTCTATTGCACCAGATCCAATTATGCCTTTACTAGGGCCTAAAGTGGCTACTGGTCTACCAACACATTATCTATGAGGTGGAACTCATCATACATTACCGTCTGTAAGGGGATCATAGTGATATGGTGAAGATCCCATAGGATAATTTCAAACTCCTAATGATTTAGATGGGATGTTTTGGTTCAGAGCGACCACTATCATAGAAAATCCATTGGGATTCCTAGGTGGCTAAAATGTTAAAATGTGACTCCCATAGCTTGGTTCTTTTTGGTTGGGATCCTAATGGTTGTTTCACAATGGATGGGTTCACAAATCCAGATTAAAATAAAACTTTTTTACTGTGAACAATTTATGGAGCTAATTCCATAGAGAAGGTGATCTTCACGAGCAATGTAGATCGAATCAAAAATCACTAAATAAGGTCATGAGGTTCACAAAAATAGTTTAGGGGTTTTTTACATCAGGAGATTATAGTGGTCCCTCCTTTATTTATATTCAAATGTCCACCCACAGATTCATGATTTTTTCTCTGAAATTGTGATTCATGATTGTGCTTCACAAATAAGATTCATAAAACAGTGTTAATTTCCAATTTTGATTTATTCTGACTTATAATCGGACCCTCCTTTCCCCAATAGAAACCATTTTTAGGGTGACATTATTTGATGCAAAAATATTATTTTCATTAGAATAGTTGAGGAAGGCGTGCCCAATACAAATAGAATTCAAGCTTAAATGGACCAAAATCCCTCTAAGGGGTATGTTACTTAAATATCCCATGTTCGAAAATGAGTGAATCTTAGAAAGGCACTAACTATATTGATTCCTTAATGACCTTGTGTATAGATGATGGAATGATCTTCACAAGGTCAATCCAAAATCATATAATGGTTCACATCCACACAGATACATCAAAGTAACCTCCACGCAGTGACATTCGAACTCATGGAACCCATCCTTTTGAGATGCTTAAAAAGCATTGTGATGGCCTACAATAATTATAAAACCCCATTTATATAAATACCCTATTGGTCTATATTTTTAGTCGAAATTGGTCTTTTTTCATGTGAAAATTTCTCCAAGTTCATGAGCCACATGAGATTCAAGAAAAAAATATAAAATCGATCACCCATTATATCCCAACTATTCGATATCCCTTTCCTTGTGTTCTTTAGACCTCCACACAAAGTGGAATTCCTTACATGGTGTATCATTAACATAATGTAACAAGAATAACCTTTGAAATAAATGAGGATTCACGGTGCATTCATCCTTTAGGAAGCTCTCCCCCTCTGAATTAGGACTTCACTATAAGGCACGATAACCATATTTTGAAAATAATACACCTTCATGAATCCCCTAAACTTTTTGAATATCTTGAGATTTATAAATCACCACTACTTGAGTCCCCAATGATAATGAAACATATATTCAGGGCCTCTATATGATTCATCCCTTCTAGTGACACCCCTTCGTGAATGTCGAGTGCTCAAGACCCTCAAACCAACCCAAGAGAATTTCAAATACTACTTGAGGCCTAAAGAGACCACTTCCACCCACTCCTGTGTCTGACCACATCGCTTCAAGTATATCTTGGTCCTCTGTACATCAGGTTTCTTCTAAAATATGTATCATAAACCCTTTTAATTCTAAGAATATAGACCCTAACTTTGTCCTCCTAATTGGCCACTCATCCACAACTATTTCACTGTTATGCCCAACCCAAAGGAGCATGAGTGGTTGTTCTGTAAGCCCTGTGATTGAAGACTGAGTCCCCCATATCCAATTTTCATGATTAAAAAATTCCTAGTACTAGATCCTAGTTGTATTATGTTAAAATTCATGATAACATCCACACCACATGACATAAAATGGTATCATCAACATATTTGATAGACACATGATGCCCCATATAAGATAATCATGGGATTCCAACTCCCTCAATCCATTAGAAGTTAATAATATACTAGGAAGATTCCATAATACATCCACCATATCCCCCATCCATGGTTTGTGCCTTCAATACTAGGAATATTCTATGCATATTCCCAACACCAGATCATCCATTAGTGGGATGTGACACCCATACTTAGAAGATTTCATTGGTAAGCCCTACCTCATATTCCCCAACTATTGGATGTGTTTACAATTTCAATAATCTTATACACATAATCCTCAAAACATCCCTCATATATAAACCTTTCATGACATGTGTTTCATTCCCATTTGATTTTAAACTAAATAGATCGGTCATGTCACATGAGCTTCAAAAAAAGTATCAAACTATGTGTGTTTTAATTCATGTATTCTAATCATGTTATGTAGGATGAATCCCTAAGGTTATATATTTATAATGGTAATAATTTTTTGAAAAATTTCCTCCTAGGAGCACACCACCAGATCCTCCTACACAGGGAATTCTGATCCACTAATAGACTATCAATGTATTCCCTCCTAGGGAAGTACCTTTCAAAAATGTCTCTGCAGGGAACTCTAATCCATTGGTAAACTATCCAGGCGTGACATAATCCTTCCTAATGATGTACCTCTAGGATCCACCTCAACATGACATTCTAATACCTCCATCCAAAATCTATATTCATATAGAATTATGATCTAATGGTCAGGTATGTAGGTGTCGAATGTTCCCTCTGAGTAATCACCTCCCAGATCTGCTCCATAAGGGGTTCTGATCCACTGCTAAATGATACATGTGTTATATCTTTTCTCTTAGGTATTCACCTGATAGATCTACATCCATGATGCGTTTTTTCCATAAGTAATCCTCGGCGCGGCATATTCCCTCCCTCGGACAGACCTCCTAAATATGCCTCCATGAGGTGACCTGATCTTCTATAAACCTCCATAATATGTTATAACTTAACCACAATCTCTCTCAATTAGACATTCCAATTCAACTCTACAAGACATAGAACACATGACGTGACTCAACATACCTACCTCATGCAACAAACATGGGATTATGAAGGTGAATTCCTTGGAAGACTTCTGCCCCTGGCATTAATTACCTCATGATTGAAACAGGATGCCTTGGGTTCCCATCCTAAGATAACTCATATAATATTACCTTCATGGAAGAATATTTATAGGTGGAAAATGTACCTAATGTCCAAATTGTCCCATATATTCTAGATATGACTACTCTCCTGACTAAAGGTTTCTTCCCTATCAATGAAGAATCACTTTAATTAACGGGTGTCCACATTGAGATGACCCTAAGAATGACTTCCATGAAGATGAAATAATCTTCTAGAGAGACTTGGACTAGGCAATGATCTCCTATAATGAAACCATGGTAGGAGGAACCAACATCCCACTATCCCATTTTTATGAAGGAGAATACATAACCATTAAATGTAATGAAATCCATCCACTATTAGTAAGTTGGATTGTAGGGAAACAGAATCCAGAGTGCACAGTGACACTTTGGTAGCGTCCCAGAGAATGAATCTGAATTATTGATGAAAACATTCATTCCAATATTAATTTATTTATTATTATTAAATAAAATGTCTAAAAATTGTTTTTTTTTAAATTATGGATGATTAATTCATGGTTTATGTTTGGGGTATTTGGGTGTAATCTTATGAATACATCCAAACTCACACCCTGAATATACATTGTAATAGATGTATATATGAAAACATTATTCAGATGATAAAGGTATTTTGTAAGGACTAGAATCAAATGGATAAAATATATTAAATGGATGATTCTGAGTTATTTTTTTATCTTTTTGATAGGATAGAATCACATAGGGATAGAATGCTGCTAACATTAATTTCATTAATTATTTATTTATAGTCAATATCAAGAAGGTTTATTGCTATGAATGTCTTGTATGTACATGGAATTTATGGTTATTGAGCTTTATTTGGTTATGTATTTTAGTTTTAGAATTATTTCAAAAAATATTTCTATTATGTAATGTGTGTACCATGTGTGGTACATTGGTTGGTATTATCAGTATTGTGTGATGAGATTAATTTTAATTGTATTATTTGTTATCTTCGTGTATTTATTTTTTATGAATTAATTCCCAAATTTTCTGTAAGTAGACCAAAAATTAGTTATCATCCTCTAATGATATGGGAAACACTAAAAATATAATGGAATTCTACCTCATATGGAGTGGTTATTCTTGGGTAGGTTCGTTTCAATATTGAAGCACTAAGATGTTTTTGATTTTTTGGTTTTATATATAGTGGTGGAGGTATGTTTTATTGATAAGTGAGAGCATAATTATAGATATTTCATATCACTATCATTATTATGAAACTATAGTTTTCAATATAGTTGAGTAAAGTGAGAAACATATGGAATTTTTCCAACTTATGTGAAATTTATTTCATATTGTTTTTCTTCTTGACCAATTGATAGTGCCAAGTATAATAGAGTCTCATCGAGATAAAACTATATAAAATAAAACAATGGATTTATATTTTTTAAAATACACTAATAAATATATAAAATTATCTTTAATTTGTTTTATGTAACATATTAAACTAGAGAAACAAATAAATTTCATCTCAACACATTTATTTTTATTTAAAATAATTTTTTGACCACATGTGTATTGTTATTTATTATAATTTTTTTACGATTGTTAAAGAAAATTAATATCAAGAGTACTTATACCAAAACTAAATGAATGTAGATAAAAAATATGTATTTAATAATTTTGATGAATACTTGAAAATATAATTATGATAACATTATTATGGATTTTTAATAACTTATTTTAGTATTATATTAAATTATTTATGGTAATTTCATTAGTTGGAAATTAAATTAAAATTATGAATATAATGAAATGTAACTATTAAAGAGTTTGGAAGGTAGAATTTATTCAACAAAATATATAAATTATGAGAAACATATTTATGTAGAACATTTGGTTTTGAATAATTATAGTGAGAATTAGAAATTATAATATTATATTATTAATGAAAATTTAAAAATTTAAGAATAAATTATTTGAAATTTTGATTTTAATGCACCATTATTTCATGATACATACATACTAATAAGAGGTTTTTTAAATGACATGACTAAATAATTTTATATGGAAATTTTATTTAAATTATTAATGATTTATCCATTTTTTGATGATAATATCATTTTTTCTATGGTTTAACCTATCTATTTATGTGAATTTTCTAGGTTTTGAAAATAACATTAGAGTGACTTGTTTGAAAGGAAATAATTTTTTTATATTATCATTTTATATTGAATAAAATGTCTAAATCATAGTCAAGTTATTGGTTAAAAATATGTGGTCTATTTGAGGATACATTTTATGTTGTGAATATGGAAATGTTTTCAAATTATTAATAATTGAATCAAATTATTAATATATAATGGGCTTAATCATATTAATTTCAAGATTATTTTTCTTATGGTAATTTGGTAATGAAATTTTTGAAGTTATTTATTTTTTTAGAAAAAGGATAATTAGATATATTTTTTAATAAAAAAATTAGTAAATTTAATAAAGATGATATATATGATATTAACTATATATGATAGGTGTAGAGTGTATACTTCTGAATGTGGTGTACGCATTGATGTTTTTTTTCCTGAGAATTATGTTATAGGTTCGAGGAATTAATTTTTAAGTGAGTTAAAAATTAATAGATTAAGAATATTAGGAAAGTTCATTTTAAGGGTATAGTGTTTAATTAATGATGCCAAATGTGATAAAGAGTGAAAATAGATGTAAGAAATTTACATTGTGCTACAAAATTTAGGTAAAAGTAATAATAATTCATTTATTTTGTTGCAGTGGTTATAGAAATTAATTTTTATCGGCATTAGATGTGATTTTTATTGGGTATAATGTATGTATTATAATATGATTATATAACACTTTGTTTGATTATTAAATTTTCTTGAGAATTTAGAATGACCATAAATGGATATTTTGTGTCTATCACAGTAATAATGTTGAGAAATATTCACAGAAGGAAAACATTACTCAACACACAATCAATGTTGGAACATGTACAAGTATGTTATTCTATAGGAAAAGATTATATATAAAGAATATAATAGTAATATATTGGAATTTAAAATATTGAAAACAAAATTCTCTAATATTTAGGGATGACATAAAAATGTAGGATGAATGGTAATTTCATAGTTAAATTATCATGGATATAGTTTTACTTTTTGATAATCACTTATATGGAGTAGGTAAGTAAGTTGATTTTTACTATTTCAAATATTGAATTTCATGAAGTTTTTGACCTTGCTTCATGTTAGAACTTAAGAAGTATTTCATGAGTAAGAAACTATGTATATGAAATGAGCCTATTGAAAGATATAATATGATTAGGAATAAAATAATTTTTTATGTGACATCTCCTTCATATCAGAAAATAATTATCATTTGGTATACATTTTAAAGAAGTATGACAACAACAAAGATGTTAAATAACACAATCATTTGAATTTTTAAGAACTGCTTTTTAAATGCATCCCTAATGGGAAAATATATTGTATGAAGATTACTATGAATTGAAAAATCTAGTTAATGTAACCCATTAATTTGGTTAATGAACATCAGTTTTATGGGGAGGAATAATCTCATCCAAGGAATAAAATTCTAAATGGGGAAGAATATTTTATAAATATATGTGAATTAGTAAGTTAGTATTAGATAAAATATATATAATTTTTAATATTACCTAACACACATAACCTATGTGGAATGGATATTTTTATTTCTAAATAAATATCATAATGTAAAAGTCATCATGAATTTGGAGAGTTTTAAGTAGAATAGGTCAAGAATTATTCAACATGATGTTGAATCATTTTTCTTTAGGAAATGCCATATTTATATTGAATGATTCATATAATGAAACACATTAAGTTATGATTAGGGTAAATTAGTAGGTTAATTTGACAAGCCAATATAGTATGAAATATAAAAGAAATTATTTGGTTAACCATATCATAGGATGATCTATGTTTTGAACATTTATGTACATATCTTTATAGTAAAGATCACCTTAGGATTCATTTCTTGTGAAAGATTTCCTAATAATTTGAAACATGGATGATAAAATAAATATATTTAAATTATTGAAGAAAAAAATTTAATTATTAAATACTATTAGGTTAGGGAGAATGTTGTGAATATATTTGATATAAATGTTTCTTTTCAAAGGCTGGCTTAGTTTTAAAATATAAAGATACAAAAATCAAACTGGGGGTAAAATCCTAATATGGGTTTCTCTACGTAAATTTTAGAAACAAGGATATCAAAAACATTATTGAAATCATATTTTTGGTACAGAATGAATTGATCAAATATGTAATTCAATGGATGTATTGTTTGAATAGTAGAATGAACTTTTAATTAGGAGTAATATTGTTTTATAATGTGAAAATATTAAACATACTCTCTATTTATAGTAATGGTTGTGTAAGTCTAATGGGGTATATAACATATTGGATAATAGGAAATTTTATGAAGATATTATGAATGAAACTAATTTGTGATTAATTAATAATAAATTTTTAGAAATTATTGAATATATTGAGATATAAATTTATTAGATGTTAAAATGTTTTATTGTGATAAAATTTAAATTCCACAATTTTAAATATTTAATATTATTGTTTTTTTTTCAATCCATAATAATATTTTTATATATGATCACAAGGAATTACAAAAATATGTTAGTTATAAATCCATATTCTATTTCCTTCAATGCTTAGATGATATTCCACCTAGAATTTGATTACGGAAAACTATGATGATGTTGGCCTAACCTATATTTCATATAAAGGAGGGGGAAATTTTTTATTCCAATGGGGCTTCTACCTCCAACCCCCCTCACGTTTTCATGTTCCTTCATGCATGGAAAAAATTCCTCTCTACACCCTTACTTCTTATTCCTCAAATGTAATACCGTGGATTTCTCGTCTGTGAAATTTTAAAAAAAATTATTTTATACAATATGGTTTCTCAGAGGAAACATGTGTAAGGTATGACTAATGTGTATGCAACCAATATCTATGATTTTATTATTCTTGACTAATTAATGAAGGATTATCATGTTAGTGTTATTTTTTAAAAATACCATGAAATCAGTCGGTTTTACATGATGATATTAAATTTGGTGGCTCTAGTATTCATATATGATAGGTTGAAAATAAAACTTTTCTTATTGATTAATAAAATATGCATGTGTGTGAGTGGGGATTTGAATTTATAATTGGAAATCCAATTGTAAATCCAATACACAGAAAGTAATTAAAGAATAATAGTATATTATATTGACATCAATTGATATTTTATGTGAATTATAATTAACATCCAGACACCCAATAAATGTCCAGTTAATTATACCTCATAAGTTAAAAATATAATTATATGGATGTTGGGATTAGGTTTTGTTAAAATGAAAAATGTATTTTATGAAAAAGAAAATTTTATAACATTTTATTTATAGTGGTATTAAAAATATTATAAGAAAATGAGTTATATGTGATTAATTCAAAATATCAATTTTAATAATATTTATAGGTATGTTTATCTAAGAAGAGGATGTAACATCACAAACCTTTAGGTATTTTTGAATCATGATGTTAGTTTATTTTCCATTGATTTCTAGATAGATTAAATTTAATCTTTTTTACTTTGATCGATGGAGGGAGGTTTTAAGAATGTTTATAATTTTTAATAAGAAATTTTTTATGTTGAAATATTAGAAGAAAATACCCATAATTTGTATTTCAAGAGTTGGTTTTTTCAAATTGAATGGGATGTGGGTGATAACTGAAAATAGGCACTCCTGTTAGTATCACCATGTACATGGTTGATAGACTAGTGGGGATACCCCATTAGTCTAGACACATTATAGAATGTGAACGTAGATTAGGTACCCAGTGGAAAAACAAGAAGATGATGTTGGTACAATGGTTACCCTATAGGGTTCTCCATTATTTTCATATCAGGGTAGGAATCATTATTTCATGTTCCCCCTCGTTAATTTTTAATTTTCACATGTTCTTGAAGATTTCATTTAACTATCCTCTCTTATAACGACCCACACCATTATAAATAAAATACTTTTATGATTTAATGTTATGTTATGAAATTTGGTTATAGGAAACACATGCACCTATTTGGTTTTATTATATCAAATTGGATTTAAAAGGTTGTTAATAATATTTTCTACTGATAAAACATTTGTTAAATAGTGATAACATGATTAGTATAATTATAGGGCTTTAATTAATCTAATTGAAACTGACAAAGGACGTGATTTCCTCATCTAGTAGGATTGTACACTATGAAGCCCATTTATTGAAGCGTACAAGGGAAATAAAATTACTAATATTTCTCCACGACCAAGACCAAGATGAGATCCAACAACTTTTTCATGATTGAATCAGTTTATGAGATAAGTTCAAGCTCATCGAGATCACAATGGAATCCATGTTTTCCAAACAATCCCATGAAAATATCACTATCACACACCTTTCTGTTAGAGTGTACTCCGATGTAATAAAGAGATATTTAACAAGACCATTATAATATTAATATGTATATTTTATTTAAAAATGATTTTATTTTCAATTTTTATTGTTACTTAATAAATGCTTTTGATTTTGATTCAATTATACAAAAATTGTATTTTCTGGTAATATTCCAATTCAATTAAGGGATTTATTTTGATTAATTATTGTATTTTTGAAATAATTAGTTTATTAATAATATTTTATTATTAATTAATGTTTATTAACTATGAATATTCATATAAATTTTATGAAGTGAAATGTACTTTTTATAATGGTTCAAAAACTGTTATTGTCAAAAATACCCAAAATTTGTCAATAAATGTAGAATATTATCTTATATGTAAAAAATAAAATATTTGTAAAATTATTTAGATAAAATATATATTATTTTTGGAATTATAACTTCCAAACTATCCATTTTTTTTATAATTGTTTGAGATAGGGAAATTTTTAGGTAAAAATTAAATACTGTTTAAACATAAGGAGTGTCTGATGAAATCATAATGACCAATAAATTATGTAATAAATAGTATATTGAGTATCCTAGTCCAATTATATATTTCTATTTCAAAAAATTTGATTTTATGTTTATTTTATTAATTTTTATAGTTCCTTTATGAATCCATCAAAATATATAACATATTTTATGATTTAAAATTCATTTCATTAAATGAGTGACTCACCTCTGCGTAATCAAGAGTGATATTTTAATATGATGGACCATTTTACTTATTAAATAATAAAAACCATTTAAATTTATAAAAAATCATGGTAAAAATCCTAGGTTGTTTTTTGGTTTTGAATGTTATATTATATAGAGTCCAAAACCAATGTTTGTGAAATATTAAATAATTCCCATATAATTTCCTAAATAAACCCACATTAGTTACCATTTATATTCAATAAAAATACTTGGTGCACATCCTTAATCTTTTCTACCTTTTCTATAATCCTTTCAAGGTTTTTCAAGATCTCAAGAATCCCTTTTTCATGCTTCTGGAGCTTCACACACAAGTAAGGGTTCTTTCCATTCTCATCTTTATCAACATTTATTTATCTTATTGTGCCCTTTTATTTTCAAAAATTAATGATGGGGTATGATTTTTCACCTCCCCGTACTTTACTAAGTATTTCAAAATGATGAGATATCTATTTCTCTTACATTAATCTCACCCATGTACCCCTATTACCAGGACGAAATTTTGTAAGCATTATTTCCCTTTTCTTTCTTTTTTCAAGCTTATTTTTTATCATATACATTGTTTTTATAATTATATGTTTTTTTAAATGTCCTACCATGTCCCTATTAATGTAAACATAAATTAAAAATAATTATATACCTTTTTCCCTCTCATCATCCCATTTTATGAACTTTTAACTGATGTTGTTATGCAAACAAATTTACACCACAATTTTCCTTACCGAACCAATTGTGTAGTGAGTACCATACAAATTTCTTATTTATGGTGTTAACATTCATGAATATATACCTTTTGATTTGGGACAATAATTTATGAATTATACACTCCCTAATCATGGAATAAATTATTATGATGATTGAATCCATGTTTGATGATCTATGTTGCACACTCAAGCATGCAAATAAAATGAAAGTGACAGCTGCGCCCCAAATTATATTGCACTCCAATTCATTGGATAATGTTTAGTATTAGGATACATCGTGTTGGGTTAGTGGTATACCTGATTATTTTATGGGAATTTATCACCTTGTGTTATTTGGTTTTTAGCCATAACATATGTTTATGATGCAGTATTTTTAGTTGGTTCTACATTTCCAATGTTATGATTATCATGCTATATCATGCCTTATTATTCATGTTCCTATATGACTCATTGATTTTTCCTTTCTAACATGTTTTATTATCTTCATATTATTCCATATTTATTCCTTTACTTGTCTTTATGGTTCACCCATTTATTATATATTCCACTAGTTAGTCCAATATAGTTTTAAGCTCAATCATGTAAAAGCTGTTTTCAATAAAAATACTGTAATACATGTTTAAATTTTTAATGCAATGTACCTAAATACAAAAGACACTATACTTCTAGATCATTTGGGTTTTGTAAATTTTAATTTTATGCAATTAAATCAGGTAATAATGTTTTATAAATATAAGTGTTGTGATAGATTGTATAAGAGGAAATGTTTAGTTATTTTTGGGGTTATGATTAGAAAAATTTAGAGAAAGCCTTATGTATAAATATATGTATAAGAAAAAATCCAAAAATTTCTCTTATTATAAAGCAACTATGTTGTCAATAAAATACGTCATTGTCTATATACTACAAGTGGATGTGGTTCTGGAACATATATAACTTGGATTAACAACTCTAACAAGGTGTTTCAGGCCTGACTCAGGGTTACCTGGTACATGAAAATTATCCTTACTGTGCAATTGGTTTGAAACTCCATGAGGATATGCTTTAGTAATTAATAATCTCATTATGAACTATTATTAAGGGAGTAAAAAATACCATAAGAGTGTATGTTAAGCTATAGATCATGGATAACAATTACTAAATATTAGAAATACATAGGTAAAAGAAAATAAATTTATGTTACAAGTTATCACTTTAATGACATTAAATTCCAATTTGTGTGTTTAAAAGATGAATACTATCATCTTTAATTTTTCTTTTATTGTAGCCAATGACTGGAAATAATAGGAATCAGGTAAACAATCAAAATGAAGTGCAATGTGTTGATTTCCCCAATGAGATGTCAAACACGATGGGAGAAAGAATCACACACATCATTATGATAATCTCTCAGTCAACTCATGTAATGAATAGAATCCATGATAAGTAGGAGTATAAAACACCCCTAAGAGAGAATAATCTAAAATTGAATGTTTCATGCATCTAAGGCCACCTACTTTCAATGGGACATCTGATCCCTTAATCATGGAATATTGGATCAACTCCACTGAAATGATCTTCTCTGACCTTCAATGTTCAGAACAAGAGAATGTTCTATAGTATTTTTATCATATGTAAGGTGAAGATGATAAATGGTGGATGTTGATAAAAATACTAATCCTAAGGGAGAGATCAAAGAAATGGTGTATAAGTAATTCCAAAAAAACCATAAATTTTTCCCTCGCACTCTCTATTTTAAAATGGAATGTGATTTCCTTATTCTCAATAAATGAGATGATGAATCTATTGGGGTTTATGAGGAAATATTCACAAGGCATTCACGATATTCCTTGGGCTATATTGTTACCCTCGAGTACAAGGTTGACTGCTTCTTTGGTGGGATATAACCAAGTCTACGAAAAGTCATGGTGATCTATGACATTGATAGTTATGAATAAATTGTCTGATGTACCCTAAAATTCGAAATGGAGATCAACGAATCATAGAAGTATCATTGTGATTGGAAGAAGAAATAGGATATCCATTTGAGTGGTCTGATAGATAGATCTACTAGTGCCAAGAAATTTCAACATCTCCCTTGCTAATGTTTTGGAAAGATGAACCCTATAAATTTCCTAAAGGGGGTGAGTAAATGTATTATGTGTGTGTGGTAATGGAACCTAGACAGTGATTGTGGGTAGGAAGAACCTACTACTGTGACAGAGGAATGAAATCCTCTTTTTAACCCTCAACATATCATTCATTTCTACAAATTCAAATAACAAGGTCACTTTTCAAACCAATGCACTACGCCTAGAGTTTTTGGAGACAACCAATAACATTTAAAGAAGAAAGGCCAAGATTTTACCATCACTAACATCAATGTGAATACTAAGAATGAATTGGTGATAGATATTATAATTGTTCATTCAATAATAAAGATCATAATTTTTTTATTCTGGTTTAATGCATTCTATTATACAACAAATGGTTAGTAGAATTATCCAAACACCAAAACAAATCCTGGAAGTAGAGTTGTTGTTGAAAACAAAAAATGAGGAAATTATTTCATCCAAAGTATATTAATCCTCCCCTATAAAATTTGGTTAGATGAACTTATCATTGAATCATTTCATATTCTATTTGGTAGAATTAGAAACAATTCTAGTCATGGATTGGCTTTACCTATATAGAGAAAACATAAATTTCATTGAGAAGGAAATCACTCTTTATATTGAAAATTGACCATCGATCATGTATAAGTGAAAGGAGGATGCTGAATATTCTTTATCACCGTCATCTTAAGAATGGTGATTATTTCCCTATGAGAAAAAAATATCTATCTCAAATGATTAATTCTAAAGAAATAGTCATTTTTGATGACATGTCCATTATAGGAGAATACACTAATGTGTTTCCCACGGAATTTTCTAGTCTTCCACCTAGCTGAGATGTTATATTTTCAATCAAGATTATACATGGTGCATTACCATTATCCAAGAATCCATATAGATTGGATTTTGTGGAAAATGATGTGTTGATGAAACTACTATAGTATAATCGGGATAAAGGTTTTATACACCCATGTGCATCACTATGGGGGCACCGGTCCTCTTCATCAAGAAGAAGAAGGATGGTTCAATGTGCCTTTTCATCAATTATTGTGAGCTCAACATGATCATGGTAAATAACAAGAATCCTCTAAATCAGATTAATGACTTGTTTGATTAGCTGTGTGGAGCCCAATACTTATCCAAGATTGAACTAATGTCAAGATATTACCATGTAATAGTGTTGAAGGATGATATCCCCAATACTATTTTTTGTACAAGGTTCATGCACTATGATTTCATAGTAATTCCTTTTGAACTCACTAATTCTCCTTCAATCTTCATGGACTTGATTAAAATAGTCTTTAGATATTACCTCGACAAATTTTTGTTCATATTTATATATGATACTGTAATATACTCTAAAATAATTGAGGATTGGGAGGATCATTGGAACACTGTGTTAAATACCTTAAGAAAAGAAAATATATATGCAATATAGTATAAGTGAGAGTACTGGTTCAAGTAAGTCTCATTCGTAGGTCATATTATCACATGTAATCGAATTTCTATGGACCCTTCAATGACTGAAGAAATTTAATGGTGGATAATTCCAATATCTATGAAATATATATATGTGTAGTTTCCTTGGGATATTTGGGTATTATCACCATTTTTTTAGAAAAATATCATGATTTTCAAACACTATTACAAAGATAACTATGAAGGGTGTAAATTTTCCTTGGAATAATGGATGTGAAGAGATAATCATGGATTTGAAAAGGAGGTTTATCACTACACCTGAACTCACACTACCCACAAGTGTAGATATTTTCAGGGTATTTAGTGATGCTTCAGAAAAAGGGGATTGGTTGTGTGTTGATGCAAAATGAAAAATTCATTACATATGATTCATGGTAGTTGAAGTTTTATGAATAAAACTAACCATCACGTGATCTGGAGTTTTTTGTAGTGATTTTATCTTTAGAAATTTTGAGGAATTACCTATTTTGGGATAAGATTGAAATATATATGGATAATAGAGGTCTCAAGTATATATTCACACATAAACAGCTGAATATGATCCAAAGAAGATGGTTAGTGCTGATCAAATACAATGCCTACTCACTCCACTACTATCCTAGGAAAAAAATACAGTGGAAGATGCTCTAAGATTAAAGGATCTAGAAATTATTTCACTAATAAGAATTTAGAGTTATGGTATCTTCAAATATTTGTAAAGGATGGACATGGGAATCATAAAGAATAGAACATAATCAATCCTTTCACAAATTATTGCTCAACCATCTCTTCAAGAGATATTAAATGATTATCAATGAGTTGATGTGGGAATTCCCAAGAAATTGGAATATATGAGGAAAGTGAAATCCTATTAAATCAATGTTAATGGGGAAGGTGTTGTGAGATTTGGGTTAAGACTATGTGTACCATCAAATCCTGAGTTAAAGAAAGAGTTGTTAGATTTTGCACATGGATCAACCTTCTCTATCCACCAAGGTGTCAGAAAGATGTATCAAGATCTCGGCTAACACTATTAGTGGGAAAATATGCATAATGAGATCACATAATATACATCATGATTTCTTGTATGTTAGCAATTGAAAGAGGAAATGAAAAAATACAAGGGGATGATACAACCATTACCCATAACTACATGAAAATGGGAAAACATCATAATAGATTTTATCACTAATCTTACAAAGACATTAAGAGGTAATAATGTTATATGGGTTTTTGTGGATCATCATACAAAGACTGAATACTTCATTGGGATATGGTAGGAATCTTCATTGGATGTACTTGTATAGATATAAATCTCAGAAGTGGTCAGGCACCATGGGGTATCACTGTTGATGGTATCCGATCGAGATATAATATTCACCTCTATGTTTAGGAAGATTCTATAGAATTTTATGAATACTAAGTTGAACTTCTGCACAACCTATAACCCCCAAAATAATTTTCAATCTGAGTGGACAATCCAAAAAACTAGAGGATATGTTGAGAGAATTCACAATGGAATTAAAAAGGAGAATGGGATTAACATCTTCCTTTGGTTTATTTCTCTAATAGAAATAGTTTCCAATCCATCATCCAAATGGATCCCAAGGAAGCCCATTATGGGAAGAGGTACAGAACACATACATTTTAGGATGAATATGGGGAATGAAAATTGCTAGATCCTAAAATGGATGAGGAAATGGTGGAAAAGGTGAAGACCATTTAGCAATACATCAAGGATGATCATATTAAACAAAAGATATATTCTAATAACTATCGGCAGGACCTAGGTTTTGATGTTGGAGACATGGTATTTTTTCACATATATCCATGTAATAATGTGATGAGATTTAGGAGTAAGGGAAATCTTAGTCCAAGATACATGAGACTCTTTGAGATCCTTGATTTCATTAGAGAGATGTGTTATAGATATGCACTCACACCTAACCCATCTCAAGTTCATGATGTCTTCCATATATCACTCTTGTGGAAGTACAAGCCTGACCCCTCACAAGTACTTAATCTAGAGGTAGTTCCATTGGAGAAAGATATTTCTTATGAGGAGAATCCGGTGAAGATCTTAGATCGTAAAGGAAAAGTTCTACGAAAAAAGACCATGCACCATATGAAAGTGTTACAGAAAGACCACAAGTTTGAAGAAGGAATATGGGAACTAGAGGAAGTGATGAGATAGAATTACCCTTATCTTTTTTAAGGGGTTGAACTGAAAATTTCATCATAGAAATTTCACAATGGGGAGATTTTATTGACCTTAACTTTTATAAATAAAATTCCATTATGATTTAATTTTTTATTTTATAATTTTGATATAGAAAACACTTGAAATAGTTTTGTTTTGTTAAATCTAATTGTATTAAAAATGAATTTAAGAGTATTTACCATTGATAATATAGATGTTAAATAGTGATCACATGATTGGTATAAATATAGGGCTTTAACAATTCCAATTGACAGCGACTAAGGAAGTGATGACATCAACCTGTAGGATTTTACCCAATGAAGTCCATTTATCAGAGCTTATGAGGTAGATATAATCACTAGGAATTTCCCATTACTAATCCGAAGATGAAATCCTAAAACTTAAGCATAAGAGAAACCATTTTAGGATAAGTTCAGGCTCATCAACATGACGACCCAAACCAAGTTCATCGAATGATCTAATGAAAGTCTCACTATCATGCACCTTACTCTAAGGGTGTACGCTGGTGTAATAGAGATATATGTATCGAGACCATAATAACATGAATATGTATATTTTATATAATAAATAATTTATTTTTATTTGTTATTTTTACTTTATAAATAATTTATATTTTGATTTAGTTAATCACTCATTGTATATTTTGGTAATCATCAAATTCAATTAACGGTTTTATTTTGATGAAGTAATAGAATTTTGAAATAAATTTTATTTTAAAAAATTTTATTATTAAATAAGTTTTATGAATTATAAATGGGTATATAATTATTATGAAGTGAAATTAACTTTTTATAAGGGTTTAAAAAGTGTTAGTGTTAAAAACCCCAGTATTTTTCAATAAATATTGAATGTTATTTTAAATGTGAAAATTAAAATATTCATAAATTTATTTAGATAAAATTAATATTATTTTTTGAGTAATAATATCAAAATTATATAATGGTTAATTTTTAATAATTTTGTCAGACTGTCGAATTTTCAGGCAAAAATTTAATACCGTATTAATATAAGGTGTATTTTATGAACTTCATAATGACCCAAATAAAATGTAATAAATAAAATAATGTGTATATTCAAAAAAAATTATGTTTTCACTTAAAATAATGTAATTTTATGTCTATTTTATTATTTTTATAATTCTTTTTAGAATCCTCTAAAATATGTAATATATTTTATGATTTTAAATTCATTTATTTAAAAGAGTGACACACCCCTACATAAGAAAGGGTAATATTTTAATATGATTTTAATTTTTACTAATAAAAATTTTAAAAACTACCCACTCTGAAAAAATACATAGGAAAAAACAAAGGAATGTTTTTTTGTTTTAAATATTTTATTATATAGAGTCCAAAACCTAAGTTTTTGAAATATTAAAAAATTACCCACTAATTGCATCGATAAACCCACCCAAACTACCACTTATATTAAATAAAAATACATTTATAATTTCCATAAACATCCTTATTTTATATAAAATACTCTCAATGCACCACAATCTCTCAATAATCCCATTTTCATGCTTTTTGTTTCACACACTCAAGTAAGGGTTCATTCCTTTCTTATCATTACCAAGTTTTTTTATCTTATTATAACCTTTTATTTACAATTACTACTAATATAGTATGATTTAGAACCACCCCCATACTTCCATTATTATTTAAAAATGATAAAATACCCATTTCTCTCCCATTATACCCTCCTATGTACAGTCTTTACCATGTTGAAATTTTGTAAGCATCCTTCGACTTTTTTGTCAAGCTTATTATGATTGTAGGCCTTGTTTATCTAATTATGTATTTGTATAAATGTACTTCCATTTCCCTATTACATTAAAATTAATTTCTAAATTATTAGAGATATATTCCTCTCTCATAAATCCATTTTATTATCTTTTATGTGACGTCGTTATGCTGACATATTTTCGCCATGATTTTCCAGGCCGAACCAATTGTGTAGTGAATATAATAACCATTAACTATATAGAGTTATAAATTTTATGCACATATAAATTTTTATTGGTGAATTAATGTTATGTATTCCATGCTCCATGATCATGGAATAAATTATTTTGATAAATGAATACATATTTTATTATCTATGTGGCATACTTAAGCATGAGAATAAAATAAAAGTGATGGGTGTGTTCGGAATTATACGACCCTCCAATGCATGGGTAATGTTTAGTATCATGATACGTCATGTTAGAGAAAGGTTATACATGATTAAATTATTCAAATATTTACACCATGGATTCCTGGTGGGTTATCCTTAAACAATGTTTATGAGGCAGTGTTTTAAGTTATTGTCACATTTTAATGCAATAATTATGATGCTATATCATGCCTTATTATTCATGTTCTTCTATGACTCATTTATTTGAATTTTATAACATATATTATTATATTAATGTTATTAGATGTTTATTTCCTTACTAGGATTTATTGGTCACCCCTTTAATTTTTATTTCCCTAGGTTATCCAATATAGTTTTATGATCAATCATTGTAAATATGTTTTCAATAATGATGTTGTAATTAATGTTTAAGGTTTTAATACAATGTACCTAATTCTTTAAGACACTATAATTGATGATATTTTGGGTTGTATTAAGTGTAATTTTATATAATTAAATCATGTGTTAATGTATAATAAAGATAAGGTTTTTTTTATATCTCACTTTTTTCATCATCATCATTTTTAATTTACTTCATTATAAGATGATATATAGTCATTCTAGGTCACATATTATGATAAGTCATTATGATATACTCATATTCTATCTTAATAATACGTTAAAATAATTTTAATAGAAATTGTTATCGATTAAATAGTGATATGACAGCAAATCATGGTGGATTCACATTGAAACCAACGTCTATTAAAGATCGATTACTGGGGGAAAATAGATGAAAATAGTATTCCCAGTAGACACTTTTTGTCTTACTGTTTCTCATGTGATGAGTTGTTCATTTGAATTTTGATAAATTGGGTTAAATTAACCATCAATTCATATAGAAAAATTTTGTGTTTTGGGTTGTGCAGTCTCAGTTGTGCATCAGGAGTTGACTAAAAAGTACCACTTATTGTTTCATCATCGTTACACTACTTACCGAGTTTGAAATTTATTAAGATAAATTTGGTATTTATTTAATGTTAATTTGATTATAATTTATGGGTTTTTATTGATGATATAGGTGCTAAATTACATGGATGTGTTTCAGGTAATATTGAATTATATAAATAGAATGTGGGTTGATGTAGGCGACCATTACACGTTGAGTATCATTAACATTTTGATTAATTTTTTTATATTATTGTTGTTATTAATATTTTCTTTTTGTATGACATTACAATTTTTCACCACATAAATAGAAGAGGTTTTCATCAACCCAATATTAAAAACAATTACTTTATATGTATCCAAATTATTTATTGGTGTAACGTTGATCAAATGAGTTCTAATGGTCCATTTTAACGATTATTTGTTGGTGTGATTTGGTTTTTTATGGGGTATTAAAAATGATATGATTTTACCTTTAAAATAGTACTTTAAGAGAAATGGTTTTTAATAGAAATTCTAAAAAACTGTAGTTGGATAAAAATATATCTTTTGGATTATTATTTAAAATATGTTTTACTGTATAAAGTGGATTTCTCTTTTTTTCAATGGAAGGAAAAAAGGGATAATTGGGTGGGTTATCCAATGAGGATATTCCAAAAATTTAACTAATGGAATTGTGTATCCTATGTGGTCATGTTGTTATATTTTTAATCAATTTTTAATCTTAATATTAATTGGTATTTTAAACAATGTAAAATATTATTTATATTTATAAGGGTCTTGGTATAGTTAACCAAATAAGGGACAGTCCTAATTTTCTAAAGCTTATGTTCTTTTGTGACCCCACTAAATTTTGGATTCCTTACATGTTATATTTAGTCAAATGACGAAGCTAATTTCATGGGAACCATAACTGAAACCTTACATTGGGGAAGGGATAGTTTGGTGGGTTTGAGATATGTGTAAGGTTTCCTTTTCACATTGGTCCATAAAGAACCTTAAGATACCATTTGAGATGGATTTAAGTCTTTGAATTTTTCATTAAAATTACTAATTTTAGTGAATTATGTGGTTTCGTGAGGCTTTTCGTTTTGAATAATCACTATAATATTGTGACCTAGTCACATAGGTACCATTTTATTAATAGTGACAAAATGTTCTTGATTGGGAGATTCTATGTGTGTTGTTATTAGGGTCTAGGAAGAGAATAAGAATAGTTTGAGTAACCAAAATTTATTATGTGGAGGGTGAGGCTTTTCACCATCCATATTTAGTATATGTCCAGAACACTAAATATGATGTTTGGACATATAATATCCTAAACTTTCTAAAGACATTATATTTTATTTTTAGGTACACTGGCCATTTATTTGTGTATTATCTATATATATAAAGGTTGGGTTATGTTATGGGATGTTTTATGTGTCTTTGTAATGATTTAGAGCCTTTTATGGAGGTTCACGGTTTTGGAACGATTAATACAATTTGTTCACCCCATCTAGGATATAGTGAAGCTTATAAAAAGGGGAACAGTAGCCCTACATTATTGGTTCACAGTTTAACCAAACCATATCGATGTCCAGTGGTAACCATGCATATCTGGATAGATGATAAAATCATGGTGGTTTCATGGTTTTCAAATATATGATCAAACCATGTGATGGGGTTTCATGAGACAGTAGCACTCCATGGTTGGTGAAAATTATTCCAAACCATGTGTCATAACAATGTGGTGTACCATTAGTAGCCCAACAATTTTGGATATAATCCAAATTAAAATATTATGGATTTATATTCCCCTTAATCTCATAGATCCGTGAACTAATTTTTTTTGAAGGATTGATAGTCAATTCTCTTCGATCCATGAACACGTTTTGCTGATTCAAAGCCCGTTGGAAATCCATCTTCATATGTAAGCCTCTATTATTGTTCATTCATCCTAGATATCTCATCCTTCACTTTATTAAAACCTTATATCCAATATTCTATGGATATTTCCATGTTCCTTGAGGTGAATTCATATTTTATATGGTTGGATATATTGAAGGAAATCCAATCCAATCCTATATATCGAGGATCATATTATGATCCTTTATTTTCGCAAACTTTTTGGGATTTTGACCATTCTACCTCAAACCAAGGGATATATTGTGGTGAATGTTTGAAACAAAACCATATTTAGGTGGTTTATATTATAATTACCATATTATTTATTTGTATCTTGATTTTTTAATTTGTTTCAATGTGATTCCATATTGTGAATTTATATTTAAATTACAAAATTGACTTGAATCCCTATTATTTTTAGTGACCCTTCTTGGATCCTGTTTGATCCATCAGAGATTATAAGATTGTGAATGATTGAAACACATGGGGTGTGCTAATTTTCTTTGAAATAAAAATTTTTTAATGTAAAATGTTAAATATATAATTTATCAAATTAAAAAAACTCTGAATGTGTTGGATGTTAACATGTTATAATGATTTTTGGACTAATCTCCAAAGGTTATTGATTTTATAGATTATTCATGGTATTAGGGTTAAATGGTTATGGTATGAAATGAGGTTGAACCTTTTAATTTATAAATTAATTGGGTCGCCATTTTGAGAATGGTTTATAAAAACGATCATTAAGGATGATCCTGGGAATGTATATGTGAATAATGGTATGTGGGTGTTGTACCAATGCTCGTCCTCCATGGGTGGATATACTAATACTCTTGGCCAATGATGTATGAATTTTAATTAGTGTTGGATTGATACTCCATGTACCAAATATTTTAATGGTTGACTAACACTCTATGTAGTCATGATTTTGGTACAAAATTGGTGCACTATGTACCCATGATATCGGTACTTGATAGATACTCTATGTATCTAAGATAATGATGTTGGACTTACCTATAAAGTATCCATGAAAATGGTTCTTGTACTGATACACAATGGTAATTAAATTAAATTTTCCTTAATTTTAATAAGAAAATCCCATGTAAGAATAAATGGTAAAACCCCTTTTTTGAATAGATCAGACTCTGGCCCAAGATGAAGTCGGTATGATAGGATCAGGTGTCACCATGAACCAAAGGGACAATGTGGTAAATTAAATACTATTCAATTGTGATCCATGTTTACATTTATTTAGATATTTATAACACCTTACAATACTACATAAAATATTATATATTGTATACTACTATAGATTTCATTTGTTGTGGCCTACTGAGTTGTACTCAAACCTTACTCGGGACATCATTTTTTAGCTGAGTAGAGTTTTTATTTATAGGATAAGATATGGGGAAAAGACATATGTCTGATGGATGAGTTGGTATTTGGAATGAATAATATATGTGGTTACTATAAAAAATGTTGGGACTTAATTTGGATTTGTTAGATTGTCATTATTTTTGGTTCTCATTCCCCACATGGCACATATGGAATGGATTATCTACAACCTTGTTTTTTGTTTACATCCACTATTTTGCGATTATACATGTGATTCTTGGCCTTTTTTGGATTATTATTTATATTATTTATAATAGATTTATTTACAATATTTTATTACTTTGAAAAAGAGGATATAGTCTCCCACATAACATATTAGACCCTTACTGATATTGGAATTCTCTACTATATGGGGAGGCACAATTGAGATCATTTCAAGAACCGGTGGGGGGAATCGGTATGTGGTACCTAGTTTGGGATGTTAAAAAGTGGTATCATATGGAGGATTAAATGCTCTATCATAGGGGTTAGGGTACCAAGTTAAGGATGTATTAGGATAGTGATAGTGTTTTGATTTTTACTATGGGGTAGTGTTTGTGGGATAATTTGTTATGGATTTAAGTGACTAATTTATGTGCACATGTGGAAATGATTTTTCATGAATACTAAGAAGAGTGTTTTAAATTGTAGTGATATTCCTTCATGGAACAATTTTTTTGTAGGTAGATTTTTGTAAAATGCTAATAATTCACCTCCAACAGTATTAGAAGAGGCTTCATTAGTTCTAGGTGAGGGCTTGGAAGGGATGTTTGGTGACAACATCACATGTTTTATATAGCTCATGGAAAGAGACCTAGTGTGTAATATGCTGAACATGTATTATTTGACCTCTTATTTCAAATTGAAGCACCCTCTAACTTTCACCAGAGTGGTTGGACATGAGGATGTTCAGTTATGGATTATTTCTATCCATATATCATGTATCATTTCAAGACTAATGTAGAGAAAAGAGTCAAATTTGAAGCCTATATGTTATGAGGACCTTTTAAGATATTATAGGGTGTTCTTTCATGGGATGAGTGGTTGAAGGTAATGGATTAAAAATAAATCTATGAGAGGTTTCTAGAATTATTTCACATTAATACATTGAGTGCACATAGTTCTTATGAGTTTATTTGGTCGACCAAGAGAAGGATGTCAGTGATAGTCTATGTCGACTGCTTCACTGACTGGTAGTTTTTTTCATAGTTTTAGTAGAAGAAAAGGTAGTTGTGGTGATGAATTTTCACGATTTACTTCAATGAGATATTAATTCTAAGTTTAATATTATCCCACAATATTATTTTATTATGGTTGTGATTTAGGCTCTCATTTCTGATAGGATCTTAAAAGAGGCTTCTAGAGTAGGCCATGTTTCTTCTACCAGATAACCAAAATATAGGTCTTCTGAAGCTAAGAAGCATCATTATAGGAACATTCACTATAGTAATGTATAAATGAGTATCTAGGGGGAACTATTAATTAATAAGGGTAGTATTCCAATGTTTTCCATTAGTGTGGTTGGTAGGGTCACAATCGTATCTAGTGACCCCGAAAGCAGATGGAGTTTTGAGATTAAAGAATGATGGTGCACATAAATAGGTTTCTCAAAAACCATTGGAATGTGGTATGTGATAGAGGAACTAGTACGACATAGGGCCCTGAAGGGGGGGGGGGGGCTTATAACCCATATCATTTAGGAATTTTGAGTACTTCTTTTTATGATAGTCTCAGTGGCATATGTGGTACTTTAGGTCGACATTTCATGTATCCGAAATTAAGTACAACCAAATTGACTCATATTGGACCATAAGGTAGTGGGATATGTCATTTGCATGTAGGTCATCCTGCACTTATTGATAGCGAGGATAGCACATCGATAGTTATATGTAAAATTATTATAACTTCAATATTTTCTATCACATTATTTGATATATGAGCCTCACATTATTATATATATACTCTACCTATTATTATTTTGGGTTTTATGATGAAGTTTTCAGGTGGGGTTATGGAAATTGACACCATATTGGGTGTATGATCATAATACATTTATCAATGCAATGGGTGTTCCATTGAGGAAGGTGGGTATTATTTCCATTGGGATCTGTTGGTGCTTTAGATTTCAGGTTTTGAATATATTCTGTGTATATATTGTGTGGTGTCATATCAATCACACTACTATTGTTACCATTGGATATAAAACATTACATATCTTTCTAGTGAAAAATATGTTCATCATGGAGAAATAGATATTCAAGGAGGTCATTTCCGGATAGTTCATCAGCAAAATGGGGAGCTCACTATTTGTCATTTGAGCCTTCTGTTTGATGGTGAGGGGGTGAGGTATAGTCTCTTTCCACATGTAGTGTATCAATTAAAGGATTTTTTTCAAATTAAACCTCAAGGATTCCACCTATGATGGATGTTGATTTTACAATTTTTCTAATTCCAATATCCAAACAAGTTTTCATTCCACCTTACAGAATGGCACCAACAGTGCTTCAAGTGCATAAGACCTAGCTTTAAGAATTAATGTATGGGGGATTCATTCATCTAAGTACATAACCATAGGTCCCTATAGTTTTGTTTTCTAAGAATAATTATGGGGAATTGGGTTTATATAAATATTACAGAATGTTAAATTTGATGATGATTAAGAACCAGTATCATCTAACATGTCTCAACGATCACTATGACCAGCTGATGGGTACTTGTGTGTTCTAAAATATTTACATGAGGTCAAAGTATAATAAGATAAGACTATAGAGACCCAAGCTTGACATAGATGAACATTACATTTATTTTTCATAATACTTAAATACATGACACAAACAGATTCACAAAGACCGTATTAGTTTACTGTCTTTGGAAACATGAAACATAATCTTCTTATCATGGTGAAAGATATTCAACAACTCCCATAGAGATCTTATCCTTTTTTTCCTACCTAAAACCTTTATTTATATTCTAGGGAATAGAAAACAAAAAATGTGTGAGATTAAATTCTCATTAAGGGAAAACAAAGGAAATATCAATCATATCATATTCAAAAGAACTTAACACTTGAAAATATTATCATGAATAAGAGGTCAAAACATCATGTCATGGGATAAATCATAAAATTAAAATTTAATCCCAATAATCATAACCTACGACATGAAAATTTGTGGTGCACACACATAATAATAATAAAATCATTTCATATTAGTCAGGGCTCATTTTAAAGACCATCATAGCGGAAAAATTCCATTACTGAACTGAGTTCACTCCTCGTTCTAGTCCTCTATCACTGAACCTGATTAACATTTCATTGCAGCCATGTTTATCTCATGACATATAAATATTTACCCTATGAGTTGGAGGGAAATATAGGTCCCACCCATCTCATAATTAAATCATTATTACATGTTCCACAAAAACCTAAATCCTTTAGCATAACATAACCCATTAAATAAAATGGGACTCTAAAACATCATGCCATCATAACATAATCCATATAAGATAAATAGACTTCATAAAAATAATTTCATCATAAAAATAATAAAAATAATGTAATAATATGGAAATAAACATAACCCTATTTCTTATTATATGGAAAATAATCTTGATAAACCACTTGAACATAGATCATGAGGAAAATATACTTTCTTCTACAATAACATTTTCTTTTCTCAAAATACCATGCTATATTAAAAGAAAATAATTTCATTGAACCAAAAGTGAAATATTGTAAAAAAATATTCATGGAAATAAGGCATTAAGAAGATGTAAAAATCTGTTCATGCCGTATAAGTTAAAGAAAACTTTCTCCTCATACTTTTACCAAAAAAGACCAAAAGTACCTCATATGGTAAAAAAGGAAGATTCCTTATATACAATGTTGTGAATATAAAAAATGGGTAAGAATTACTTTAAAAAGACATAAAATAATAGTAAACATTTTATTAAAACATTTTTATAATAGATAGACATAGATAATGACAATATCTCCAGATAATACTTACGTATAAATAATCTCAGATAAAAATGAGATTGCAAAATTATCACTTACCTTAGGTCCGATATGATTTATATGTATTTGAACCTTATATATAATGATTTAAATAATGTTATTGATTTATTTTAGAATCATAATCCTTTTTATGATAAAATTTATGATCATATTTTCATCATTTTGTTTGTAACATTTCATTGTTACTCGTTATTCGGGTATTAACAATTTTATGTTCTTACATACGTTTATTCAGATAAATTCTTTTTCCTATTTTTATGTTATAATTATATCATTTAAATCATTTTATTAGTATAATATATATCATATTTATTCATTTAATTAATTTATATAATCATATTTTAATAAATATCAAGTAGAACGAATCACATTGCCCCATGGAGACATAAGCTGTATGTACGCACGAGCGATGATATCGTTCACATAATTATTGAATGGTATTGAATTGGATGGTATATAGTAACTCAGAATTAGTATAATGTTATATTATTCATATATAGATATTATTTACACCATTATACAAATCCAAGTAAGCTGGTGTGGGAAAAAAGATTACACCACAACGTGGACACAGTAATCTGTACGTACACATGCGTTGTGATTTCATTTTCTCGTAGGATGGATATAAGGTGAAATAGGGTTGTTTCATATTTATAATAAACTATCAGTATATGGGTGATACATATGTGATTATTTTATAATTTACCAACTAAAAAAGAGGATGTATAAGAAGAAAGAAACGTCAAAGAATTGGTTGAAGAGATTTCCTCTTCCTCGACGTGCCTCATTTGAATTTACACTTAGGGAACTAGTGTTGGTATTTTGAGAATACCAAAACCAATAGATTGTTAATAGGGAATTTTATAAGCTAAATAATAAGGGTTTGACGGATCATGAAGGATCAAAATGGAGTGAAGTGGAGACGAAGGAGGTTCCCTTTTATCGGAGATGAGAGGAGCACTTTAACAAATTTCCAAAATATTAATTTATTATAAATTAAATATTGATTTTAAATGGTATAAAACATATTTAATTATATTATAAGATGTTTTTTATTTGAATAAAAATCATCCAATAATTTTTTTACTAGTTTTGATTATTTTTTTATCCTTATCTTCTTTATTTTTACACTTATTTTACCCTTTTTAATCTTACCATGATATCATGTTTTTTACACATTGTGGGTTAACATAATTATCAAATAATATAAGAATACCCAAAAATTATTTATTTAAAATTTGGATTTATATTTAAAATTTTAACAAATCATATATTTTGAGAAATTTAATATCATTTAATAAACTATTTAATGTTTTAATTTATGAGTTACAGCTATTTTGGATATTATTCATACTTCACTTTTTTTAGAATTAATAATTACCATATTACTTCGGACAAAAATAATTACTTCATACCTAATATTTCAATTTCATCCATAAAATTCATTAATGACATCAACATATTCAAATTAAAGTTATTTAAATATTTATTAATTCATTTATTTGAATCTTTCATTAATGAGGTTATCACGACATCATAATTGTGTCATAAATAAATAAATTTATCTAATGTATGAAAGTTATAAATAAAATACCATGATGTAGGAAATATTTTTATATTTTCAATGAATATTTATATACAAGGGATATATTATTTAACTCTATAGTAAAATAAAATATGTTTAGGTTATAATTATGCTTACTTTAAATTAATTCTTATAAATTGTTATTTTCGCATCCATTTGAATCCATGGGATCCCAAAATCGACCCAAGGATTGCCATGGATAGAAATATATATAATATAAGAGTAGGTAATGTGTTAGGGAAAATTATTATTATTATAATATTATTCTTTACACTTATTTACCAGATTTACCCATTAACCATCGTAAATAAAATAATTACTGAAGTCATTATTCATAGTGTCCCAAAATAAAAATTACCTATTTACACAATTTGAACCTTATAATTACTATTTTGGAATCCATTTTTCCAAATTCAAAACACATAAGTTGAGGTAATTAATTTAAAATTAATATCGTAGTTGAAAAAAATGTGTTTTTGTTTAAAACATTGCAAAAGATTGAAATGCTTTTACCAATGAATTCAATGTAAAATTAATGATAATTATACACATTATATTAAATAGTAAAAATAAATTATATTTATACTTTAAATTAAATAAAAATTCTAATTTAACCAAATTATTTATCTAGATGAAAAAAGTTGTTTTTAATTAAAATTTAGCGTACTTTTACTATTCATCAAAATAAGAAAGTTATGAGAAAAATATGAAAAAAATTTCATAAGTGAATTTTAATATCCTGATTAAAAATAATATGTTTATTTTGTCAAATTGAACTTATAAATGTGTCATAAACTAGATTTAAAATGGTTTTTCCAAGTAATGGTGGCAAAACTGCATTTTTTAATGAATACATATTTTATCCGAAAAAAAATGATATTGTTCTCATATCATGGGTAAGATGATTTATAATGTTATATAAAATTAAAAATGTTGTCAATACTATTCATAGTGGCTAGTTTATATCCCATTTAAATAATAATATAACAATATATCATTGTTTAGTGAAACTCTATGTCGCGTACAACACAAGCTATCGAGGAAGGTCGCTCTTGCGTGTAACACAACACAAGTCAATGTTGTGTGTAGGGAAAGATTACATTAGTGTTGGGTATAACATAATCCAAATTTAGTTCATTTATACATTGATGAAAATCTATTTTCAATTTTGCATAAAATAATTTCTATCAAACGAACATGAAATTGTGTGTAACACAATCCAAAAATAGTGTTGCATATACTGCAAGTTAATAGAGTGTTTCATATAGCACAAGATAATCTTTTTGAAGTGTACAATACAATATATCACAGAAATTAAAAATAATCCATCTCAAAAAAGTATATGGGTGTTACATTCTACCCGCCTTAAAATGAATTTCGTCCTCGAAATTCGTCGGGGTTATAAATGGTTATCTACTTAAAAATTTCCTTCACGGAAACCCACATAATAAAAAAGGAATAATAAAACATAATTTTAAAAAAGGAGAGGGAGAAAGATACAGATTACCGAATTTAACATATCACTGGGTTTCCTCATAGAATAACATAGGTGGTAAGTGAAAATATGGATATGGAAGAGAAATCTAACAATCATGTTCTGATGGATAGTGATAGAGTATAAGGTTTGGAGAAAGTTAACTACCAGGAAGACATAAATCTATGATGATTTAAGGGACCATCTGATTTATCAAAAAATATGGTACATAGATAACATTTTTGGTTTTCAAGATCCTTTCCCAAAAGTCAAATAATTTATACATTATAAGAAATACTTTCTTGATTTTAATATCATTGATCGTGACCTAAACAATTTCTACATCAACTCTTACATAATTAAATGAAGTTGAATTTTTCGTTATTGTAGTGTTAGTAGATCATGCGATAGAATGCTAGGTCATTTCATCTATATATATCATAAAAAGTTTCGAACAAGTTATTAAATATACATAAGTCCATCTATGGTGAGATTAATCATATATGGTTCCAAAAATGGCCTTATACTTTATCTATTATGCCAATTGATAAAATAAAACTAATTTATACTAACCATGTACTTCTTGTAGGCTAGTAGTAGGCGATAAAGGCTTATTGCACTTCATTTGTGGGTTTGATTTCCCACAGCCATGTCCAACGCGACAGGTTATCGCCCATCCTACGGGTTGTCCTTTTTTTAAACTATGATATTATAATATTCTAGAAAAAAATATAGCCTTAAATATTACTATCTTATGTTCAACTTAATCCATTCAAAATTTTAGGCTGATCCAAAATAATTTTGTATAATCTTACAGTACAATGAAATAAACTACCAGAAAGGTCATATAACAAGAATGTACATACCATAATTTATCCCACAAAAATTAAAAGATATATCTTCTAGGTCACATTCCAATCATTTGAAGGGCGTCACCATGCATTCTCCTGAAATATGGTAACAACATAAATTACTATAGGACCTTAGTGACAATAGGAATTCTATCAAAATTAACTCTTTCCATACACCAAATATACCAAAAATTATATATACTCAAACCATGTAATCACATTGTAATTTTATCAGTCATGAGCTCATTAATACTATCAAGCATATTATTTTATGCATATCCCTTCATTATGCTGATATCATCTACTTTCCTAAAATATTTAAATCACTTTTCATGGTTATCGGTACCGTATAATTATGGAAAACTATAATAGAACAATACATAGATATCCCAATACTCAATAATACTATAAATGATATTCCACAACATTATTTTGAAATCCCATTACATAAACACCAAATCATTCCACTACATTGTTGTCATACTCAGAAACACCAATAGTGATAACACGTAACTTCCCTTTCTATTTTTCCTTAAGAGGTTGTTGATGTCGATCATCATTAACCCTTGGATTAAGGCATTAGTTGGAATAATTCCCCATTTCATTGTACTTATAGAATTGAAGTGTATGTGATGCATTCTCTGTTGTCTTTTCTCCATTCACATCATTAGCAACCTTTTCGCATTACTTTGGAACTCGACTGCTTGATGACTTTCTTTTCCACAATTGAAACATTTGTCTATTCCCTTTAAGACAATTTCCACCATGCTTATTTTAATAATTTGTGCATAAAGAAACATTTGTCTTCTTTTCACAATTTTTTCGAGATTTTCCCCAGAACTCCATCTTTTTTTTATTTTCAAAACCATGAAATGGATATGTGACACCAACTTATAGTTCAACCATGATATCACAACACACAATATCTTCCTACCTACTAATGTCTCTTATAGCGAATTCCCTTTGAATAATTAGTTTTAATCCACTGAAGAATCGATCAACATTACTTTCATGTTGGATGATAAAGCCAGAAGCATACCATTCATGTCTTGTAAACATTACCACGCTTATAACAAAAGATTCATAATCCTTTTGATTAAGCTCAATGAAGTCTTTTTCTATAATTGGTCAAAGAATAAGAGGGAAGTGATTTTTTAAAAATAATTTCTTCATCTCATCCCATTCAATGGATTCAATTTCATCTTGTTGCCTTGTATTCCTAATTAGAGTCCACCAATGGTCAGATTCACCTTACAAACGATAGACAACCTAAATTAACTTTTAATGTTTTGAACAACGAAGGATGGAAAATTTATTTTCAATGGTTATGATCCATTGTTCAGCAATAAGGTGATCATAAGAACGAATTAAATAAGTTAGATGTTGCCTCATAAAGGACTCAATAGAATGTTGTTCCCTTCTCTGCTCATTTGGTAGTCCATAATGATTCATAGCTTGTGTAAGTATAGAAATAAGATTTTTTATTCCATATCCCATAACATTTGGCTATTTAGGAGGACAATCATAGAATTTCCTAGTGCATTTATTATTAACAGAGTTCCTTTGGCTTTCTGTCATCATCAAAAACCCAAAAATAATAGTGTGAGAGGAAAAATCATACTAGGAAAACAAAATATTTAATTTGGAGTACCTTCAATATATAACATATTAAGTTTAATTTTAAGTTATTTATTATTGTTACAATAATTATCATACTGTAACCTAAAATTATACTTGACCTTTGTTAAATCCTAAGACATTCCTTAGAAATATCTATAGCGATCAAACTAAAGTTTTCACATCCTAGTTTCCAAAGGTTGACTAAACCTTTGGTCTGATACCAACTGTATAGACCCAAGCTTGACAAACATGGAAATTACATTTCATTTTCAGAATACTTAAATACATGACACAAATGGATGCACAAAGACCGTATTATTTTAGTGTTTTTGGAAACATGGAATGTAATCTTCTAATCATGGTAAAAGATCTTTGACATCTCCCATAAAGATTGTCCCCTTTTTTTATCCTACCTAATACCATTAATTATATCTTAGGTAAAATAAAACATAAAATGGGTGTCCTTAAATTCCCTGTAAGGGTAAAAAAATGAAATATCAATCCTAACATATTCATAAGAACGTAACATTTGAAAATATTATCCTACAAAAGAGATCATAATATCATGTTATGGGATAAATCAATGAAGTGAAATGTAATCCCAATAATCATAACATAAGACATGAAACTTTTTGGCATACACAAATAAGAATAGAAAATAATTTCATATTACTCAATTCTCATTTCCAAAACGATCATAGCAGAAAAAGTCCATTAATGAACCGAGTTCACTCCTCATTCCAGTAATTTATCACTGAATGAGATTAACTTTCTGTTCCAACCATGTCTACCTCATTAGATATAAATAATTACACAATGAATTTGAGGGAGATTTAGTTCCTCCCATCTCATAATGAAATCATTTTGACATGTTCCACAAAAACATAAATCATTCATCATAGCATAACCCATGAAATAAATTCAGATTCTTATACATCTAGCCATCATAACATAATCTATATAAGATAAATGTCCTTCATAAAATTAATTTCAATGTAAAAATTATGAAATAAAAGTAATAATTAGTATAGAATCATAACCCTACGTCATCTTACATCGAAAATAATTTTGATAAACCACAAGAACATAGTTCTTGAGGAAAATATCATTTCTTCTTCAAAAACATTTTCATTTAAAAAATTCCGTGCATTTTTAAATGAAAATAATTTAGATGAAAGTAAACATGAAATAGTGTATAGTAGGCTCTATGGAAATAAGGAATTAAGAAGACGTAAAAATCTGTTCATGTCGTATAAGTTAAAAAACATTCTCCTCGTACTTTTACTGAAAAAAGTCAAAAAGTACCTGATATGGTAAAAAAAACAATGATTCCTTCCATATCATCTGGTAAAAGTAAAAAATGGGTAAAAATGAATTTAAACATAAATATAATAATTGTAAACATTTTATGAAAATGGTTTTATAAAACATGTGTAATGCCCCGACACGAGTTACCCAGAGCCGATGCATTATTTTATTACATTGGAATGATTACAAGGAATCAATCCCCGAAGGACGGATCAGTTTAGAAGTTTTGGAAAATAGATTACATACATGATTGTTACATTACACTTCATAACATACAAAATAACAACAATATTCCTTCACGAACATCATTATTCCCTTGTCTTAACCCTGCATATCAATCGCAAAACACTTCTTGGATTCCTGGGAAAAATAAAACATTGAAAGGGGTGAGCTCAGATTCTCGGTAAGGATAAAAAACCACAGAAGCTTTCATAAATAAACATAAACATTTAAGGAAATGTATAACTAAAAAAGTCTTTTAAACATGAACATCATCATAATATGGAAAAAATAAAATAAATTAATGTCATTTACTTATTCACATGGATATTCTACTAGTCAAATAATCACATGTAATATCACTAACAACTTTCATAAAGATGGAATGCACAATTCCAGACTATCATAACAAAATAGTAAAGGCATTGTGCCAATACTACAAATAAGTGTTGGAACCATGGTCTTATATGCATGATTTGGAGTATAGTTTGTGTTTGGTGTCAATACTCAATGGAAGTTTGGAATGTGTACTAGCAAAGAGATCATACAGTTCAAGCAGCCAACACTATTGAAGGTGGCGCCATTTCCCAGTGTTTGACAAAATTTTGGGGTCCAAAATTAGTATGTTGGTGAGAATCGCGAAAATTGGATTTCCATGAAGAGCATAATTAAATATGGAAATGGCATGAATTTCGCGAAGAGTGGCTTAATGATTTGGAATTCGCGAAGACCATAATTATGGAGGTAGTGATTCTTCGCGATTATGTCGAATCTTTGCGAACGGTAGAGGATAAAGAATATCACGAAGATAAAGAGCTTTGCGAGGGAGATTCGCAGTGAAGGCCTGAATGAAATGACGGAACACTCTGTGATTATGGCAAGATCCACGAATCGAAAATTTCCGTAGTGCTTCGCGATTTTGAGAGAATTTCGGCGGCAACTTCGGAGCCTCACGATTTGATCTGACATGGCAGTGACTTCGCGCGGAAGGGTCGAGGGTCAGTGGAATAACCTATAAATATAGGTCGACTTCCTCGAGAGAATAGAAGAGAGATCTCAACAAAAATCCTTTTCTCTCAGTTCGCAAAGGTAACCCGCGAAGGCAGTGTGCTTCGCAAAAGGGGAGCTTCGCAGCGGCAATTCTATCTTCGCGAAATTTGTGCACACCACGTTGGCTTGGTGAGCTTCATGAAGAGGCAGGAGCTCCGCGACAGCCAGGCATTGCGAAGGCTTGTGCATTGCGAGAGTGCTTCGCGATTGAGCTTCGTGAAAAGGCAGGGACTCCGCGAAGGGTTGTTTGAGCTTTGCAAAATTGGGGGCCTTTCAAAGTAGGGTACTTTGTGAAGGCCCTTTCCAAAGGTTGTTTTCCCAGTGGACAAGGGAAAAAGAGGTATTCATCAGTGGATGAAATTTCAACCTTAACAGAGCATCATCTCAGGACTCTGATGTAAGAAAAGTCTCATGCTGAATAGGAGACAAAGAACTTCATGTCTATCTATTGAAGAGACCTTCACATCTATAAACTGAGTGGGACTTCACCAACAGCAGTGAGCCAGGTGGAGTCAATGGGAGTGACTCGAGGGACGCAGTGAGCTATCCCTGAACCTTTGGAAGGGCAGTGGGCCTGGTATAGAGTGATTGTGCCCGAAAATTTGTAATCTACAGCTAGTGAAGCATAGTGGATTTTTGGTACGACCGACAACCTGTCGGCATATTCTCCTTGGACGTAGCCCTTAGTGGTGAACCAAGTAAAAATAGTCGTGTAATCTCTCTGCATGTGAATGTTTCATTACTAATCATATCCATCATACAGTTTTAACGGGTTCCTACCAACGTGGGAACAAGATCCATAACTTTATGAAGAAATATTTGACACCCCGATTCACCCCTCCCCTCTCAGGGTGTCCCGGGGTCCTACAATAAGATTTTGTCAAGGCCTTATGCCAACACACTAGTTTGTCACATGAGACCTACTGATGCATCGAAGAGCTATATCGGGCTCTACTCAATACTTATTAAGTCCATTTCATTCATCATATGAAGAGGTTTAAACACAACATAAACATTCGTATTAAAACTAGAATACGAATTTTCAATACTTTCTCCATATACCATTAATGGTATAAAAGTAACACATCTACATTAAAACATATCACAAAACTTTCAATACAATATGGAAGTTTTGTATCATAATAATCAACTTCAAATAATCATAAAAATACATTAAAGGATTTTAACATAGATGAGAATAATTTTTAAAACTATTTGAGAGAAATATCCCTTTTTCATGTAAACATTTAAAAGTCACACAATTTTGAAAGGAATACATTTAAATTAATTTTTGAATCAATGTGTCCCATACCACTTTGAATCTTTTGAAAGTAATTAACAATTTAAAATATTCATTTCCATTTAAATAAATCATTAAAACCATTTAGAAAACATGGACATTAATGAGAATGGTTAAGAAGAATAAATCCTTAAAACATTTAAAATGATGTTTTCGTAAAAAGTACCTTAAAATAATCCCTTGGAATAATATTTTATGAAACATGGACGAGGATAATAAATATTTCCAAATAGATAATTATGTAAAAACAACCTCGCAAAATAAAGAGATTCTGAAATTAACACTTACCATTTGGTAACTTACGAAACATACACCCCATGAAAGAGGTATTATATGATGAATATGTAAATACACATAAATTTATGTGTATTACACAAATAATATAGTTATGGGCAGTAAATACACCTCACAAAAGGTAATAGTGGCAATATGGCACGAATCTCACGGGAATAAGGAGTGAGATGGAAACCCCTTACCTTGCACTTTCCTTTAGTCGATGGTACGTTTAACCTCTTGTATGAAGACCGTAGTATGTTATTAAATTATACCAGAACAATATTAATATTTTTGATATCATACATTATTTATTTATGACTTTTTACTTCCCATTTTATAATAATTTCTATGATAAATTAACATTTCGGGTAATAATCGGTTTCTTTATTGTACGTGTTCTAACTTGTTAATCTTGATTGTATCTCATAGATCATGACTTAAATAAATCCAAAATATAAAACATTATTTATATATCATATATATTTAGAATATAATTATGTTTAATATATATATATATATATATATATATATGTGAAATAGAAAACAGCGGTTATGGAGACTGTAGTCCGTACGTACGCATAAACGTTGTTTCTGTTTTCATAACGTATTGAACAAAACTAAGTGAATAACATATTTGTAAGTACATATATATATATATATCCAGTATCACTATTATTTCATATATTACAAATATATTAGTAATATATATTTTTACAATTATCGATGAATGGTGAATGTGGAAATAAATCTCATCGTGTTGTGGAGATGGTAATCCGTACGTACGCACGGGTGACAATATCATTTCCTTAAAGGTGTGGAATTTGATGGTATATTAATTTTACAGAGACATTGTTAAGTTATTTTCATTATTTTAATACATACTTCTCATCATTATATCCATCTAAATAACATAGTGTTGAATAACAAATTACACCACGACGTGGAGACGGTAAGTTGTACACAGGCACACACGGTGGTATTATAATTCATAAGATGGATAAAATAATGAATATAGTTGTGAAATATTTATAATAACATCACATTATATATAATATACTAGATTTATTATTTTATAATGGAAATAACAAATAAAGAAGATGTGTAAGAAGAAATGAACTTGAAAGAGGACGGTGAAAACAATACCTCTTCTTCGGGTTCTTCCTTTTGATTTGATCAAAAGGGCTCCGTAGGTTGTATTTCTGATCAAACTAAGGCCTCTAGATTAAAGTGATGGAAGTTGAAAGAATATTTGTTTAGTGGATGTCTGAGACAAAAGGCTTTGAAGTTGTGAATTAGAGGTAAGGGGAAGTGCCATTTTATAAGAGGGGTGAGGGGCACCTTAGGAAAAGATAGAAATATTATTTTAAAATAAATTCATATTCGGATTGTAATGGCTCCAAAGTGGATTATTTAAGGGATAAGGTGGGGATAGGTCGAAAAAACTCAACCAAAAAAATTTAGATTGGTTTGGGTCACTATATTAACATTATCTTTTTTATTTAACTCTTAGTTAAATAGTTTGACATTTACCATGTCTCTTTGTACTTTAATATTATATAGTTAATAAACATACTATAAACATCCAAGAGACCCCCAAGTAGTCCATTAATAATACACCTATCATTATATAAGTCCTTTGGCCGAACCTTGGATTTTTAGGAATGTAATCTCAATTAATAATATAATATTTGTTTTAAAAACTCCTTTATGTCAATTTTGACACTTTTTAATAATTGATTATTTTTAAAGTCTTAACAACTTTATTAATTCTAACCAGATTCATTTAAGAAATAATAACATGTAATATTAACCAATAAAAGTTTTTTCTGTCATCAAAACGTTAAAATTATTTTTATTTTAACATTTATAATAAAAAATTATTTGATACTTTCATTAATAAGGAAAGTACAACATCATTATTGTCTCATAAATAAATTTAATTATTCAATGTCTAAAAATTATAAATAAAATACCATTATGTAGAAAATATTATTATATTTCTAATGAATATTTATAGTCTAAAATATAACATATATAACCCTATGAAAAACTTATTTTTCTAAAATATATATGCTTATGTCATTTATTTTTTTACTTTAACTTAATTAATATAAAGTGTAATTGTCACTTACAAGTGGATCCATGGGGTCCCAAAATCAACCTGAAGATGCCCATGGTCGGACATGTATCAACCAATAGTGTTAGGACATATTTTAGACTAATTTATCATTATTATAATATTAGTTTTGTACCCTCATTTAATGGATGTACCTTTTAACCATGGTAAATAAAATATTTACAGAAGTATTTATTCAAAATGTCTAAAAATAAAAGTTAACTATTTACAAAATTTGGACCTCCTGATTCTAAATATGGAATCCATTTTTCTAAATTCAAAACACATAAGTGATAGAAATTAATTTAATATTAATTTATATTTTTAAGACAAAACCCGTGTTTTTAAGAGATAATAACTATCAAAATAATGGAAATTTATTATGTCCAGTTCAAAAGTGAAATTATGTCCAATGACAAAATTTGGATTAAATGGTAAAAATATAATATAATTATAATCTAAAATCACAAAAATTCATAATTTATCACTATTAATTATTTCGATTAAAAAAGTTGTATTTAATTAAAATATAGTAATTTTCACTATTCATCAAAACATGAAAGTTATCCGAAATGTACGAAAATTTCACCATAAGCTAATTTTGATATTCCGAATTTAAAAATGAATTCCATTTTGAAAGATAAAATTTATAAAATTTCAAAAGGTGGGTTTAATTATTCATAACAGATAGTTTGATTGGTTGTGGGGTGTGGTAGAACTCGAAGTTGCATACAACACATGCTAATACATTATTCAAAGAGAAGCGTATCGTGGCAGGTCGGGGTGTTACATTCTCTCCTGCTTCAATAAATTTCATCCTCGCAATTTGAAATTATTTTTCAAAAATAAAATGTTGAAAATCGAAAATACCGTTGGGAAAACCCACATCCGAAATTAGTATAATAAAATTTAGTCTTAATAAGAGGAAAAGGGAAATGAAAGGGTCACCACCAAATTATGATCCCGATTAGAAGAACATTGGTGGAAATTAGAGACATATAATTGGCGGAAAAATGTAAATATTTATAGGTAGTGATTAAGGTCATCAGTCACCAAAAAGTGTAAAATTGAGGGCCTTAAATTCATCAGACTCTAATGATTTAAAATAAAATTAGATAAATAAAACATATGGTATTAGGATAACACATTTTTGGTTTTAATATCCCTTCACTAAACTATAAGAACTAATTTCTTCATATAATAATAGAAGAAGAAAAACATATGTAATTGACAAGTAGAGTCCCATCCTTCAACTAATTTCTACCACAAAATCATCTTTCAATCTAAATGATAATTGAACTTAAAAATAATATTCTATTTATCATACTCATATAGTGTTAAAAAATGAATTTATAATTCATCTACCAGAATTTTTAAAAAAAATAATACGTTACTCAATCCAGTACATCACATGAGCCAGTGGTAGGTGATACACCCTTGTCTCCCTTCGGTTGTGAGTTCAAGTCATGTGGCCTTGTCGGACGTGACGGGTTGCTGCCCGATCTCCGGGTTGTCTTTTTATGGAAATACAAAAATAAACTCAAACTAGAATTATCCAAAATACTTCTGTCCAAACTCACAGTCCAAAAATTATAAGAATGTTAAACACAATGAAGATCCTTTTTTCCACTTAATAACATGTGAACACCTTAATCATTTATTCTATTAAAAAACTACAACATCCAGAATTACTATAAAACTTTATTGATTACATTCATGATCCCTTATTCCTAATAGAATACTGAATATAATCCTTCTATCAAAAAATGTTGTAAACTCCAACAATGATGGAATATACAAATCATTAATCAATTTCAAGGTAGTCAAAAATATCCAATAAAATTTATCCAAATAAATAATGTATTATTCCAAAATCACTACCTCAGTATCAGAACCATATTATGTTTTATCATTCTCCCAACCATATATTTTCCAAGAATTTAACCTGCTATTGACTCACCTTTCTTGCTTCCACACAATATCAAGTCCCTAATGAAATAGTATTGCAGTACAATCATTATATACTGCATAATTATTATAACTAGTACATTGTTGATACAACACTCAAATGACATAATTATCTAATAACAACATAATAACTCTAATCATTCCACCTCATTTGTGGTAGTATCATAACTTGATTATTATCAAATAGCATCATTTGGGGCATACTCTAATGATTTCGACATTAGTTCGCATAGTGTCCCAACACCTTGCAGATGAAGCATTGTATATTTGAAACCATTTTATTACCCTTGTAGTCACGTACATGGTGTCATTTTTCTCCACACTTATAAAAAGCTCACATTCCCTTCAAGAAGGTTCTAGGTTGTTTCTTTCCACAGTTATCAAATATGGGAAAATTCTTCTTTTCCCTCTTCCCTTTATCCATCATTCTGTCTTCCATCTTTTTCTTCTCTTGCTTCTCATCAAATTCATAAGACTCATAGAATTTTTTACTTATCTTATTAACACATGATACTATTTCTTAATATGTTGAGAATACATGGGTGGCTATTTCACTTCTAAATGTTGGCTTAATACCATGAAGGAAATAATCCTTCTTACTCATTGGATCATACATATTTTTGGAGTTCACATTCCTTCTACTAGGCTCCATTTCTATAAAATGGCATAAACTTGGTTATTTTATGGATTGAAATGAATAATTCCAAACTTGTATAATACCTAACGTAAATTGAACGGTTTATGGATATAATCCATAATCATAAAGATTTTTTCATTTAGGAATTATATACTCATAAACCCTTCATAATGATTTGTAAAAAAATGAGAATTATCCTAAGCATATCCCATGAGAGTGTCGTAACCAAGAGAGCAGCAAGGCCCATTGTCGTGCACCAGTTCTCGTTCGAGTCTAGCACAAAGTGGTGTTTTTGGGTTTTAACCCTAGGTACATATCTTCCAGAGCCACCACTACCTGCTCGTATCTAGACAGGGATGTATTTTCTTGGAAAACTCACAAACTCTCTACATTACCAAAATTCTATGAATTTATTCTATTCTAATCCTCAAAGTCTATCTTAGGTATATGTTCTCTAATCAGAGTTAATCTAAATATAACTTCCAAGGTTATTTCTAAACATCCTCTGATACCAACTGTAACGCACCAACCCCAGTTACCTAGATTCAGAGCATTATTTTAATACATTGGCATGATTACAAGGAATCAAGTCTCGATGGACCGATCAGTTTAGCAGTTTTGGAAAGTAGATTACATACATGAATGTTACATTACACTTCATAACATACAAAAAAACATAAATAATCCTTCACGAACGTCATTATTACCGTGGCTTAACCCTTCATATAAATAAAAATACACTTCTTGGAATCCTGGAAAAATTAAAACATAGAAAGGGGTGAGCTCAGATTCTCTGTAAGGATAACAATATAGCAGAAACTTTCATTAATAATCATAAACATTTAAGGAAATTTATAACTAAAACAAAATCCTTTTAAACTTTAACTTCAGCATAATATAGAAAAAATAAAATAAAGTAATGTCATTTACTTATTCACATGGATATTCTACTAGTCAAATAATCACATGAATTATCACTAACCACTTTCATATTTATGTAATTCATAATTCCAGACTATCATAACCACATAGTACATGTCTTGTGCCAAGACTACAAATAAGAGTTTGTCAAGGGCTTGTTCCAAGACACTAGTTTTTCTCATTAGAACTACCGATGCATCAAGGAGCTATAGCGGGCTCCACCCGTCACTTATTAAGTCCAATTCATTACTCATATGAACAGGTTTAATCATAACATAAACATTCCTATTAAACCTAGCATACGAAATGTCAATTAATTGTCCATAACCCATGAATGGTATAAAACTAACACATCCATAGTCAAAAATATCACAAAACCTTCAATAAAATATGGATGTTTTGTATCATAATAAATCAACTTCAAATAATATTTAAAATCCATTAAATTATTTTTACAAGGATTAAAATGATTTGTAAAGCTCTTTGAGAGAAATGTACCTTTTTCATGAAAACATATGAAAGTTTCAAAATTTAGAAAGGAATACATTTAAATACATTTTTAATCAATGTTTCCCATACCAATTTGAATCTTTTGAAAGTAATTATCATTTTAAAATATTCATGTTCATTTAAATAAATCATTAAACCCATTTTGAAAACATGGAAATTAATGAGAATGGTTTAGAAGAATAAATCATTAAAACATTTAAAATTATGTTTTAGTAAAAAGACCCTTAAAATAATCCCTTTTAAAACTATTTTATGAATCATGGACATGGATAACAAATATTTCCCAGTAGATACTTACATAAAAACAACTTCAGAAAATAAAGAGATTTTGAAATTAACCCTTACTAATTTGGTAAATTACGAAACATACACCCCATGAAAGAGGTATCATACAATGAATATGTAAATACAAAAAAATAAAAATTTTTACACAAATTATACAATTATCGGAAGTACATGCACCACGCAAAATGTAATAGTGGCAATATGGAATGAATCTCACGGGAATAAGGAGTGTGATGAAAACCCCTTACCATTCACTTTCCATTAGTCGATGGTATGTTTAACCTCATGTATAAAGACCATAGTATGTTATTAAATTATAAAATAACCATATTAATATTTATGATTTCATACATTATTCATTTATGACTTTTTACTACCCATTTAATAATAATTTCCATGTTAAATTAACATTTAAGGTAATAATTGCTTTCTTTATCATACGTGTTTTAACATTTTACTCTAGATTGTATCACTTAGATATTGATTTAAGTACTTATATAATATAAAACATGATTTATATCTCATATATATTTAGAATATAATTATGTATAATAGATATATATGTGAAATGGAAAACACCGTTTATGGAGACGGTAGTCCGTACGTACGCATAAATGATGTTTCTGTTTTCATAACATATTGAACGGAACTAAGTGAATAAAATATTAGAAATTACATATATAAATATATATATATATCACCAATATAATTATTATTTCATATATTAAAAACATATTAGTAATATATATTTTTATAATAATCGATGAATGGTGGATGTGGAAATGTATCTCATCGCGTCATGGAGACAGTAATCCGTACGTACGCACGAGCGGCAATATAATTTCCTTAAAGGTATGGAATTGGATGGTATATTAATTTTATAGATACATTATTATGTTATTTACATTATTTACATACATATTACTCATCATTATTTCCATCAAAATTACATATTTTTGAATAACAAATTACACCACGGCATGGAGACGGTAAGCCGTACGTATGCACGCATGGTGACATTATCATTCATAAGATGGATATAATAATGAATATAGTTGTGAAATATTTATAATAACATCACAGTATATATAATATTCTAGATTTATTATTTTATAATGCAAGTAACAAATAAAGAAGAAGTGGAAGAAGAAAGGAAATTGAAATAGGTGGTGAATACATTACCTCTTCTTCGTGTTCTTCCTTTTGATTTGATCAAAAGGGATCTTTAGGATGTATTTATGATCAAACTAATGCCTCTAGGATTAATTGAGGGAGTTTGATAGAATATGTGGTCAGGTTTTGGCCAATCCAAAAGGCTTTGAAGGTGTGATTTATAGGGAAGGGGAAGTGCCCATTTATAAGAAGGGTGAGGGGACCTTAGGAAAAGCTAGAAATATTATTTTATAATAAATTTATATTCAGTTTATAATTGCTCAAAAATGAATTATTTAAATTTTATGGTGGGGATGGGACGAATACAACTCAACCAATGGGTTTTAGACAGGTTTGGGTCACTATATTAACTTTATCTTTGTGATTTAACTCCTTGTTAAATAGTTTGACATTTACCACATATCTTCTTATTTTTATATTATATAGTCAATAAACGTACTATAAACTTCCAAGAGACCCCATGGAGGTACATTAATAATAAATATATCATTATATAAGTCCATTGGATGAACCATAGATTTTTAGGAATAGAATATCAATTAATAATATAATATTTGTTTTAAAAACTCCTTTTTGTCAATTTTGACACTATTTAATAATTGATTTTTTAAGTCATAAAAACATTATTAATTCAAACCAAATTCATTTGTAAAATCCTATCATGTTATATTAACCAATAACATTTTTTTATGTCATCAAAACCTTCAATATATCTTTATTTTAACATTTATAATACTAATAATTTGATTCTTTCATTAGTAAGAAAAATACAACATCATTATTGTGTCATAAATAAATTTAATTATTCAATGTCTAAAAATTATAAACAAAATACCATTACGTAGGAAATAATTTTATCTTTATAATGAATATTTATAGTCGAAAATATAACATATATAACCCTATGTAAAAATTGTTTTTCTACAAGATATATGCTTATGTCATTTTTGTAATTACTTTTACTTAATTAATATAATTTGTCATTTTCCATCAAAAGTGAATCCACGTGGTCCCAAAATCAACCCAAATATTCCCATGGTCGTACATGTATCATCCAATAGAGTTAGGAAACGTTTTAGGGTAATTTATTATTATTATAACAGTATTTGTTACCCTTATTTACCAGATTTACCCTTTAAAAATGATAAATAAAATATTTACCGAAGTAATTATTCAAAATGTCTAAAAATAAAAGTTACCAATTTACACAATTTGGACCTCCTGATTATAAATATGTAATCCATATTTATAAATTCAAAACAGAGAATTGGCAGATATTAATTTAAAATTAATTCCTTTTGTTAAAAAAAAGCGTGTTTTTAAGGGATAATAACAATCAAAAGATTGGCACTTGCTTATGTCCATTTAAATTTTGAAATTCTGTCCAACGACCAACATTGTATTAAATGGTAAAAATATAATCTAATTATACTCTAAAATCACTTAAAATAATAATTTATAACTATTAATTATTTCGACTAAAAAATATGTTTTTAATTAAAATTTATTAATTTTCACTATTCATCAAAATATGAATGTTATCCGAAAAGTACCAAAAATTCACCCTAATCTAATTTCGATATTCTGAATCCAAAAATGAAGTCCATTTTGAATTACATAATTTATAAAGTTTCAAAAAGTGGGTATTACTATTCATAATGGCTAATTTGATTGGTTTTGGTGTGTGTTAGAACTCGAAGTTGCGTACAATACACGCTACTGCATTATTCAAAGAGAAGAGTACCATGGAAGCTTTGGGTGTTACAACATGGACCTGTATGATGAATATATCTATAGAAAATACATTCATATAAACAATCTCAAGTAAAAATGAGATTGCAAAATTAACCCTTACCATAGGTCTGATATGCTTCTTATATATCTGAACCTCCTATATAATGATTTAAATAATGTTATAGATTTATTACATAAACATAATAATTTTTATGATAAAATTTATGATCATATTTTCATCCATTTGTTAGTAAAATTTCATTTTTACTCGTTATTCGTGTATTAACTGCTTTATGATCTTATACATTCTTTGTCGGATATGTTCTTGTTCCTCTTTTTAGGTTATAGTTATATCATTTACAGCATGGTATTAGTATAATATATATCATATTTATTCGTTAAATTATTTTATATAATCATAGTTTAATGAATATTCTATAGATCAAGTCGCATTGCACCGTGGAGAAGGTAAGATGTACGTACGCACGTGCAATGATATCTTTCACATAATCATTGAATAGTATTTAATTGGATGGCGTATAATATATAATAAATAGTATAATGTTATTTTATTCATATATAAGTATTAATTAAACCATTATACCAATCTAGTTAAGGTGGTGGTGAAAACAAGATAACACCACGGTGTGGAGACGGTAAGCCATACATAGGCATGTGCGATGATTTCATTTTTTCGTAGGATGGATATAAGGTGAAATTGGGTTGGTTCATATTTATAATAACATATTAGTATATGATTGATTCATATTTTATTTTTTTATAAGGAAATGACTAAATAAGTTGAAGTATAAGAAGAATTAAACATCAAAGAATCGGTAGAAGAGAATACCTCTTCCCCGGTGTGCCTCCTTTGAATTTCCTCTTAGATCACTAGAGTTGGTCTTTTTATAATACTAGAACCTCTAGATTGTAACTAGGTAAGTTGAGAAGAGAAATGGGTAGGTGATGGCAGAGCATGAAGGCATAAAATAGTGTGAAGGGGAGAGGGAGGACGTTCCCTCTGTTTGGATGTCCGTACGTCCACTGTGAGTCAACCGATTAATCCTTGTATCTGTGTTGAGGTTGATATGTTGAAACCTCCAGTGGAGTGGTTTTGGATTACAGTCGGTTCAGTGTTCATATAGAAGCAAACTGTTGTTTATGAGTTCTGGGTCATCTATTGTTCGACCTACCGTCTCTTGGGGCATTTGGTGTTTGTTTGTCATAGTGAAGATTCTTTGGGAGGGCATGTGTTCTGATGGTGAGGCCTGATGAGGGCCAATGGAGAGTGTGTGAAGGTGATCCTAGTAAAGATGTTGGAAGGGAAAATCGGGTTTAACTGGTTGTGAGCAAGGATGTCAAGGTGAGGGTCAGAGTCGAGTGCGTGCAGTTGATCCTGGTAAGGATAATGGTTTGGTGAATCGGGGTTCATCGACAGTGGACAAGTATGTGGATGTTTCCTTCAACCTGATGGTTGCTACAGTACTTGATTGGTTGAAGAGGGATCTACAGGTTGGTGATGGTGGGAGGCTGGGATATGAAAAATATGGGGGGATGTGGTTATTTGCAGTGGGGCCAAAGGGTTACAACCTGTAGAAGTGGAGGCTTCAGGTGCATGTGCTAATGGGATATTTGGTAGGGATGAGAATGTTGGAGGGGTCCTAATTGCAGTTCCTACGGGTAACCATTTTTAGGACTTGGAGCATAAATATGTGGAAGTGCTCACCCCGGTAAACTGTGATGCCAATGTGAATGTTGGGTCTCGGGAGGATGCTGCTGGAAATGAACAGATGAACATGGAGCCCCGTGAAGGTTATGAGATGGTGGAACATATGAAATTCTTAGAAATGATCGATGCTAACATTCTGACTCAGTTGACTCAGTCAGTGAGCTTTCAAGATATGGTAATACCTGGAAAATGGGGGGATATTACCGAGAGTGATAATGAAGTGGTGGAGCTAGGCCCTCGTATAGAAACATTTTCCAAGGATGGAAGGTGAAGATGTAAGGGAATCGGGAGGGGATATTTGTCTCATCGGGACGACTTCTAAGGAAGGATTACTCCATTTTTTCAAAGCCGATATCTATGAGGTCATCTGTCTGAAAAGAAGGTATTCAATCCCTTAATGAGTTTATTTCTTTGGAATAATTGAATCTTAGTAGGAAGTACACCAAATTCCTAAAGCATTATGAACGCTCGGAATGGGAATCAGCTACCATTGATGAAGCACTCTACAATGGTTGTGGTTACATGTATGGTTCTTATGATTTCAAGCTATGGTTTTTCAATTTTGGACTTTTCTGCTTGTTTCGGAACTTTTCTTTTATTATAATAAATGGTCAGAGGCTAACCTCTGACTGACATTCTAGGTAATTATCAAATAATGGAAAAATAACCAAAAAAGTTATTTATGAAATATTTGGACTTATCTTAACCATTTTTTCAAATCTTATATTTTTAGTAATTTAATATCATTTAATAAAAAAATTTATGTTTTAATTTATGAATTATGACAGTTTTGGATACAATTATTACATGAATTTTGTAAAAATCCATAACTACCATATTAATTCAAACAAATGGAATTAAATAATCTCTAATATGTCAATTTTATCCAGAAAATTCAAGGATGGCATCAAAATATTCAAATTATACTTATTTTAATATTTATAAATACAATTATTTGAATCTTTGATTAATGAGATAATCACTACATCATAATTATGTTATAAATAAATATATTTATCTAATATAAAAAAATATATAAATAAAATACCATGATGTAGGAAATATTTTTATCTTTCCAATGACTATTTATAGACATAGAGATCCACTATATAACCCCATGTTAAAATCAAATACGTTTAGGTTATAATTATCCAATAAATTAATTCTTATAAATTTTCATTTTCACATCCAAGTGAATCCATGTGGTTCCAAAATCAATTCAAGGATTCCCATGGTTAGTAATATCTCATAAAATAGGATTAGGGAATGTGTTAGGGTATTATAATATTTTTATAATATTAGTTTCTACCCTTATTTACAAGATTTATCCTTTAACCATTTCAAATAAAATAATTGCTGAAGTAACTATTAATAATGTCCCGAAATAAAAAGTACCTATTTAAAAAAATTTAACCTAATGATTTCTTATAAGTAATTTTTTTCCAAATTCAAAACACAAAAGCTACAGTAATTAATTTAAAATTAATCCCATTCCTAAAAAATGGGGTTTTGATTAAAACATTACAAAAGATTGAAATGTTTTTACTTATGAATTCAATGTAAAATTAATTCTAATGACACAAATTATATTAAATGGTAAAAATATATTATATTTATACATTAAAATCATTCAACATTATAATATAACCATGTAAATTATCTTGAAGAAAAAATATGTTTTTAATTAATATTTATCATATTTTTACCATTCATCAAAATAAGAATGTTATTAAAAAAATATCAAAAATTTATCCAAAGTAAATTTTTATGTTCTGTTTCCAAATAAGAAGTTTATTTTTTAAAATTTAACCTATAATTGTGTCAAAAATAGAATTAAAATGCGCGCACCATGAAAAGGCGGCAAACTTCATTTTTTTAAAATACTTATTTTATCTGAAAAAATTTATTTTGTTCTCATATATTGTGTAAGATTAATGCTAATGTTATATGAAATTCAAACTGTTTTTAATACTTTTCATAAAAGGTAATTTATTTCCCATTTAAATAATAATATAATAATATATCGTAGTTTAGTGAAACTCAGTATCGCATATAGCATAATTTCAAGTTCATTATTGCGTGTAGTAAAAACTTTATTTGGTGTTGCATATAACATAATCCAACCATAGTTCATTTATACACTGAAAAACATCTATAATCACTGTTGTAAAAATTAATTTCTATGAAATGAACATGAAATTGTGTGTAACATGAGCCAAGAATAGGGTTGCGTATACTAAAAACTAATATGGCGTTGCACATAGCACATGATAATCTTAGTTTTGCGTACAATACAATACATCAAAGAAATTTAAAACAATATATCTCATAAAATATCAGGGTTTCACAAATACTGATACTTTTTTATATAATGTATACATATTTGAGAAGAAGGTATGTCTTATATGATTTCATCATGATATTTTTTGGATTAATGAATGATCTCACTGTATTTTTTCCTATAATGAACTAAATATTTAATGAATACATGAATAATTTTGTAGTTGTTTTTTGGGTAACATCTTGGTGTACTCCAAGATTCATGTAGATCATGAACAACATCTTGAAATCATCTTGAGTACAATAAGGTTGAATTATATGTACACCAAGATATCAAAGTTTAGTTTCAAGATCAATAGACTTAATTTGTGGGATAATTTCAACTCGAAGGAAAGGGTATTTGTGTACCCAAGAATATTTCCAAGAATTTATTTCTTGAGATCATCATAAAAAAAATTGATATAAAAAGATTTCGAGGTTTGGAGGGTTATTATCAGAGATTAATGAAGGAATTTTACATTTTGGAATGACCAATTTTAGGCTAAGCAAAGAGGGATTTTGGAAGTCTATCTAGGAGATAATGAATAATTTGACCACCCCACCAATCATGATCCAATACAAGCTGGGTGATGAGTATAACTTGCTTTGTGAAGAATTGTGAATAAGATATGGGGAAGTTTTGATGCAGGAAGATCTGTTCATGGCATATTTGTTATGAAATTTCAGTCCAAATTCACGGAATTACACTATGCATGATCTTGATTTCGCCATGGAGGTTTATGTATTAATGTGTTGGATGAGTTAACATTTGGGAGAAAGGATTATTTTTTAAATGAACCCTAAAAATATAAAGTATATATTTTCATAGTGAGATATAAATCTTAAATAGTAGAGATGGGTTGAATATAAGAAGGAATTTGACATTGTGCAAGCCTACACACCTAGAAAGGGGAATAGTGTAGCTAATAATCTTATCTAGAATATAAAAACATAAGAACTCCATGAGTCTAAATATAATTATAATATGATGGAATTTTTTGCGGTGATGAAAAATGAGGTTCAGGATGAGCCATGGAATATGACTATTGTGTCATTATAAGTTGATCCCACACTTCTAATCTAGATCAATGAGATATTTTATGAGGACATTGAGTGTTTGTAGTTGAGAGATAGTATTTAAGTTGGGGTGACTACTTCATATTATATTATTCATGATGATGATATTATCTTTATTCATGGTTGTGTTATTGTTCTTACTTGTATGAGATAATTGATTGATGAGTTCCTTGCCTCAAAGTGGGAAGTGTGTCTTAGATTGACAAAAATGTACCATTACCTTGATAGGGAAATTTTGTGGCCATGAAAGAAAAATAAGAATGAAAGTTTCATGAAATGATGTTACACCTTTCAATAAGTGAAGGGAAGGCATTATTGACCAACTATAATGTTATAACAATTATCCATCCTTAATTGGAAGTGGGGTAATGTTATAATTTGTTATGAAATAGGTCATCTCATGATACCCTATAATAATGATGTTATATGCTAGATTATGTATGGGTTGATGAAAGTATCCCACATCTATACAACTAATAATTCTTTCATGGTCAATCAGTTGGGGGGCTTATATTTTTGAGAGATAGTGTGTATTCATGGGGTGAATTGATGTATAGTTTCTTGGATTGATTCCCATTTTACATTGAGACTCTGTTAAGGCTTGAAATATACACTTGGTACATAGATTTTTCTGCATATATATTTCACCTTTAGACAGATAGGTATTAAGAGCATAATATTCAAATGATAAAGGACATGGTACATGCACGCATCTGAGAATTTGGTGGATCTTGGGAGAATCACTTAGTTATGGTTTAGTGTTCCAATAAAAATGTTTTTCTGGAGAGTATTCATATGGTTCCATATGATCCACCCTATGGGGGTTCCTACAAATCACCTTTATATTGGATGGAGGTGGGTGAGTCAGATTTGTTTTCTTCAAGTCCCATGTCGGAGACATTGAAATAGGATAAGTTTACTTGGAATCATATAGCTACGGAACATAGTACATAGAAGTATTATGTTGATCAATGAAGCTGACCACTTTATTTTATAGTAGGTGACTATGTATTCCTTCACATTTTGCTGATATAGGATCACTATTGCATTCAGATGTAGGGAATGATAGTGGTCATGTTTGTCAAACCATTTGAGGTTGTGGAGAGGATCAGATCGGTGGTGTATCGATTGGATCTCCAATATAGGTATATAATTATTCACAATATTTTTAATGTTTTATAGATTCACCAGTATCAATATTATCCATTTCATCTAATATATTTTGATTATGTTGAGTTTGAGGCGGATGCATCCTTTGAGGAGAATTTGATTCGTCATGTGGATCGTAGTGAGACGTTTTTGTAGGGAATGATCAAGTTGTTTATTTAAGTGAAATGGTAGCATGGACACATTTAGGATGAAATATGGGAGATTGAAGTAGATATATGGGCCCATTGGCCCAAACTTTTTACCTTGGAATCATAGTGGTTATTGGGAGTATAGCTCGAGGATGGTTTGTTATAAGGTTGGATGATTTTAAGATCCTAGCTTTTCGAAGGACCTTAAACTCTATTTTTCAGTACATAACACTTTTGTTTATGTATTTATGTATATTTAATGGTCATGTAATTTTTTTTTCATAGGGTTTATTCAAGAATTGGATCCTTTTTTAGAGGTGCTTGGTTTGAGCATGGTTACTGAAAACCATGAACCCAATCTTTGAAACCATGTAGCTTATGGAAGGGGGGAAAGTAGCTACACATTGTTGGCATATGGTTTTCCCAAATTGAGTGGATGTCTTGGTGAAACCATTAATTTTAGGACAGAGCTTAAAATCATAGTTGGCACATTGTTTTACAAACCATGTGATCCAACCATGGTAGGGGTTGTATTGGGAGATTAGCATTGCATGGTTGGCACACAGTTTTTAAGACCATGCGGACTAATCGTACAGTGTATAGTTGGAAGCCTAAAATTTATGGATCTAATAGGAATTAAAATATTAACGATTCATTTTTCCTTAAACTCAATTATTTTCCATGTCTTTTTTCTCCCAAGGCTTTAGAGTATATTCCCTTCGATCCATGAGCATGTGTTAGAAAATTCAATGCCTATAGAAGATCTTAATTCACCAGTAATTCATAATTCATAGTTTTTTTTATGACATATATTCTCATTCCCTTTCCTATAACCTTATATATAATCCTTTTTGGATATATATATATATTTTTCCCTTGAGAGGTATTTTGATGTTTTATGATAGGATCTACTAATGTAAAATAGATTTAAGACCAGATCACGAGGATTTCAGTGTCATCCTTCATTTTCAACTACAATTATAATTTTGATCATTATATGATGAATTAATTACACTATTTTGGAATAAATTCATCAAGGACCCTAAGGTAGGTGGTAAATAATCAAATTCAGATATAATTAATTTGGATCTATTTTTTTGGTTTCGTATCATTTTACATCTACGTTGTGCAATTTCTTTTAAATTAAATTGGTGAATTGAATCCCAATGATATAGATAGACCCTTTACAAATCCCATTGGATATGTTGGAGATTATGAGTCTAGTAATGATGTAAAAAAATTGGGTGTTCCAAATTTCCTTCAAATTATAAATATGTAATGAAAATGGGGAATTATAGGCTCTAGGAAATTAAACCAATTGTGGATGTGTCGTCATGTTAACTTATTATAATGATCAATATATTAACCATGATTGGTTAATGGGTTATGATATGATTCATGGTAATTAGGTTAAATGGTTAAGTGTTGCAATAATGTTAATGGTGTTTATTATTAAATAAAATGGTTCACCATGTTGGTAATGTTTGATAAGAATGGTCATTAATGATGAACCATTAAATGTTTATGGGATCAATCAGATGTTCTTGTGGAGAATAACCTCCTCATATGTGGGTGGCCAGACCAATTCTCTAGGACGCAGATGCATGAATGTGAATTGGTTATGAACTAATGCCCCATCTTCCTAAGAATTTTGTGATAGATTGATACTCTATGTACCCATTAAATTCGAGCAATATATCCCCTCTATGTAATCATGTTATTAGGGAAAAACTTTTTCTTAGTGTACCCGAGATAATAGTTGTGGGATGTTACTCAATGTAACCATGACAATTTTACCTGTATTGATGATGAAAGGTAATATAATAAATTTTTTATTAATTTTATAATGAAATACTAGGAAATAATAAAGTTTAAAAGCCCTTTGATGTACAGTTCATACTACGGGATAGGTTAAAATAGGTATGATTGTCTTGTGTGTCATGGTGTATTGGAGGGCCAATGAGGTCAATTTAATACTAGTAAAATTTTATCCATGACCACTTTTACTGAATTATTTATTATCCCTTATAAAATTAAAAATGTTGTTATAGACATCAAACTTCTTTATATGTTTTTGGTGATGTATTAATTTGTTATACTCAAACCCATCATGGGACACGAATTGGTAATTCAATGGATATCTTATTTATTGGAAAGGATAAGGGAAATGGACCTAAGTTTGATGGATAAGTTGGTATTATTTATGGAGAATGGATGATCTAACTAGACATGATATCGGGACCCAGTAGGGAGTTTTCATTTCGACTTTATTTTTGGTTTCCATTAGACACATGACACAAATGGAATGACATATATAAAAATTTTATTTATGGTAATTTCTTATGTTTTGGGATTCTACAAGTGTTTCTTGGCCTTTATTGGTAATTTTTCATTAATATTTTGTCCATTTTATATTGATTTTCTTTATAGTCTTTCTCTGATAAAGAATATATCATCTCTATATTAATATATTACAACCTCACTACTTATTGGAAGACTCTACTATATGGAGATGCACACTCAATGTCTGGTATTGAAAAATCTTGAGTAATTGGTATTAAAAACTAATGTCTTGTCATTATATGAACCATTAGTCCCTATGGGAGTGAAATATTTATTGAACTCAATGATAGAGGTAGGAAATGTTCCCATTTAGTCATTGACTAATAGTGATGGAGAGTTTGAGGGGGACTAATCCATACATTATGGTGATCATTTTTGTAGTCAAATATTTGAGAAAAGAATGCATGTGAGATACCACCTCTGTATTTTTTATGTAAGGAGATTGGAATAATTTTATATGATTTTGGATTACCCATGATATTATAGAGTTATTGGGATTATGAAATATGTGGAAATTATATTATGATATCACACTTGATTGGAATTCAACACTATGTGAGGTGACATCTTGGATAACCACATGGTTCAAGATTTAGTTCAGGGAGATATATTACTTGTACATATAATGTTTTATGTGGTATATGTTTTCCAGGTTATGGTTTTTCATGTGCTAGTTTTTTTTCATTGTTGAAATACTATTTTTGAGGAGGTGATCATAGAGGATTTAGGTGTGATAGAGGAGTGTGGTTGAAATGAGTTAGAGGATTCATTTCATAGTATATACCAACATCCTTCTAAGACACATTTATGTTAAGACAAGCAATGGAATACTCATACTGATGATTTACATGTTGATACATAATATAAAATATCATCATGATGATATATTAAATATCAGCAGTGGGAAATTTATGTAACAATATCATTATACTATCATATGGTGTGAGCCAAGCCTTATAGTGAAATGTGATACACATGGTAGATCTGGAGGTGCACTTTGGCTAGGGCGGAAAATAGATCTATGGAATATTGGTGAATTCAGACAGGGAATAGAATGATTTCACAATTTTTATTTGTTTTATCTCAGAACCATTATCTATTTAAATTATTTATTTTAATATATTTATATTGTTCAATTTATATTTGATGATTTTAGACCTAATTGGATTTTCCTTTTAGATTTAATTATGGGTCAACATTTTTTTTATTGTATATACCTGTTTGATTTATTTTTTTGGTTTTATTTAACTAATAATTATTTTATATGATATTATTTTATTATTGATGGTATGTGAGGTTACCCATGGGTCTGACAAGACTCTTCTTGAGTTAGTCATTATAAATTTAGTTAGAAAACTTTTTGATTTTCTCTATAGAGATAAGAAAAATTTTATAGTATAACTCGTTTGAAAATGAGGGTATATGCTCCAACAATTATACAGAAGGTGGTCTTGGACGAGTTTTGTATCTCATGTGTTAATAATTAAGTTGAGTTTCCCGTTCAAAAAAAATTCAGGTGAGTTTCTAAATTAGTAATGATATAATGAATCTATGGATTGTATGAGAATACATGGGTTATCTTTATGAGTGGTATGAGTTTCATCTACCACCAAATTGCATAAAAAACATCTAGATCCCTAAAATTCATTATGTCAAGGTGAGTGGTGGGTCCTATTAGGTAGTCGGAATAACCCCAAAACTACATACTCACTCACTGAAATTTAAATATTTTATTAATGAAAATCCATGAAAGAATGAGTTTCAAGGTCTTATAATATAAGGGATCCCTAACAGATCCTCTATTAAAATTCTTTCACAATATTTTTGATGCACATTGGTAGAAGGTTTAGTATTTTATTAGGCACATGTGTCATCTAAAAATGGAGTTATGGATCATGATGATTAGATTAATAAAAACCTAGCATTCTATGTGAATTTCTCATATATTCTAGTCAGAGGTCGTTGTAGTCCATTTACATTAAATTTCACTATATTTATTTCAGTTTATGGTCTATCTTTTGATATATTTAATTTTTATATTTGTGATGTATATTGATTCAACAACTTTTTCATAGTTATATTTGATGTATAACACAAAGATGGTTTTATTTTCAATTGTATATTTTATTACTCCCCCTTAGATCCATATTTCTTCATAATATTTTTGTGTGTATTTCGGAATAGTGGTTCATCCAAAAAATTTAATAAATTTAGAAATAAACTCTCTACATTAATTTTCCGGGAATAATATCCCTATTACTGTTTTAGAACCCTGTCAATATTTAGTAGCAAATGGAATATAGGGAGTCAAACCAGATTTTAGATAGAGCTCTTAGTTTATTCACAATTCATGTTTCCAAGAAGGGGCATTAAATAATGGTATCAAAGTGTGTGATTGGATGGTAAATATTTATTAATATGTGGGTATTGGATGTCGGATCTTATTATATAGACCATGATCTTTCCTGGCCAGCATGAAAATAGATAAAACCCAAATCTCTGACAAATGCTCTATTATGGGATTATGAACACAAGTATGAACATGGTGTTGGAATAAGTCTCCCAGTCATTTGATAGATGAGACTTACATAGAGGTATAAGTATCATTTCTGAGCCATATTTTTATTATTCAATAAAAATTATATTTTCATATTTTTTGAATGATACATGTACATATGATCAATGTATTTTGAAATAAAACATCTAAAAGATATAAGAATATCTAAGGAAACATATAATTTATTAGATATATTCTTAAATAACATATTATGGTTATTTATTTTGGTTCGGATCAATTGGATTTATTATTTGTTTTATTGATTGATGGAAGTAATTCAACTTCCTTAAGCCAATTGTTTTAGATTATTTTTTATTTTATGGTAGCCCAAAATTTTTAAAGGAGAAAAATTTGGTGGTATAAGGTAGGTGAAAAATCCATTTTACAAAAAAATTGATCACCTTGAATATGTGTTTTTCAATTTCATAAAATTCTGGAAATCAAAGAAATTTTATTTTCATTTTTTAAATTGATAATATGGTTTTGTAATACGAATAATTTTTAGTAAATGAGCTAGCCAGGGTAGAGATTTTTGGATTTCTTCTATAAAGGAAATCCCTTGGATACCAAGGGTATTCTAAAAACAACATGAGTGAGTTTTAGTGTTCATAAATTATTTTAAAAATATAGAACATAAATAATTTTTAGATTAAGTGTTGGGGTTTCATGGATGATTCGATCGAGTATGACACAACTGTGTTGAATTGGGTGTTTTGTGAATTCAAATATAATCATTTTGAGAGACATGGGTGATCATCTAAACAGAATTATGTTTTCTGTGTTAGGCTCTAGTATCTGATTTTGAGTTTTGATGATATCATAGTTTCAACTATGTAATATGTGTTTTTAGTAGGTGATTCATATTTTATGGATTTAATTATAAAAAAATGTCCTTTAGTTATAAATTATTATGGAAGGATATTCCTTAAGGATACATATTGATTGGTCATTACTATCTTGTCCTTTCTAGTCTTTTTTAACACCATTATTGTTTAAGGTGGGGGGAAATAAGTTATATCCTAAAATAATTGTCTTTTAATATTGGTGATATTACAGATAACTATGATTAAAGAGACTCCACATATGATATGGTGCTTTTGGATAGATTTTTGGGTGTCTCGGTAATTTATAAATGTATCTTCTAGTGAACTATATGTTTAGTAGATTGATTTATATAGTGGTTTTATTATAAGAATTTTTTGAAGGATCTTGATAATGTAGTGATAAACTATTATTGGGCATTCTTATAGATTTATGATTTGATGGAAGATAATGCATCTAGAGGATAAAAAGATTTATGGATTAGTCTTTTAACAACCCATATCTATTTGTATCAGTGAACCTGGAGGAAAATATATTTTCCTTTAATTTGGTGTGTGGAAGAGTTACAATATTTATAATCATGTTAATGGATGGATAATTTAACCATAATTGGAATATTTAAATGGAATGCAACAAAATATTGTTGAAGAATACTGAGAATGTGTTTTTGGGTGGTTTGTAGTTTGAAATTGTGGAGGTGGTGGATGTAGTCATTTGGAACCAAGTTCAATTAAACATGTATCCCATTAAAGTCTCTATTGGGGATTCTTAATAATCTTAGACACCTTATGGCCATTGAAAATATACTAACACACATTGGACAATCTAGTAGCTGGTATAGGTATATCTGGTATATATCAAAGTTATACCCTGATATTTTATGGTTGGAAGTACATTTATTTTATTATTGACCCCATTAGTGTTTTTAGAGGTTATGGATAAATGGTGTATATTTTGACTACCTCTCAAACTTTTTTTCATACCCGATTTTTTAGTTTTTTTCTCTAATCATAGGTTATTTTGGATGTGTTCTCGATGGATTATTGAGGATATTTAATTTCTTATTATCAACTTGATTAAGCTATGATATTTGTTCAGGATTTATATGAGATATTACACTAAAGGATGTTAAAATGAAATTAAAAATAAGGGGATTTAATGCACATTTCATAGAGGATATATGTGAATGATGATTTATGATCGTTTCATTCAATTTTAATTGATTCTTTCATATAGTGAGTATTACATTAAATTATTGAAAAATAAATTTTTGTTTTTGTTCATGTTGAATAAATATAACTACACCAAGAGGGAGGGTGAATATATATATTCTATTCATTAAAAATTTAATCATATAATTTTATAAATTCATCGGTTAAGGTGAATTAGTCTCACATTGTCCCCTTTCCATTGTTTTTTATGCATGTATTGTAATAATGAACATAGAAGAAAAAAGGAACATAAGGATTCATGTTGTTTACTCAAAATTTGTGATTTAGTAACCAATGTATGGTGGTTATTATCCCAAATAACAATGGTTATTATTTTATTTTGAAAAATAAAATGAGATAAAGTAAATGTACTTCCAAAATCTTTTTTGGAACCAACCAAGTTTCACTACATGGAACGAAGTGGTTTTATTAAGCACCAACATTCTTTCTTAGAATGTAAAAGCACCAAACAGTTCTTTCTATTAAATTTTAAATTCAGATAGATCCTCTACAAGTTTGATCGGTAGTGTAATATTATATCTCTTCCAGAAATAATGGATCTGATCTCTGTTCTCAATTTTTCAGTAATCAATAAATTGACACTTCTTTCAAACATAATCATCAAGGATGAATTGATCATTTTTATTCAATTGGTTCAACATAGGTGATAGTTAATAGAAATATGGTGGGCCTATTCATTATTTTCTTATTATTATTCAACAAACAATTATAATATATTAAATCATTATCAGATATCTTCTATACTTTTGTATCTTCTTTGGAACAAATGATAAGAATCAAATTATTGGTCGATCACTCTCTCTCTATCTATTCAAAATTTTTTCGTTGAATATAAAAATATATAGTGAAAATAGGTTGATTTCCCTCAATTAACACTTATTCAACCCATATTTTATATTTAAATCATACCAAGAAATCATTAGGATAATTCCAATATCTTAAATATAGAAAACATTATTTAGTTTTTCTCACACAATTGTTTGATTCAAACATAATTCAAATTCTCATTAAATATTCTTGTCAAATAATCCCATTATTATGAAATACTTATCTTCTCTATCTATTTATTCAAAACACCATGAATTTTTTTAATTAAATTCTTAATTAATTATTTAATAATATTACTCAAAAAAAATTCTTTATTCCACATAATTATCATCTTATTATTTTATGAAATTTACAAATTTAATTATGTTATAATAATAAAATTTATTTTCAACAAATAACTCCACAAATGTTGAAAAATAATATTTCCATGTCTGAATTATTACATAAATGATATGTTGTGGAATTAATCATCTCAATATATATTAAACACATTATCAATTAAAAAAATTAACTAATATTGATTAATTATTCTCTATTATAATCATAATCAAAATTTCTTTAAAAGAGTAGAAAAATAATTATCTATATTTGGTTTATGATTCATCTAGAAAACAAATTTCACTTTTACATGATGAATAAATATTTTTTATATATCATTACAATCATTACTATTATTCATAAATAATATCATTTTTACTCTTATATAACTCCTCTAACATATGTTTTAATCTGATGATGATCAATTTTATTTATCCACAAATATATATTAATGTTTCATAACCTATAATGTCCTAGATTTATTTTCATGAAACCCCTATTTAATATTTCAACGCCAAAATGTCTTAGATTTATTGTTACATAGTATATAGAAGACCACTATTAATAAAACATGATGCATTTTATATAGATTTTAATATTCTATATCTCAATGAGAAATATTTCTTACTCCCAAGAATGATCTAGAGAAACATATATATATCACATGAAATAAGGAGTGACACTTACCAAAAAAATGGTTTCCTCATTTTAAAAAAAATAATACGAATTTTTCTTTAGAATTCTTATCCATTCTTTCAAATTAATTTTAAAATATTTTCATCCCATATAATATTATTCAATCTAATATAAATAACCTTATAAAATTTTAGAAACATTTCAAATATATTTATCTTAATTCCCAAGTATAATTGAATATGTATAGATTATATTAAACTCAAAACATTTCCAAATTTTATTTCAACCACTTATAGTAATATCAAATATTTTATAGCATTTAATTTCTTAAAAAAAATTGTATGTAATTCAACATAAAAATAAATATTTATAGAATTAATAAATAGAATTAAATTTATCAAATCTTATATACACACTGTTCAAATAATAAATAATATCTTGTTCATCACTTTTTGATAAATTTATCACCTATTTCATTTCCATCTCAAAACCGTCAACACAATATCATTAAAATATAATTTCAAAAATAAATAATATAATTTATATATTATAATCACTAGGATATATATTCACAACTAATATTTCGAAAAAAAAGAATTCATATATATTTGTACAGATGTATCATTGAATCTATTAAACTCCAATATACATGGATATTCTCATCAACTTTTTAATACTTTTCCACATGGGAATGAAACTCTAATGACATCTCTAATAGAAATATCTCTTAGGGTTACTTCATCCTCCAAACATCAAGGTGTTGTTAAATGTTCATTAAGTTTTCAAAACTCAAGATATATTAATAACCATCAATGTGGTTTATACTATTAATATTATCATCACATATTCCTATGTAATATGAAATCTTTTGAATATTCTCTACACAACACGTACTATAATCAAGTATTGCTTAAACAAATGAAACACAACACCAATGGGTTTAATTTTATCCCCATTCAGATTCATTTTCAATACATCTATAGAAAATGCTTGTCAATATGTATTCTTTTATTTAATTATTATCTCCCCCTTATTGAAAATAATTCAATGTATGATTCCATATTCTTCATTTATAAATAAATTAACTCTAAGGCTATTATAGATATTCTAGATGTAAGAAACAATTTTTACAAATCCACAACCCAATAATTGAAATCCATAACTATTAATTACACATATTCCTATTCCTTTTCTTATTATTGAACAATATATTTTATCACTCATAAATTTTGAATATCTAAATTTAAAACTATGATATGTGATTTCAATAAAAATGTGTTTTCAATGGAATTCTTGATTAATTTATAGATATCCAATATTTATATAAATTTTTTACTCCATAAATCTTTCTCCAACAATATCTATTTATCTCTCCCTACATGGTACACTCCAATATCTATTTCATCATAGTTAATATCTTTAAAAAATAAACATCAAGATATATATTATTAGTATCACTTCCATGATGGAAAAATATTACTTCTATATTATTCTTGATGTACCCCAAACCAGAAGTCCCTAATTAGGTCCTTATATCACATTCTTTAAACATTTTATTTTATATAAATTCAGATGAAACTATATTTATTTTATATAATGTCTAGAAGATAAATATATCATCTAACCAATAACCATGAAATAATAGTAACATAAGGTTTTTAATCATTTATAATAAGTTATATCAGCTTCTTATTTTACAACACAAGTAAACATTTATATATAATTGATCCACAGTAGACCCCCGTCAAGAAATCTCATAACTTATACTCATTTTGAAAAATTGGGAAATAAATACATAAGAAATGGGTTAAAAATACTTTCTACAAGGGAATAAACATTAGTATTTCATCTTGTTTTAGATTATATAAATATAAAATGTCATGGGAATGAGAGAAATATCTTATTAAAATGACCGTTGAGAAATAAGAGTTTTCCAATAAAAAAACAGAATGACATGTACTCTAAAATAATCAAACATATAGCATGAAATATAATTGTAGGAACATTAGATAATAAAAATTTTCTTTGGTATCATAACATAATAATATAAAATAGAAATGTGGCATAAGAGAAATAATGGGAAATCATAGCCTATTAGAGTAGAGATTGCTACCTAATTTTCATAGCATAATTATATTGGGCTCAAAACCCATGTACCCCCTTCATCATGGGCAATAACTCATATACCCTCTTATTATATGGCTACTATCCTTATTCCCACATGATCTTCAGCCAAAAATTATGTACATTAAGGGTCTTAGGCTACTACCTGTGAACCCTCATGGTATTAGGCTACTACTTGTGTACCCTCATAGTCTTGTGATAAAACATGTGTTCCATATTGGATTTCTGAACCAACATATGTACCCTCTTGGGTTAGGGTTATATCTTTTCTACCCTCTTATTCTTGGGTTACTAGATGTGTACCCTCTTCATCATGAGCTACAACCCATGAATTCTTTTTCAGATCAAGAGATATAAAACTTCAAAAAATGATTTTGAGAGCGATATAGGACCCCATACATCAATCATACATGAATTGGTTTCCACTTGAAAATAATCAACCATTTAATCATAATGAAACCATGGAACAAAAAATCATTTTTGTAACATTTTCAGATTGAATCACCAAATTTGACCTCAATAATGTAAATGGTTGATACCCTAAACTCAATCATAGAAAATTAGTATTTCCTACTAAAATTTAAAGTTTTGTTGATGAAAAATATTAATAAAGGAAATAAATCCTTTAGAGAAAAAGATAATAATGAAAAAAAATATTTAAGAGTTAGATTTTTTTAATCTTTTTTTGAAAATACTATGTTACGATCACTTTTAGAAGTCAATTTTGAAAAACTGAAGAGATAAAATTCGAAAATTATTTACTTTTAATGTAGAAGTCAATATTTTAGACTAAAAAAAGACATAAACATTTCAAAATGTTAAGTGAAAATTTCTTGATAACTATTAATTTCTAAAAATAATCATTGAAAATATATCCCTAAAAAAATAAAAGTTTCAAAAACTTGAATTGAACCCATTTTATAAACTTTTAAATTTAAATTTCATCTTCAATGGAAGATTAAAATTAATAAAGGATAACAATAGATAACTTTGAGTGTAATATTAATCAATTGATTTCAAAAGTATTTATATTTTTTTAATATATTCCAATAAAATTGTTGAATACTCATTTCATAAAAAGTGGTAGTAAATATTTTCTTTTGAAAAGTGTTAATAGAATAGATTATGGCCACAAACATAAATAGATAATTGGATTTCACAGTAATAAAGTAAAAATATTTTTGGGAAAACCGAATATGAAAATTTAGGAAAATATATCTTCAAATTAGATGAATTAATTATAAGAAATATTACACTTTTATCATATATAAATTCATAAATAATTAATATTCGACATAAAGTATACATTTTCTCTAAATATAAAAGTTGTAATAACTTATAAAATATTAAAATTTTGAATTTATCAAACCTAGAAGAATAATTCTGAATAAATAAAATTTTAACTCAAATAATCAATATTTATGTTAACTATGTACCTTATATATATCATAATTCATAAAGAGAAAGGAATTTGGAATGTTTTTTATGTGGTATAAATATAAATCCATAAAAATAATGATAAAATAAAACCTAACAAAATTCAAGAGTTTAATGGGACTGACTTGAATTCATTAGTATTTCATCCTGGGAAGTCACAAACCCCCTTTTCATCAACTGTTAGTTCTATGGTGGTGAGATGAATGGAATCGAGACAAAAGAAACAGTGGATATTCTAATAGTGGTGTTTTGGTGAATTTAGTACTCAATGAATAAGTCCTAGTATAAATATATTTCTAGATCAATTTGGGATATCATTTTTAGTAATAAAAATAATTCTCTTATACCTGAATTGCCTAATGAAATACATAGAGGTGGCTCCATAACTTATCAGTGTATTGAATGATGTAACCCTCTCGAGGGTGAAAACAGATATTTCCAAGGACACTAGGTCTGGTGAAACTCCCACATTACTGGTCTAAAACTCAATAAAAATGGATCATTTAATTTAGTTATGATGCAAGGAGGAGGCGTTGCTCAGAATCCTCAAGGTTCTATTATCCTTTCCTTCTGAAAATTTCTTGGTAACAGTGACTCCTTTTAGAATGAGGATGTTTCTAGGCATAGAGGTATACATGTTTTACTCAAAATAATATCCCATTGTCATTAGTTTAAATGGATTCTATTGTAATTTAAAAGTTACTCCTTGGTCTTGAATTCATATCATGCTCAATTATGTATCTTATTCACATGTGTAGGAGACTTATTTCCAATCCCTTAGATATCCTCAAAACTAAGGATGAGGGGAATAATGTGGTTGACTTTTTAGCCTCTATACTTACCAGGGGTGTTTTTTATTCATTATATATTGTAACCCATTCCATTGGATTTTAATATTCTAGTCACAAGGGATGGTCTCAAGGTCCACTATTATATACCCCCATAGTTTTTTGTCCTTCCTATCTTCAATCTATTTTTTTTATCTTTCCCATTTTCATTGGAAAAAAATAAAATTATTTTCTTTTTAATTGACATAACATATATTAAATATGTCAAGAAGAATAATCATAACTCAATGAATGAAAATTTATTTTCCAAAATTCTTATAATGTCAAAGTATTTTTAATTGAAAGGAAATAGATGGTAGAAAATTGGATATTTTTTAAAATCCCAATAATTTCATGAAAACATGTAATGAAAAATATTTTTGGCTATTATATACACCAAAAATGTATCAGGTGATTAAAACACATAATACCTTAGGAAATAAAAATTAAGCTGAAGAACCCATACCTCTATTGGTGAATCATTCTACCTGTGTTTCAATCATCTTGAATAAACAATTTATGTTAACTCAAAATAATAATATGAACATTTTCTATCTATATTTAAATAATAATGTCTATTTATTATCCTGTTTTATTTATTTACTAAATATATATCTCATAAGGAAGTTAATTGGGGTGGTTTCGTTGATTTTATGGAAAAAACCAAGGTATATTGAATATGGGAAAAAGAGGTATAAAATTACTTCATAATATCCGTAATTATTGAGGTGTATTACTTTTAATATTCCATAAGAAAAATAAAATTTATCTTTTCAAATGTTTTAAAAAAATGGTCTCAAGTAATGAAATGTGAATTGATATGTTAATTTTAGTCAGTTAATATTACAGAGAGGATTTCCTATAAATACATAATGTGAACTAAATTTTCTATGTTTTTGTTTTATTTTTATTATTAATTAATCCCAATATTCATTTGATACCCATGTAATTGAATACATAATTTTTTTGAGAATTTGCAATTATGTTCTTAAATTAATCTATATTCTTATGTTCATGTTTATTATTTAATTTTATTTTGATATACAATAATTGTATATTTACTCCCATCTTTTAAATATGAATAATTGAAATTTGTAAAATAAGGTAAATTTAAGGCTTTTATGGTGAAAAAAAACCATTTCCAAATATAAAGCATTGTCCATCATTTTATGTCTTGGAGAATTTTCGATCATTGAATTATATTTCCATTATAAGGCATCACAGTTTAGTGTACGATTTTTCTAGTGGGATGATCATAAGGATTCGGTGGATCACAATAATTTTTTCATTATAAGGATTCATTAAATTTTTTGAATTAAACATTTTGAATATTGAATGTAGGATTCAGAGAATTTACCTTCAAATTCAACCTTAGGTTTCCATATCAACACTTATTATTACATTCAACAGTTATCACGCCCAATTCTAATCTTCATTAGCTTAATCCTAATCATGTATGACTTAATCTCATGAACTTAATGATCGCCACTCACCCTCATGAAATCCAATGGGCATTACACACCTTCCACTACACATTCATAGTATCTAAGGACATTCACATTGATTCTTACCAAATTTATATAAAATTTTACCATGGGAAGGGAATTATTCAATAAGAATATTCATGTGAAGCACATCTAGTGAAATCACAACACTTGTCCCGGAAATGTGTAACCTATCCAAAGTTGAAAATGGATCCCATTGATCAATATTGAAATTAATTGAGGATGAAGAACACTAGATATTCTTATAATATTATTCTTCATGTCACATTTTAGAATATTTGATACATTATCCTTCAACCTAAATTTGACTTTATTTGGGATTTTATATAATTCTTTATACATATATAATTCTATTTTTTTATTATCTTTATGTTTCTCTGATTCTTTCTCTCATAATTTCATCATGTCGAATCATCTCTATAACATGATCGTGATGCCAAGATTCTTAATGATTATGTACTATCCCATTATAGGTAGTCCAATGGGGATTTACAATGATGTTCGTGAATTCCTACATTTTATATAAATTTTATTTTCCTTTTTCAGTGAAGGGGTAAGGATAGAGAGTGGGAGATGATATTCACTCATGTTTTCTATCTGTATTACTTAACTGATTCAATGTTTTTCACTTCAATACATCTCATATTTTTGTTCAGTCACCATACTCATGGATGTGAGTTAATTAAGACGTTCAATTGAATGGGATTGCTACCAGGTATGTTTAATAGGTTCACTATCTTGATGGACGAGTGTTCATAACTAATTTAAAAAGGAAGATAAGTTAGTTACTAGTGTCTATAATGATCCTAGGGTATACTTGTGATTTTACACTTAATAAATAGTGTGATATATATGGTTGGATGATACTGATTCTAATTATTAATTAATTTAATTTAAAACATTATATAATTATGATGGAATTCATTACAATTCACCTAAGGATAGTTCACACATCTTTCTAATTAAATATTTTCTTAATTCTTTTCATTCTAGTTTTATAAAAAAAACTAAACATATTCTCTTAAAACATTCAAAACTAATATAACAAAAAAATATCAATAATGGATTGATATTAGTGAATATATGACCTATGGAACCTCAAAAATGTTATTCTCTAGTATAACTTGAGTGTATTATAGATTAAAAAATTCTGTGAGGTCTGTGATAACCACTCACATCATGTCTCACCATTGGAAAACATTCTTATGTATTTTTTCCAAAAAAATGGGGGATATTTTTTCAATATTTATTTTAGTGAACATATTAAAGAGAATAAATTAAGGAAAGAGAAGAAATTTTTTTATGACTTGGTAAGAGTATATAAAGAGTTTTCATAATTTTTCCTATTTTTTACGCAGAATAACCAGAGAAACAGTGTAATATTACAAGAGAAGAACACATCCCTATAACATTTGAAGAATATTTCAAAAAAATTTAAATATAACTTCAGTACCACAAAGTGTTTATTAAGAAATATGGCTTCCTAGGAGCCTTTTTCTGGAAGAAATATCTAGAGGAGAAAACAATTCGTCTAGATAAATATAATACTAGTTCATTTATTTATTTTCAACTATCTAAATTTCTGTAAAATTTAGAATGTTTTCACTATGTAGGATCATAATGTTTGAAATCATCCCTAGAGGATCTAGATGAGGATGTAATAATAATGGAGGAACCCATAATCTGGGAGAATATAATCCTTAATGTAGATGATACAGATCAGAAAGACTCTGTAGGTTGATGATGTTTACTAGTAGTTGAAGAATGTATTGATGAAAATTATTTTGAAATTTTTTCTGAAGTATATTTTAGAGGAATATGAGCAAGAGTTAAAATGATAAATAGATATACTAATAAAAAAACAACAATAAGAGTCCCTATATATCATTCTTTCAACACTATATAGCGATTGGTACTATAAATCTAAGGGTTTGGACCTGAATAACTATGTTCAATGGTGCCTCCAAGATAAATTGTTGATGGGAAGCTATAGGAAAAGAAATATGTGGTGGTACTTACCAAAAAATTGTAACCTTCTAGATGACTGTGGATAATCACAAGGCTAGTTAGCTATATAAAAGTATCAATACATATTAGGGGTTTCTACCCACTAATTTTCTCCCTTATTCTTTCCTTTTCCCAATATTTTAAATTTTGTGTTTTATTTTTTAATAAGAGACTATATATTACTTATTTTCATATAGGGATAAATTTTTATAGTATCCAAAAATATAAATAAGTAACATTAGAATCCAAATGATATGAGAATCACAACTTCCCAAATCCAGGGGAACTACTTCCATTAAACACAATTCCACATTCCATTTTAAAATATACTTGAAATATGTATATTTCTACTAAACATGATATATGATATAGATAAAACCAAATATAAGATAATTTTATAACTACCTTATTCAATTTTATTTTAATTTTCATTTAACATATTCATGTTTTAGTGATACAATTTTGGATAATAAAAATGACATCATAATAAAATAACAAAAATAAAAAATATTTTTTTACATTTCTAATTTATACTATGATTTTTTTATAGTTTTTAAGTTTTTTATAAATTTAATTTAGTTTAATATTGACATAAATATGAAAAATACCATTCTAGGTTGATGGAGGTTCATTGGTTCTGAAAATTGTTAGAATTAAATGAATTCTAGGTGAACACATAAATAATTTCATAAAGGATTCTACATTTGATCTAGTTTAATTGTTCTAAATAAAAAATAATGGAGTGGAACAAGAAATATATCCTGATGGAACATAATAATTAACAAAAATAGAATTAACCAGACCATATTAATTGAGTATCATCTATGGTAGATTCCATAATATCAAAGAGGGTGGCTCATATAAACTATAGTAAAACTAGCTGATTAGATATGATTTAGAAGTCTTACTATGAAAATAATAGAAGATGGGTTAATGTTAGCCATGAAATAAGAGTTATTGTGACATGATTATTGTCTTCCAAAGAATTAATTCTATTAATTGACTATTATAATTTATCCACGGGGATACCGAATATATGGGCCTTTTTTAGTTTCATTCTTAGATACAGTTCTTCAATAAGTTCATGGATCATATTTTAATGGGATAATTTCAATAACCGATGTAACAACCCGATATTTTATGATAAGTATTCTTTTTAATTTATTTTATGTCATGTGTATTATGCTACAACAAGATTATCTTGTGCTATACACCACACTGTATTAGCTTGAAGTATACGCAACACTATTCTTAGATTGTGTTACACACAATTTCAAGTTCATTTTATAATAGTGATTCTACGCAACATTGAGTATATATATGTATATATATTCAATGTATAAAGGAAATATGTTTGGATTATTTTATACGAAACAACGAAGGATTCTTTCACAACACGCAACCCTGACTTGCCTTGCATTACATGCAATTGCGACTTTCCTCGATAGCGTGTGTTGTACGCAATATCATGTCTCACTAAAAAATGATATATTGTTATAATATTATTATTAAATAGCCGTTATGAATAGTATTAACTAAATTCTTAATGTTATAACATTATTATTTCATCTTAAACATTTTCTAGAACATTGTATGTGAACAAAATAAAATTTTCGGGTAAAATAATTATTTTTCAAAAAATGATGTTTTGCCACCTTTTGATGGTGCACCCACTATAAATCTTGTTTTTGACATGTTTATAAGTTCAATTTAAAATAATAAACTTCTTATTTTGAATAAGGATATAAAAATTTACATTGGATAAAGTTTTGATATTTTTTTGATAACTTTCATATTTTAGTGAATAGTAAAAACACGCTATATTTTAATTAAAAACAACTTTTTTCATCATAATAATTTATATGGTAAATTATAATATTGATTCGAATTAATGTATAAATAGAATATATTTTTACCATTTAATATAATTTATGTCATTATCATTGATTTTACCTTGAATTCGTAGGTTAAATCAATTCAATATTTTGCAATGTTTTAAACAAAAACCCGTTTTCTTTCGACAACGGGATTAATTTTAATTTAATTTCTAAAACTTTTTTGTATTTAATTTGTAAAAATTTATTCCATATTTGGAATCACTGGGTCCAAATTATGTTAAAAATATACTTTTTATTTTTTAGGCATTATGAATAGTAACTACGGTAAATTTTATTTACCATAGTTAAATGTAAATCGGGCAATTAAGGGAAAATATAAGATTATAAAATTACCCTAACACCTTCCAAAATCCTATTGGTTGACTAAAAGTTTAAAAATATCACCTAAGGCTTAGATTAGATTAATTAAATGGACTTTTGTCCCTGAAATTAATTTAATTATTATTAAAACCAAAGAAAGTGACAACATGTCACTTTCTTAAATCTTATAAGTATAATAATTTTAGTTTAGAGATCAACATCATGAAACCTCGGATATAAATAGTCTCCAGAAATCTAAAACAATTATCTACATCATATGAATTTATTTAGAATTTTTAGGGATTAAATATTTATCATTAAAGGTGACATAATACTGATGTTGAAATTATTTTATTAAGATAAATATCAAATAAATGGTTTTAAAAATATTAAAATAAATATTATATGAACTATTAAATGTGCACCACTAATTTTCTAGATAAATATGACATGTTATGAATATGTTAAATCTTTTAGTTCGAACATATCTTCTGTATATTGTTTATTTAAATTCAAATAATTTAATAGTGTCAAAATTGACACTATTGTTATTTTATAAAAATAAAATATTATAAAATTGTTTAAAAATAACAAAAATATTTAAAAATTATAAATTTATATTTATATGGTCTAAAATTTCATAAAGATTCAAATTATGGAAGATTCACAAAACATATGTAATTATTTATAATAATTTAAAATTTAGAATATTATTACCACAAATAAAATTAAATTGATAAATAAGGATAAATCAAGTTGATAATGTTTAAAATAAATTCCAAACAAGTCTAAATTTTATTGGTTGATGATTTTACAACCCTATCTCATCTAATATTTGGATATGAGTCATTTTTTATGTTTTTTAGTGGGGTTGGGATTTAATATAAACTAATATTTCTTATATTTCCAATGGTGCCCATCTCCTCCCTTATAAAAGGGCACCTCCTCCCTCTCCTCCTCAAACCAATTTTAGCCTTCAAGATCAGAAAAAACAAGACAATTTCACTTCCCCACTTCCATAGAAACCTACTACAGGTACCGGTCTTCTCAAAAGACCAACTCTAGCTCCCTAAGAGAAATTTTAAAGGAGGCACTTCAAGAAAGAGGTAATACCTTCTACCGTTTTCATCAAGTTCCATTCTTCTTCTACTCTCTCTTCATTAGTTTTTTCATTGTGAAGTAATACCATCAGTATACCTCATATAATTATATGTTATTATAAATATGAAAAAACCCTATTTCACCTTCTATCCATCTTATGGAAAACAAAATCACCGCGCGTGCGTACGTACGGAATACCATCTCCATGCTGTGGTGTAATCTATTTTTCCACCAACACCTTACATGGATGGGTATAATGGTGTAAAGAATAACTATATATGGTTATTATAAAATCATACGGATTCTGATACATTATACCATACACACCAATTCTATTCAATAATTATGGGAACGATATCATCGCTCGTGCGTACGTACGGACTACCGTCTCCACGACGTGATGAGATTCATTCTCCATGTTAACCATAAATGAATGATAAAAAAGTTTATATAATGAATAATAACTAAATATATGAAATAATAATTCTAATGTATTTATTTATATATATATATATATGTATGTCATCTATTTAGTTTCATTCAATTCAATAAGGAAACGAAAACAGTGTTCATGCGTACGTACGGCCTACCGTCTCCATGAACGGTGTATTTCATTCCTTTTATCGATCTATAATATATATGTATATGATGAATATATATTATATATAAATCAGGATTTACATTCCGGAATTAATTAAATCAGTATATAATTAATAATATCAAGAACAAAAAGTCCAAAAATGTACGATAAATAAAACGATTTTACCCAAAACGCTTCTTTAACATGGAACTTACGAAAGAACGGGTAATATAAAGTCATAAGTGAACCATATATGATATCATAACAATGAATATGATTCTGTAATAATTCAATGACATTATTGAAATCATTATATAGGATTTTAGGAAACATACGAAGCATATCAGACCTAAATTAAGGGATAACTATTCAAATCTCGCTCTTATCCGATATTGTTTATTCGTAAGGATTTTCGGTGGTTTTTGTTATCATCCATGTCCCAATTTTTTGAAAAAAATCATGTATATTTAATTGAAATTTTACCCATTTTTTAATTTTATCACATGTTATGAAAGTAATCTTTCTTTTTTTACCACGCGAGGAACTTTTTTACTTTTTCGGCAAAAGTAAGAGAAGAATGTTTTTTCAAATTATACGGCATGAAAGGGTTTTTACGGTTTTATAAAGCCTTATTTTCCTGAAGCTTCCTCCAAAATATTTCATAACTATTTTAAAAAAATCCTTTTCATTTAATATTGCATGACATTTTCTAAAAAGAAAATGATTTTAAATAATAAAGGATATTTTCCTCAAGAATTTATTTCAAGTGTTTGATCAAAACCATTTTCCATCTAAGATGACAGTATTTCATAAGTGTATGTTTCAAGTAAAATGTCTTTATTATTTACATGGTTTCACTTTTATTATTATCAAATGATATCCATTTATTTTATATGGATTTTTTTATGATGGGATTATGTTTATGAAACCCATTTTATTCGTTGGGTTATTATGAATGATGTATGCTTATTTTGTGGCACAAGTAAAAATGATTTCATTATGAGATGGGTGGGCCCTATATCTCCATCCAATGCATTGGGTAAAGATTTATATCTCATGAGATAAACATGTCTGGATTGGTAAGTTAATTCGGTTCAGTAATACAGGACTAGAACATGATGTGAACTCGATTCAGAAAGGGACTTTGTTCACTAAGATGGTCTTGGCAGTAATGCCTTGGCTACTATGGAAGTCATATCATGTGTTTAATGGTTTCCACAATCACATGTTTTATTCCCATGATATTTTATCATGATTAATGTTTCTTTATGATATATTCCTTATGTACTGCCATGTTTTATGTCATTGCTCAATATTTTGATGTTTAAACATTATGTTCATGTTTTTAAGATCTAATGTATATGATTTATTTTTTTATCTATGATTACCTTTAGTGAGCATTTGAGATCACACTTTATATGTTTTCTCTTGCTCGGGATATAAAGAATGGTTTTAGGTAAGAAAACAAAAGGGGAAGATATTTATGGGAGATGTTGAAGATCTTTCACCACGATTAGAAGATTATGTTCTGAGTTTCCAAAGACACTAAACTATTATGGTCCTTGTGTTTCTGTTTTTGTTGTGTATTAAGTATTCCGCAAAAGTAATGTAATGTCCATGTATGTCAAGCTTTGGGCCTCTACAGTTGGTATCAGAGGAAATGATTAGTCAACCTTTGGAAACTAGGATGCGAAAAACTTTAGTAAAATACTAAGAGATATTTATAAGGTATGTCTAGGGATGTCCCTAAGGTTAAGTATATGTATAGGTTAGAGTCCTAGAATTATGTTTCTGCTCATGAATAACCTAGGGTGAACATAAGGTGTCATGGATTAAATAATATTTTATAAGTTAGACACCACATAAGTTACTTTTTATGATTATGTGGTTCCTCGTTATTTTAACTGTTTTTTACACTACGGTTTCTGGTCTTAGTCAATGGAGGGAATGATAAGAAATTCAATTAACATTGATTCCAATGGAAAAATTGGTGACTATGATCAATGAAATTATGTAACGCCTGGAGAGAAAGATATCGTGATTATGCTGAATCGTTCATCTCGATATATGATTAAAAAGGTAAACATTAGTTGTATTCCTATGTCATCAAATAAAAGGAAGATAGAATTTTATACATGTTAGCATGGTGAGGATCATAGACGAAGGAATATTGAGATTTATAAATAAGGGATGAAGAATCTTGAGGAATACCTCAAAAGTAGGGGAAGATGTTATCTTTGTGGAAAAAAGGGTCATAGATTGATAGATTGTTATGGAGTCCAATGTCTTATATGTGGAGAACATGGGTATTACCCAACTCAATGATCTGACCTAAGAAGTTAATTCTAAATCAAGGAAGGACTTATTCCATCAAAATCCTTAAAGAGAATGGATTGAAGTGTTTATGTATTGGTATTCAAGAATAATGTTGTTGAGGTACTTTTATGGTGTATTGGAATATTTTTGTAGTAGTCTATTGTGGTTTTCAGTAATTTTATGGTACCAGTAACCATGAAAAGTGATTCAAATATTTTGGAAAGCAGGTGATATGCACATAATGAAGGGATAAGGAGAAAATAAAATTTTTCATAGTATTCATTAGCTCATGACTGATATAAAGACTAAGTGATATTATGGTTTGAGTATATAGAATTTTTGGGATTTGGGTAATGTTTAAAGTGTTAAAATTTAACAACATTCATGTTTTCACTAAGGTTCAATGGGTATTCATTCTTCAAGAAAATACATGATTAAGGTATTCACGTGTTTTTAATTTTACCAACAAGATATATCTTATGATATATGGGGGATAAATGATGGCATTCATATGATTTTTATGTGACATTTCATGTAATCATTTTCTTTATACTATGAACTTGGACCGAAGTATTTTAGATAAGCCTAAAGATTAGAATGGATTATGTTGGACATAAGTTAGTATTGTTTAAGGATAAAAATTTTTTCGTTATTATTGATGGGATTCTATAGTAATATAGTTTTAGAAAAAGGAAAACCTGCAGGATGGGTGACAGCCCATCGCGTTAGACAAGGCTGTGGGAATCAAACCCACAACCAAAGTGTGACTAGCCTTTATCACCTACCACTGTCCTACAAGATTTCCTTGGTTAGTATAACTAGTTTTATTTTCTTAAGCGGTATGATATATGAAGTATAAGTTCATTTTTGTAATGGTATATGATTAACCTCACCATAGATGGACTTATGTATATTTGATAACTTTTGATAACCTTTTGTTTGAAACAGATGGAATGACCCATCATTCTATCACATGATCTGTTAACACCTCATGAATAACAAATTCAACTTCATTTCTTTAAGAGATTAAGTGGAAATTATTTAAAGCACGAACAACAGTGAGATTGTACCAAAATCAAGCAAGTATTTCTTCTAATTCAAAATTTTTAACTTTAGGGAAATGATATTGAAAACAAAAAATGTTTTCCTAGTGCTCTTATATCCGATTAATCAGATGGTACCTTAGATCATCACAAATTTATGGCTTTGTGATTGATGGCTTTTTCATATCCATGTTCTCTACCACTCTCCATCAGAACTTGATGGTTAGATTTTTCTTCCATATCCATATTTTCACCTATGTTCTCTTATATGGAAACCCAGTGATGAGTTGATTTGGGTAATCGTTACGTTTCATACTTTAGTTTTTAAAATTATGTTTTAGTATTCCTTTTTACGATGTGGGTTTCTATGAATAGTAAACGATTTATAACCTCGATGAATTTCGAGGGAGAAATTCATTTTAAGGGGGGTAGAATGTAACAACCTGATATTTTATGACAATTATTATTTTTAATTTATTTTATGTCATGTGTTTTATGATACAATAATATTATATTGTGCTATATGCCACACTATATTAGCTTGAAGTATACGTAACACTATCCTTAGATTGTGTTACACATAATTTCAAGTTCGTTTTATAATAGTCATTCTACGCAACAATGAGTGTATATATATATTTATTCAAAGTGTAAATGAAATATGGTTGGATTCTGTTTTACGGAACAATTAAGGATTCTTTCACAACATGCAACCCTGAAATGGTTTGCAATACACGCAATCACGACATTCCTCGATAGTGTGTGTTGTACGCAATATCAAGTTTCACTAAACAATGATATATGGTTATAATATTATTATGAACTATCCGTTATTAATATTATTAACTAAATTTTTAATTTAATAACATTATTATTTCATCTTACACATTTTCTAGAACATGTTATGTGAACAAAATAAATTTTTCAGGTAAAAGAAGTATTTTTCAAAAAATGCAGTTTTGCCACATTTTGATGGCGCACCCACTTTAAATCTAGTTTTTGAAATGTTTATAAGTTCAATTTTAAATAATAAAATTCTTATTTTGAATCAGGATATAAAACATTACATTGGATAAAGATTTGATATTTTTCTGATAACTTTCATATTTTAATGAATAGTAAAACATGCTATATTTTAATTAAAAAAACTTTTTTCATCGTAATAATTTATATGGTTAAATTATAATATTGAATTATTTTAAAGTATAAATAGAATATATTTTTACCATTTAATATAATGTATGTCATTAGCATTGATTTTACCTTGAATCCGTTGGTTAAATCAGTTCAATCTTTTTGCAATGTTTTAAACAAAAACTTGTTTTCTTTCAACAACGGGATTAATTTTAATTTAATTTCAGAAACTTTTTTTATAGAATTTGGAAAAATGGATTCCATATTTGGAATCAATGGGTCGAAATTATGTTAATAAGCTACTCTTTATTTTTTAGGCATTATGAATAGTAACTACAGTAAATTTTATTTACCATAGTTAAAGGAAAATCGGGTAATTAAGGGTAAATATAAGATTATAAAATTACCCCAACACCTTCCAAAATCCTATTGGATGACTAAAAGTCGACCCATATCACCTAAGGGTCGGATTAGATTCATTTAATGAACTTTTTTCCATAAAAATAATTTAATTATTATTAAAACCAATGAAAGTGACAACATGTCACTTTCTTAAATCTTATAAGTATAATAATTTTAGTTTAGTGATACACTTCATGAAACTTCAGATATAAATAGTCTCCAAAAATATAATAAAATTATCTACATCATATGAATTTATTTAGAATTTTTAGGGATTAAATAATTGTCATTAAAGGTGATATAATAGTGATGTTGAAATGATTTTATTAAGAGAAATATCAAATAAATGGATTTAAAATTATTAAAATAAATATTATATGAACTATTTAATGTGATACACTAATTTTCTAGATAAATATGACATATTATGAATCTATTAAATCTTTTCGCTCGAGCATATAATCTGTATATTGTTTATTTAAATTCAAATAAATGAATAGTGTCAAAATTGACACTATTGTTATTTTATAAAAATAACATATTATAAAATTGATTAAAAATCACAAATATATTTAAAAATTATAAATTAAACTTTATATGGTCTAAAATGTCATAAAGTGTCAAATTATTTAATATTCACAACACATATGTAATTATTTATAATAATTTAAAATTTATAATATTATTACCACAAATAAAATTAAATTGATAAATAAGGATAAATCAAGTTGATAATGTTTAAAATAAATTCCTAACAAGTCTAAATTTTATTGGATGATGAGATTAAAACACTATCTCATCTGATCTTCATATATGTGTAATTTGGAAAGTTTTTATGTGGGGTTGGAATTTAAAATAAAGTAATATTTCTTATATTTCCAAAGGTGCCCCTCTCCTCCCTTATAAAAGGGCTCCTCCTCCCTCTCCTCCTAACACCAATTTCAGCCTTCAAGCTCGAACAACCCCTGCCAATTTTACTTCCCCACTTACTTAGAAACCTACTAAAGGTACTGGTCTTCTCAAAAGACCAACTCTAGTGCCCTAAGAGAAAGTTTAAAGGAGGCACTTCGAGAAAGAGGTAATACCTTCTTCCGTTTACTTCAAGTTCAATTCTTCTTCAACTCCCTCTTCATTAGATTTTTAATTATTAAGTAATAAAATAAGTATCCCTCATATACGGATATGTTATTAAAAATATTAAACAACCCTATTTCACCTTCTATCCATCCTATGGAAAACAAAATCACCGCGCGTGCGTATGTACGGAATACCGTCTCCACGCCGTGGTGTAATCTGTTTTTCCACCAACACCTTACATGGATGGGTATAATGGTGTAAAGAATAACTATATATAGTTATTATAACATCATACTGATTCTAAAATATTATACCACCCACTCCAATTCTATTCAATAATTATGGGAACGAAATCATCGCTCGTGGTTACGTACGGACTACCGTCTCCATGACACGATGAGATTCATTCTCCATGTTAACAATACATGAATGATCATAAAGTTTATATAATGAATAATAATGAAATATATGATATAATAATTCCACTATATTTATGTGTATATATATTTATCTCATCTATTTAGATTCATTCAATTCAATAAGGAAACGAAAACAGCGTTCATGCGTATGTATGGCCTACTGTCTCTATGAACGGTGTATTTCATTCCTTTTATCGATCTATAATATATATGTATATGATGAATATATATTATATATAAATAATGTTTTAAATTCAGGAATTAAGTAAATCAGGATATAAGTAATAATATCAAGAACAACATGTCCAAACATGTACAATAAATAAAATGATTTTACCCAAAACGTTGCTTTAACATAGAACTTACAAAAGAACGGGTAATATAAAGTCATAAGTAAACCATATATGATATCATAACAATGAATATGATTCTTCAATAAGTCAATGACATTATTTAAATCATTATACAGGAGGTTCGGATACGTATGAAGCATATCGGACCTAAGGTAAGGGATAACTATTCCAATCTCGCTCTTATCCGAGATTGTTTATTCGTAAGTATTTACTGGGGTTTTTGTTATCATCCATGTCCATGTTTTCTAAAAATGTTTTCATGTATGTTTAATGGAATTTTTACCCATTTTTTAATTTTACCACATGTTATGAAAGTAATCTTACTTTTTTTTACCACACGAGGAACTTTTTGACTTTTTCGGCAAAAGTACGATAAGAATGTTTTTTAACTTATATGGCATGAAAGGATTTTTACGGTTTTATAAAGTCTTATTTTCATGAAGCTTCCTCAAAAATATTTCATGACTATTTTCAAAATAATCCTTTTCTTTTAAAATTTCATGACATATTGTGAAAATAAAATGATTTTAAATAAGAAAGGATATTTTCCTCACGAATTCATTTCAAGTGTTTGACCAAAACCATTTTCCATCTAAGATGACATTATTTCATATGTGTATGTTTCAAGTATAATGTCTCTATGATTTACATGGTTTCACTTTTCCTATTATTAAATGATATCCATTTCTTTTATATGGATTATTTGATGACGAGATTATATTTTTGAAACCCATTTAATTCGTTGGGTTATTATGAATGATGTATATTTATTTTGTTGCACAAGTAAGAAAGATTTAATTATGATATGGGTGGGACCTATATCTCCCTCCAATGCATTGGGTAAAGATTTATATCTCATGAGATAGACATGGATGGAACGGTAAGTTAATTCGGTTCAGTAATACAGGACTGGAACGAGGAGTGAACTCGATTCAGAAAGGGACTTTTTCCACTAAGATGGTCTTTGCAGCAATGTCTTGGCTACTATGGAAATCATATCATGTGCTTAATGGTTTCCATAGTCACGTTATTTATTCCCAAGATATTTTATCATGATTAATGTTTCTTTATGATCTATGCCTTATGTAATGCCATGTTTTGTGTCATTTCTCAAGATTTTGATGTTTAAACATTATGTTAATGTTTTTAAATTCAAATGTATATGATTTGTTTTATTTTATCCATGATTACCCTTACTGAGCATTTGAGCTCACCCTTTATATGTTTTCATTTCCCCAGGATATAAAGAAAGGTTTTAGGTAAGAAAACAAAAGGGGATGATCTTTATGGGAGATGGTGATGATATTTCACCATGATTAGAAGATTATGTTCCGAGTTTCCAAAGACACTAAACTATTACGGTCCACGTGTGTTTGTTTTTGTTATGTATTATGTATTCCACAAAAGTAATGTAATTTCTATGTATGTCAAGCTTCGGGTCTCTACATCCGATAATTTAAAATAGGGGTGGATAGTTTTTGGAAATTAATAACTTTTATTAAAAGAGGGGAAATGAGATATTTTATTGCCATTGAGGAAGTATCAATGATGTATGAAAATTATCATTTGAATGAGATCTAATGGGAAATGGGTTTAGGAAGTTCTCAAATGTTAATATCTAGATTCCCCTAGGATTAAACATATTTAAAACTTAGAACTGGTTGTTTTGATTTTATTTAAGTGATATTTTCAATTAAAATAAAAAATAGGTCTGAAAATATATAAAATGGAGTAATATGTGCTGACTATCTTCTTTGGCATCAATACTTAGGTATATGAAAGAAAATTTTTTCAAATAATTGAATTCTCTATATTTTCTTGAAGGGAGATAGACTATCTATTTGGGGGTGATATGAGATAAATTTTGTATGTTTCAATGTGATTCATTTTAGAAATTAACCCCTTAAGTACTTTGATACTGTGGAAATTTAACCATTCAAATTTTATGATAATTTGGAAATAAATTTTTAAATGGATCTCTATTTTGATTTTCAATGTTTTTATTCACCTTTATTTTGATATGGAATAATAATATATTTACTATCAACTATTTAATATATCTAACTAAATTTTGGTAAATCAATTGATTTTCATTGTTTGATAATGAACATAATCATTTCCATAACATAATTTTTTTTCCTGCATTATAAGGATTTTTAAATTTCATGTTTTTATAAGTGATACCCATTATAATGATCCAACATTAACTATAAGTAATTTAAAATAGGGGGATCATAAAGATTTGACATATCATAAGACTCTGTCATATTATAAGGCTTCAAACCATTGTTAAAAAATATCTTTTTTATGATAAGAAGTATGCTTTAGAGAATTCTCCATGGTCTTTAAGCTGAGATTTGATACACAACATCAACACATTTGAATTAATTAAATGGACTCAACACCAATTTTAATTACATGCAACATAATCCCATGATGTTTTCACTTAATCCCATTTACTCAATGATCATAAATTATCATGCATGCAAACCCCTTGAAAATCAATCAAAATCCATTTCATAATTGCAGAACTAATCAATTCACATAGATTCTTTTAAAAAATTTATGTAATTTGATCATGCTAAGGGAATGAATCAATAAGAATATTTTTGTGATACCTTCCTAGAGATATCAGGTCTAGTGTACTAGGTAGATGAAACCCATCTTAAGTTGAAAAAGAACTCAAAACTCATCATATAAATTTATAATAAACGAGGAATAATAAAATTAACAATTATAAATTGATTTTTTTTATCACATTTGAGAATGTTTGGAACCTTAAACTTTATCCATGTTTCTAAATTAATTATGGTTTAATGTAATTCCTTCTTCACATCTAATTCTATTTTCACATTGTACATCCATTTTTTGTTGTGGGATTCTCTCTAATCCAATTTTATGTGGGTTTATTCATCTCTATGAATCTCTAGAAATATCATGATTCGGGATGATGAAGTAATAACACATTATATGTGGTCCAAAATACAGTTACAATGATGCTCTTGAATGTTTTTTTCAATTATCTTTTTTTTATAATGTGAGACAGTAAGGGAAGAGTGTGAGTGGACAATAATCACTCAAATTTTTTATCTATTATAATTCACTCCTTTATTATTCTACACCTTAATTGATACAATATTTTTTTCACTCTTGATACCAATAAAGGAAAATTAATTCCTAAATTCAATATAATGTGGTCTCTAATAGGTTGTTTTTGTACCTTCCTGCTCTCGATTTCCAAGTAATTTCACTTAATTCCCCACATAAAATAAGGGAATTGCTGAGGTTCTCAAGGATACCTAGGCATACATGTGACTTTACTCTTAATAATTAGTGAAATATGAGTTGATTAATGACATTGGTTTTATTTTTTAATTCAGTTAGTTTTTATCAATAGATAATTATTATGCAATGCATTGGCATTCACTGAAGCTCTATTCATAAAGCATTCTAATTCATTGTCTTTTACTTTCATTTTGTTTTAATTTCATAAAAATAACCAAAATGAAAAACATTTAGTTAATTCTTAAATATTAAGAAAATAAATATATGAATATATGGTGTAAATTAGTTACGAATTATCCTTTGAATTCTTGATAATGACACTGGTGAATCCCACTATGTTTTATTCTCTACTTTTCCAATTTTGTTTGGGAGGACCATGAAATCCAGTAACTTCAATATTATGGTAAAATATATTTTTTTCTTGAAAAAGATAATTATTGCAATATAAATATATTTCATACACATAAATAAGTTTTTATAGTCAACCATGTAGGGTTGTAATGTAAAAATAGAACATGTTGTTCAAGGATGTGGTCGTCTGCACATACACATGATGACATTTTCTATTTTCAAACTATTTAGAATAAAGGTATAAAAGTGATATTTCATTAGTATAAGAAATTTTATTTATATTAATAATATTTATGTTATTATAAATTCCTTAATATAATTAATTTTATGGAGAAATGGACGAAAATAATTAACATATCTAGATTGAGAACATTTTCACTCCCTTTAGAAGTTCACCCTTGTGTAACACCTTACGACTACATAGATTGGAATTTTTCCTAGTCAAAGGATTCAATGGAATTGGTATAGGAATGATTATATAATAGGTTAATTTTTTATTTATCCGATTCTATTTTCTATGTTGATAAATAAATTTATCTTCTTTTATAAGTGATTGAAAAGGAATGTTTGCAAATACACATTACATTTTGAATGATGACATGAGAATATTCATCATTAAATTGATCCAAATGTATTAAATAATTAGTTTTGGGGAGGGATATGGTTTATAAATCATATGAAATACATTTTTTCACGTTTTTTAAATTGGTTTCATGCCTTTTAATTCAACATTTTTACATAATAATATTTTTGGTTTTTACCTTGGTAACTAGTTTTTTCAAAACATTTTTATATATTATTAAAAATATTATGTCCACCATATTACCTAATTGTGATATTTATAAAATAAATTTAATAACCATATAATCTAATTTATAATTAAGATAAGATAAAATTAAATTTTAAATTAAAACTTTTAATATATATATATAAACTATTTTTAGGAATAACATTTTTTCAACATTAATTCTTCTTCATATTATATGAAACCAATTACCAATTAATAGAGTGGTAATATTTTTTATAAATGTCTCAAAATAATATCTAATTAATTATATAAAGTAGAAAATATTAATTTATTAGATAAAAATTTCACAATATTAATAAAATAATCCACTGAAAAAAACCTTTCTCCATTATCAACAGCATTACAGTTAATATTATTAATATTAATTTAATACCTAAAAAATTTTATTTAACTTATTAAATAATAATAATCTTTTTATATAAAATATGGAATTTATTTTTATATTTAATTTCTATAATTGGTGAAAAATAATTTCAAGATAAATAAATATAAATTGTTTTATGAGTAAATTATTATTTATGTTTTGAAAATTTTAAACGTCGGTTTTATAATTTTATAATAGAATATTTAAATGATTTATTTTACATTATAGATATATATATTTACATTAACTTTTTTCAAAAAATAGTTATTTCATTCATGTATTATGGTTATTTAATTAAAGTAGAAAATATATATTTTTTTACAATTCCCCAAAAAATGATTTATTTTAGAAAAATATCAATAATTCAGCATAACATAAATTCAAAATATTAATCAAAAAATTCATTTCATTAAAAAACATAATATTATAAAAAATTTATAAGAAATTAAATGAAAATACATCATTTAATGAAAACATCTTTTGTTGTCAATATCCCTTTTAAAAATTTATGTTTTCTCAATCCTATTTTTTAGGAAATTCTTTATTAAATATATATTTTTATTTAAAATTTATATTATTGTTTACAATTTTACTAATAATATTAATCTAATATGTATTAGATCATTTAAATTTGGGTTTCATGTCGAGAAACCTGTTAAACATATTATTAATTCAGAGTAAAATATATTCCAAATTCTCTTTGTGTTATAGTTTCCCCCATTAAATATATTGCATCATAAAAATTTTAATTATCATTCACTAAAGAAATAAACTATGTTAAATTTAATAACTCGTGATATATCATCAATTTAGATACCAAACTCAAAATCATAGTTACTACAAGACTTGTAATTTCTCACATAATTGGAATGTACTGTGTTTTTTTATATAAATAATTTATAAAAATATTCTTCGTTATTGATTATAGGATTTTTATAAGGGCATACGTTTCACAAAATTGTTTTTGTGATCTTATTTGAACGAAAATAAAAAAATCAAAATGGTTAGTATAATATAAAACAAAATCATATTAAAAGGTCATATGAAGGTAAACAAGTCAATCTTAATATGTCTCGTCTAGTGAAACCTTCAACTGAAACTATGATATTTTCTATTTTTTCATGATATACTTATATCAACATAAAAATATCTATGTTTAACCTTCGTTTTCAGGGTCATAATACTATTATTTTTCCTAAGCTGTACATTTATATTTCAAATCAACAAATTCTATTTGAATTATATATAATGGTTCATAAAAAGAATGTTTGTTGACCCATGAGTATCCCTCGAGAGTTTCTAAACAAGAGTGTACTATTAAGCCCACTTTTCATTCAATGCTTGAATATCCAGTTGATATTCAATATTCATTTTCATAGTGATTACCATAAGGGTAATATGTGTCACTTACACATCCACATTCTAGTATCTAGAGAAGGATGTGATTTCTAGGAAACCTCAAAATCACTATATTACCAAAACAATAGGTTTATATCTTATTAATATACATATCATTGGGGTTCTTTCTTATTTTCTACAGTCTTAATCCCCCAAAATAACTAATATAGTTATAAAATTGTATTAAACCCTACTCTGATATGAAATAAGGTGCTTGATACCCACACTCCTATATCTGGTGCTAAAAACACTTTTATAAACATTGACATTCAAACAAATTGATATAAACCTATCAGTATTTAACATGATTTATGGTTGTTAAATATTTCATCTAATAAATAATCATGAAATCCAAATAATGGTTGTATTATTGTCTTTGAGAATAGTTACATGGGCTCTTTATTTTATGGTACATATGATCATTTCTCCATAATTGGGCCACACTAGACCACTTATAGACTTATCATAACTTAAACTCATCTTCATAACTTGGGGAATATATACATAATAATGGGATGAGCTCAAACAGTCATCAAGGGGAAATAATCAACAACACTTAATTAAGGGTAGATCATAGGCATATGGAAAATCATGGGAATGAGAGAAATATATATTTAAAAAGAATATGAAATAATATGATTTATCCGTAAGAATTTATATAATAACCAATAGTATCAAAATATCATACATATACCATTTCATAAGAGTTTAGAAACATGAAAAATTTATAATGATTTGTGGTGGCATATCATAATCAAATAACATAGTACTATGGACTGGAGGAAAGTGTATGTAATCATAAAATTTAGGTGCAGGTGTTATACAGGATTATCATAATATACTGGTCTTGGGATGACAACTTTTGTAAATTATTAGACTTGGGATACTATCTGTGAATCCTTCTGGGATTTTTAAACTATCCTTGTACCCTATTGAGCTTGGGCTATGACTCATCTAACCTCTTGGGCTTACATTACTACCAATGTATGATGGTGAAAATATAAACATTATGTTATTTTAAATAATTTAAATGATTTAAAATTAATTTTCATAAATTCAAATATCCAAGGACTGATTGGTTCAGTATCTAGTGAATATAGATACATAATGATCTTAATATACAATATTTCCACAACCGAACTCATCTATAATCCCTTCTAGAAATTTAAAAAATTAAAGCTATTTTTATAAGATATATAAATTAAAAACATATAAAAGGGGTGAGATTAGATGCATAGTATGTAAAAACATATCATGATGAGTCAGACCATAAAAATGAAAGAGAACATAAAGAAGACATAAATATCTTGATAAATGACCATAAGTCAATAAATTATCATAATAAAACAGAATATTATAGTAGGATCATTAGGAAAATTCATAAGATATATTATGGATAAATATATATATCAATAATTATAAAAAATTGGACTATGATATAATGGTTTGAAATATATAAAAATATAGCATAATGATGAAAACATGAAATTTCAAGAAAATACAATTATTCTTGAAAATTTGGCATAACATGATAAACAACATGAAAATGTAGAACAATCATAAAAACTAAAATTCTTGTGGAAAATTTGTCTTGCTTCATGACAAAAAAAATTACCTGTGAACAATGATTCCCCATTATAATTCACATACTAATAATTTGAATAAAGTTTATTGTATCTCATATACATGAAAACATGGTAATAAAGATTGACTTTTATCATTCATGAAACATTTCAGGTGATATAAAACCTTAACCAATGAATTGGAGAGTGATAAATAACCCCACACAATACTGACCATACATATTTCTTCCACATAAAATCATTCATAAATATATCATAATAAAACCATGGAAAAGTAATGTTATTATTAAACCATTAAAAAAATTGTGTAAAATTAAATTAAAAAATCACTAAATAATGAAAAAAATCATCTTCCAAAAGGAATCATATCATAATAACAAAAATAGGGTGATAAAAACATCACATTATGATAGATAATACTTGGATGGACAATAGATGTGAAAATAAAAAGAAATCACAAAACCATTTTAAATCATTAAAATAAAAATTACTTCTGAATCCTTTTTTTGAAATGAAAGAGAATTATTTTTAAATATTTAATATAACATACTCTTAATTAATGTTCCTTCCCAATATGTAAAGTGTTAAAAAAATATTTCAAAAAAATTTTAATACATTTAATTTTAAAAAAAAATATTATATAATGAAACTGTTAAAAATACAAATAATTTTCAGAACAGATTGTGGAGTGGATGATCAATAATTGTATTTTGGTTGGATGGAAAAACATTATGAACCGTTGGAAATAAATTTATTTAAATTCCTAATCATTAAAATTTTGTTGAAAACGTTTTCTAAAAAATTAATTAATGGGATTGAAATGATAATTATAGAAAAAACAGTTTAATTATAAACTACAGAAATTAGAATATGGGTTAGATGAAAAAAAATATGTGGAAGAAAACCCACTAAAATTAATGGGAATTATTCTTAATAAAATTCATTTTAATAAAACAATAAAATCACCAAGTAAGAATAGATTGGTGTGAGACATGATTTACCGTAATAAATTTAGGTGTAATTACAATATAAATTATTCAAATGATATAATTAATCATTCATTGATGATAATAGTCATAGAAGTGATGGTATGGCACAAAGAAAATATTTGAGTCACAAATACCCATTACCGCCTCTTTAACTATTGAATAAAACCCCTATGAGGGATAGGAAATTTTTTAAAACATTTAATATAATAAAATATAAAATTTTCATGAAGCAAAATGACAATAGGAATGTATTTATTCCATTTAATTGAAAACATGGTGTATAGATTAAACATATCTGAAGGGATTCAAATTTGAGACAAATAAACCACTACAAATTTATAAACATTCGAATAAAAATCCATTATAAGATACAGATTGTAATCAAACATCAAATAGCATGATAAAATAATAATTCATGTCATGATATCACAATAAAGTATTATGTATAACACATAAATAAAAAGATGGTCATAATACCTAACATGTCACAAATTGAGAAATTTTAAGAAGAAATCCCTTACCTATACACATGAACTCCATGTAAATTATTTTCAATATTGTGTAATAAATATAGGAATATTAATTAACTATTTCATAACCCCAATATTAAATATATTTATAAATATTATTCAATACAAAAATTCCCCTCATGTGTGATATTGTTGTAATTTTTTTATACATTGAGTGATAATATCTTCAACCATTTGTGCATGCAATAAAATGATGATGTCATTACCCATTTGATAGAGCTAATAATAAAAATGTCTTTAATATGTATGTTAATGATTTAAACCCCACCAATTTGACATTAAATGTGAATTGCATCATTTTTAGAATAATGAAACGTTTTTGGGTAAATTGTTAAAATGCCATAATTATGGAATTTTGACTATTTTAAATTGTATTATATATTCTAGGATTGCAGGTAATGGAATTTTCATGCTTCCAGCTTTTTTCGTGGAGCAACACCAGATTTTGGAGAAATAAAGAAGAGCTGAAAAATAATATAGAATCCGTAAATGACATTTAATGACCTTACACATCGTGACCACTTAAAAAATAATTTTCTACATGAGACATGTCGTGACTTTAGAACACGCCAGGAAAAGAAATTACACGTTGTGTACTCTTAGTAAACATATTTTAGTGAGTCAGATAGTTAAACTAGAAAATGATATTAATGATACACGGCATAGAAAACTGATCTAGAGTACACGACGTGTAACCCAGGCACATGTCATGTACTCAGTGATGCACAAAAAAAGGTGATGCATATGCAGTTTTAACAGGGTTTTCCTGTAAAATCCACCCCTTGGCATCTATTTGAATTCAATCTGGTATCAATAAGAGCAAATCCATACCCAACAGGTCCTCCAAATTTCCGCCAACCGATCCGAAACCCTCATTCACTGTGGTAGATTTTGAGTCCCTTATGAATATGTCATCCAACAATTCAGTATTGAAGAACATGGAGGATTCTTTTGTGATGCGTGACTAAGTCTCATGTGGTTGCAGATGAAGACACATGATATACACTCTCCTCTGACTTGTGATCTCATTGTGTAATCTCTTTTTGAATTTCTTTTAAACTTATGTCATTGAATGCATCGGTTTTTTTTCTTGAATATAAATTCACTTTATTTATTCGGATGGTTATTATGTCTATGAATGAAATTAATCAACTTCAATATTTAAATTTCATTGGAAAGGCCTTTCTGTTGAGCATAGTGGTTTCGATTGTGTTTTATTTCTTAGAGGCATTCAAGTAATTGAATCACTTCAATAAGCAAGAAAAAAATCATATTAAGGTCTTGATATGATGTCTAATCATATTTGAGTGTTCACTTGGGGGTTCTTGGAGTTTCATTTAGAAATTCAATTAAGAAAAAATATTAAAAAAGGAAGAGGGGAGTGTCCGAGAGGTTTAAGTTGTCTATGACCACTTTTTCAAATAAAATTGTCAAATCGATTTTATTTTTTGTCAATTTTTCTGTCTTTCCATTCAATTTTTTTCACATTAGTATCAATTCTGTTTCCAAACATTTAATAAAATCCTCTAATTTCCCTTATTGTGAAAACTAACAAAAACAAAAGTGACAATTTGCAACTCAAATTTCAACTTCCTCGAGAGACAACCCTATAGTCACCACTATACAATATTAGAAGTGGAAGAATGATTGTTGAGGATTTCATGAAAAAAACCCTCACATAACAACTATTTGAAGAAAATTTATATCATTAAAGATAATATAGCATATAAATTTAATTTAATGTAAAAATAGTTATAGTATTCCATAATTGTTTTAGTTATGTGGTGTGAAAACAGAATAGGAGTGAAATTATTTCAGTGATTTTAGTGAAAAAAATGATTCTTTAAAAATAATAATATATATATATATAAGATAAATATTCTAGAAACTATATGATGGTTATGATATAATTATTATATTATAATAATGTCATTTTTTGTGTTTCTATTTTCATCCATGTTAGTGTTTTATAGCATCATTCATATAGGTGGTTAAACTAAAGAAAACACGAACAACCATTAACCTGATTAGTAAGTATGGTTATAGAGGTTTTTTTAAATGTAATATCATTAAAATGGATATTATAGAAATTATTTTATATTTTAATTTTTTCTGGTTTTGATGATTTATGGATAATAAATTTAAAACTATAAAAAAAATTATTCTTCATGTATGAGGTAGTGTGTGCACACACACAATTGACATACCTTTATTTTTATAAGTGGATTGAAATAATTATATAATTCATTTAGAATTAATATAAAAAATATAATTGTAATAATAATATTGAATTCATCATATTATTATGGAGATAGAATATTTGGAAGAGTAATATTTAGAAGAAAACCTTAAGTAATCGATAATACTTACATTGGCGACATGATATTTCTTTGGAAGTCCCCTTGAAAAAGAAGGGAATAGGCTAATTAATATTGACCATGGGATTATGTTAGTTAAAGGGGTTATAGGTAGATTATAATGGAATATATTTTAAGATTAATTTTATGGTATTTGAATGGTTTAATTGGTGTAATTGCTCCAATTTAATAAGAGATGAAAATGGAACTTTTGGAAACACCCAATAAGTTAAATATCGTGATGGAAATATTTCGAGATCAATAGATCCAATGTTTTAAAATAATCAATTTATTGGTATGGTGGGGTATATGAAGTCTCAACAATGTTTTTTCAAACATTTTTTAAAAATGTTATATGGTTTTTTACTATTATTTTTTAAAACTTTACTCTATTACCAAAAAATAGGTATTTAGTTTTTAACTAAATGATTTTATGTTTTATTGAACATGAAATATAATCCATATAACCAAATTTGGTTGTGATGGAACTATATTTAACAGATATTTAATCCAATTAAATTTTTTAATATTGTGAGAATAACTTAAAAAATAAAACAAATAATGTTTATAAAAACATTTTTAATAGAAATATGAAATTTTATTCATTATGGATTCTTAATAAAATTTTGTATTTATTACCAATGAAATGAGTTTTAATATATTTATTATATATTTAAAATTATATTTAATTTATTATTTTATGTACTTAAATTTATTTAATTTTGATATTAATTTATTTAAATTAATAAAATAATAATTTTAAAAATAATTATTTCACTATTATTGTGGAAATTAGCATTATTCCTTACAATAAAAATTTTATACCAAAAATAAAATTTTCCATATTAAATAATATGAAAATTATTACCTCAAATATTCAGATTGTTTTTTCAAATTTATATTATATGCATGTGGATATTAATCTTAATGCTATCACATGAAAGGCGTAAAACCCTGTTTTTTTAGAAAAGCCTATTTTAAACAATAGTGTTTAGTATATTAGAAAAAATTATAAATGTAATTGATTATAATGATATTAACAATATTTTATTTTTTTTAAGGAGTGTTATGTGATATTTAAAAAATCAAAACCTAATTTCCCCATGTATATATATAATTAGTGAAACAGATGTAAATTGTTTTCATAAAATAATATTTTTTTTATAAAAGGATATTAAAGTGTTTTAATATAGAAACACGGTTTGGATTCACCATTAATAGTGGAAATATTGTTTTAATTTTTAAATATTAATTCTTTTTTATTCAAATACTTGAACTTGTTATATTTCTTGACCTGCACAATGATATCTCACGGTCTCACTCCATTTGTAGAAATAATAAGGGAGAGTATAGGAAACAATATTAAAATGATTTGGTACAAAGACATAATCCACTACATTTCTTTATTCACCCAACATGGATGCTTCACTATAATCATATTCTGAATTAAAATAGTTTTGTAAGAAACTGTTTATACACCCTAGTAGTTGATCCTTTAGTTGATCTAGGTTATACCCCCCAAAAATAAAAAAAATTTTCCTAAGTTGTTGAAACCCCATAACTATATTTTATTCACCACAAGCCTGTTTAGAAACTATTTATATCTCATAGTCATAAGATCTTTCTTATAATTGGTTTTTATCTTTCTATTTTAATATATTTTTCTCTAGGTCACTTCTTCACCAACGTATTCTGAACTGCCTCCCTAATATTTTTTGACCAACTATCCACCTTCTGTACAGTTCATGATAATTTATAGGAAATGATTAGATCTTCTAGTATTTATCATGTTCTTCTAATATTTAGTATATGATCAGGGTTTCCACAACCAATCAAGTTCTCATGAAAGAATTATTCCTACTATCTACAAAATTCTTATCCCTAATCAATTGTGATCAAGAGATGCATACAATTTCATATTAGCGCATTATTTAATAATTACATGGGTCTTCGAAGAGAATGATTATTCTAATGCATACAATGCTGGTTCATATGAATCGAACAAACCCCAAGTACAAATGAATTTTTTTATTATTTATTTATTTTCTGCTCAAATATGTATATTCTGAATGAATGATATTATTTAATATTAAAGTTGTTCTATAAAAAATACACATGATTGTGGTTTATTCAGTGAACTGAAATTACATTACACATGTATGATATTATCCAAATAAATATGACTTCATCAACATAATGCCTGTTTATGAAAATCATAAAAAGAAATACAGCTTCACGCTAGGATATTTTTATTCACCTTCTGGTTTGTTATCTTCTCAAAATCATATTTATTCCTATAATATAAAGTGTTTTTAGTTAATGGACCTTTCATAATATCATCACATGATCCTATAAAATCCTCTTCACATGACATAGGTAGCCCACAGGTTTGTTCTACACATGAATAAAATTCTTGGTGACTTACACTACTTTATATAAAAAATATAAATTATTGATTAACCCTTTGTATAACACACTATATATTATGATAACAAGAATTTTTTCATGATTTTACTTTCATCTTTCATGAAACCTAGGTTAAGATCATGGGTTCATCCTTTAATTCATGAGAAAAGGATATTCCATAGGTACATGCTTCTATATCGATGCAAAACAAAGGAGGTTCGTGAGGTATATTTCCATCAAATGGAAGAAACACGTGGTTGTTTTATACTTAATAAAACTATGGTTGTTCAAGGAACTATTTCACTTGAACATGTCACATTAACTTCTCTTCCATTATCTGAATATATCACATGGAGTATTTGTTTCCCAAAAATGAGAACTCTCTCAATTATTTTGAATAACAAAAAATTATTCTCATATTTGTGCCTCTAATTATATCGACATGTTCTCTCTATTTATCTGCTACTATCCATGGTGAGTAGAGGCTTCTCAAAGTTATTAAGATCTCATTTAATGTAAATACTCTTAAAATATAAAACATCATTCCATTTGATAGAGGATATGTGATTCATGTGATCACACCACATGATCATGAGACATCTCATTTGTAACATCTTAACCTTTTTGGATATGTATCGTTCACATTTTAGGTATTATTTTAGGTTTTTTCCAAACTTGGTTGGGTATTTATTTGGGGATACTTTTCGTGAATTTTTAGAATTATGAAAGTTCATGTGGTTATGCATGATTCGTACACTATGATGGAAAACCATACATTATTCCCTATGAAATGTTTCCCCTTTGTGACCCATAGGAAGGTGGAGCATGGATTGGCCAAACAGCGAGGCTACGCTCCAGAAACAGTGAACCCTAAAATAGAAGGTATTTTCATAGTTGGACCTAGGTTTTGATCCTAGATCTCATTAATCATTATGAATTCCACCGATATACATTGAATTATGTGTTGGGGTTTCGAGATAGTTTGTCAATGATCTTGTGGTAGGTGGTCTAAAATCTAATTATCATTGTCTTGATTATGATAACGTATATGTAATATTTCTATTACATTTCCATATAGTATAATTTAATTTAAATTAAAAAGTTCAATTTTATTCCCATGTGATTTTGAGACCATTCAATGTGGGACCCATTGGAGTTTTGAGACTTAGAATGATGGAAATCCATGGGGTGTTCCAATACACATGAAATTATGCTTTATGAATTGTGAAAAAATATAATAATAGGTTAAATAATTTAACTAAATCCTTATTTCTGGGTTTTACAATGGGAATTGATGTGTTGATTGGATTAACCTTGAAGGGTTGTTGTGATTTGAAGATTTATTGGGAAATTAAATACTGGTGAATTTTTATTGTCATTTCATATAATTGAAGTAAATAAGCATGGTTGTGATTGATAAAATAAACGGTGCACCATGATGTTAATGATTCATGAAAATGGTAATGATGTTGAACCTTGATTTAAATATTGTGATATAAGAGACTGATCGATGAGGTGTGGGTTAGGGACAGGTGCTCTAAAACCCCATAGGGTGTCAAATGATGCTCATGGCCCCTGACACATGCATTTGAAAAATGAGTTATAGGAAAGGGCATGATTCTCCAAATACCCATGGGGTTATAGATAGATTCTTTAGGCCCCTATATATATTTATATATGAATATAGAAAATGATGTGTGTTCCAATGAATGATCTTCAAAATATACATAGGGTTCTAGACTAATTTTCTAGTCCCTAAATGCATCATTGGGAAATGGTACATGAATTGATTCTCTAAGGTACCAAAAATGAAATTGGAGTTAAAGGAAAAAATGAAATTGCATGGAATAATGAAAGGTTATATCCCTATATTGTCTTGTTCAAACTCCATAACGAGATGAAGAATGTATAATTAAATTGAGTGTCACCTTGAAATTGATATCCATGGTGTTTGATTAAATAAAAATAAATGTAAAAAATGTTTACATTTGTTGAATTATTTATTATTTCATTATATAATTGCATACAATATTATAGAATCGATATTTCATTGAAGTTTTATGTGGTGGCCTACTAAGTTTTAATAACACCCTAACTTGGATGCCTGACAAGTACCCAAATAAAAATAATGTTTGTAGGAGAGGATAAGGGTAAGATCCCTATGTTATATGGATGAGTTGGGATTCGAGATGGAGAATGGAGAGGGAATATGACATGATATTGGGACCCTATTTTGAGTTTTCAATGTGTTTTTATTTTGAGTTTTGATTTGACACAAGAAACTTATATGGCATGAAATATCTATTTCATTGGTTTATGGTCAATTTAATAACATTAAATTTACTCATGTGATGTTGGTTGATTATTAATTATGCTATTATCCTGTCTATTGTGTATTATCATTTGGAAATTGTTTATTGATTTCCGATGTAGTGTTTCTTTGATATTAAGGTTATAATCTCCCTATTTTACATATTATACACTCACTGAAATTCAGTAGACTATAGCCTATGGGAAAGAATGCATGAGGACATGTGGATAATCTACATGGGTAAAAAAATGCCTCACCTGAATCTTCTCATTAAAAAATGGTACTATATGTGGTTTTATTTTCTTTTTAGTTGTCCTATTATATAGTAATGGTAGACAAGAGACTAGGATGAGACTAAGCTTTGTTGTGAGATCATTCATGAGAGTAAATGACCCGTGCACAAGGTAAAAACAGGTTCTGAAGGTAGGATTTTTTTCATGGGTTTTTTTTGTTAATTTCCAATATTACTTAACTGTGGGTGATTCACTTGTTTTGTGATGCAATCATTTTATAGGTTTTTTCTCATGGCCTGTTATGGCATGAGACTTGAGCATTCGTTCATCATTTAAATAAATTAGGACATTATGTGGCAAGCACAGTTTTAGGTATGCTTATAAAACCATTATTTGAGTTGGTTTTGGGAAATGAAAATTCATATCTTTATTTGTGTAATTTAAAATAAAATGGTATGTAATAAGAAACAAATAAATGTAAATGATTCTAAAAGCAGTATTTTGAAGTGGGTTAAATTGGTTTCCAATGAAAAACTTATGAATTTGAATTTTTTTACACTATTTTATCCATGCCTATAACATTTTGAGATTTTAAAGTATATAATATTTAATTAATATCGTATATTGGACAAAGCACCGAGCTTAAACGAACCATTGTACACTAGTAATTTTTTTACTTGATCATTATCAACAGGTCTTTCAATTGGATGGTTTTAATATTTCTAACTATATAATTAATTATATATGAAGGTCAAATTCAATACTTGTATATTTATTAATTATTAGGATATAAAAATTCAAATATTTGAAAATACATTTTATATATTATCTTCAAAAATATTTTTTATTAATTAATATGAGAATTTAAATTACTTTTTTTACAATAATATGAAATTTATTTTATATAATTAACAAGATTTTTTAAATCATAATATCAAAAGTATCATATGTTGAATTGGTAGGTTTTTTTGAAAATATTTATCTTCCAATGAATTGTGAAAAATACTGATTTTTATAAAAATATTATTTTATTTGTATTAAAAAATCACATTATGATTTAATTTCACCTCAATGTAACTTAAGTACTCTATATTGATATATAATATAATATATTTTATTTTAATCATCCCTAGACACTATTTTGGCATAAATATATTTTTTCTTAAAAATGCATCTTTTAAGAAAAGTGTCATCCATTGCATATTGAGGTATTAATTTTAAATTCAACTATTCAATTAATGTGGATTTTGTTTTTCAAAATGGATTAAATATTTTGATAAATAATTTTCAAATTCAGTAAATATAACCCTTTTATTTTTTCTGATATGAGTAGTAACATTGAAATTTTTTGTTACCACAGTAGAGGGTAAATTGGACAATATTGGTTAAAAATAAAATGATTGGACTATAAAATTACCCTAAAACTTTCCTCGATTATATGGAATGAGTAATTATTGTATACAATCCTTTAATTTACAGATATATGACCATTTTTTCTGTTATGATGTTATTGTGACCCTTATAATATTTTATTCAAAGAAAAGCCAAAGATGTCACATTCATAAATTATATAAATATAAGATTTCCCATATGGGGTTATCTAGAGTTTATGTTAAACTATAAATAGTAATTTTAATGATAAAATATTTATATTCATCATGTTAATTTGTTATTAATTTTTATGGAAGATATAACTACCTTAAAATCTTTCACAACGATGGTGTTGTAATTATTTAACTAATGTAAAATTCAAAAAAAAATGGTTTTAAAAACATTTAAATAAATATATTTTGAGTTAATTAATGTTATAAAATAATTTTATTGACAACCATGACATGTGAGGGATGTAATAAAATATTTTTTTCTAATTTTAAGTTGTTTCTCGATATTATTAAAAAACCATGTATTGAATAGTTCTGAAAATTGATGTGAAAAATATTTAATTGTAAATAATATTTCATTAAATGATATAAAATTAATAGAAATTTTAATTTAGACTAAATTGTGGGGATAATGTTTATAATGTAATAAATGATACATTTATGAGTTTTTTTATTTTATATTAACTATATTGTCCCTAAAATAGTAAAAATCCATGTTGTCACTATAAGAGTTAAAGAGGATAAATAAGAGTAAATACCCTAACATAAAGGTATAAATTTAGTCGAAAAAAATCTAAATTTTATTGTATGAGGAAATTTTGACCCATAATTATATTAGTTTCCAAATAAATTTTTTTATCAATTTTTAATTGAAATTAAATTTATATTAAATTAATATTTTAATAAATTCCTCAAATTCTCCTAACCTAAATTGTAGAAGGGAACACCTTCCTTCACGTTTTACTCCACTTAAACTTATCTATCCTGAAAATTTCCTACCCATTACATTTCTAAAAATCCATAAATAAGTTCAATAGGTTATACTATCCTCAAAAGACCAGCACAAAGTCCCTTAAGAAGATATCTAAATGAAGTACACTGAAGATGAGGTAATCATTTTTATGAAATCTTTCATGTTTATCTCTTCTTTTACATCCTCATCATGTGTTGTTTCCATCCTAAAATAGTAAATCTAGTATCGTATATATAATAATATATTATTATTAATATGTAATAACTATATTATACATTTTATATATCCAATGAAAATTGAAAGCACTATAGGAGTGTACATACGACTTACCGTATTCACATAGCAGGGTGATTAGTTTTTCAGCACCACTTTAAAAGTATTGTTATAATGATAGATATAGTGAATATATATGGAACTTGTGAAATTATATTGATTATATAAAATTAATATGTCACACAGTTCCTTACTTTTTCACCCATTAATGAAATGATAACATCGCTCGTGCGTAAGTACAGCCTACTTGCTCCACGACGGGATGAAATTCATTTTACATGTTTAAAATTCAAGATTTTATCATATATATATATATATAATGAATAAATATGAAATATATGTCTATAGTATCATTCATTATATGATTTACCAATATCCTATGCACAATAAATAAGAATACATAAAAAAACATAAATAAAAAAATGAATCTTTTACACATGAAAAAATGGTAATAAAAAATATAATTAACAAATGGGTCAAGGGATCCTATAAAAGTATAATATATTATAAAATAAATATTAATTTAGTCATCAAATAAATTTAAAACGTTCTTTAAAACATTATATAGTAGGATAATCATGTTCAATTAATAGAAAGGGGAATTTAAGGGTTTTCTTAATACAGTTTCCAATCATTAGGTTATACATCTACTTTGTAAATTATATTATGACTAGATTGTGTGTGAAATATCATTTTATTGATTTATTTTTTTATTAAAATTTTATTTTTGTGGATATACTTTTTATACATGTATTCACTCCATTTATTGAATATCACCTTGACGATATGAACATTATAAGGTAATTTCATAACACAATTTCCATTCATTTGGTTTAATATATACTTCACTGATTATGTGATGATAATATTATATGTTAAATGAATTTTTATTGTCTTATGTTTTATTTATACTTTATTATGTTGATTTATAGAAGATAATAATAATTAATTCTCAATTCATTTATATGATCATTATAGGGGACTTTGTCTCAATTCTCTCTCATTGGGGAATATTTTGATGTTATAAAACTATGTTATTTTATGAGGTTCATATGACACTCATTTTACATCTTATAACATAAATTTATTTATTCTAAGGATATTAAAATTTTTATGAAGTTTTATTCATTCATGGGTAATATTATTCAACTGATTACATGTGTTGATGGTTTATTTTACAATTTCATCATTAATCAATATTTTTAATTTTATGTTTATACTGAGGAATAATTAATTTTATGGCCTTTTTTCTAAATTAATTTTTTAAAAAATATTTTCAAGCATTTCAAAATTATTTAGAAAACCCATTTTTACCCATTTTTACTTTTTACAAAATGTTTTCCAATGAATATTTATGTCATTTTTAAAAAAAAATCTTATTAAAATTTAAATTAAAATGTTAATGGAATCTCGATTTAAATTGTATGGAGTGAATATTTTTTCCTCCATCCTTACAACTTATTATTTTAAAAATGATTTCATATTTTTTTCACTGTAAATTATTTTGAGAATGTTTTACGACCATTTTGTTTTTTAAATGTGGTTTTCAAAATGAAATGGATATTTTAAAAAATATATTTTTCTCAATTTTTTTATTGTATATATATTAATCAATGAAATCATCTATTTATTATAATTATAATAAACTAGTGATAAGTTTTATGATAATATATAAATTCTTTCATTTGATGGTTTATGAGAAGTTTGATAATAGTTGTGCTATTTTGAAAATATTTTCCATATTACTCTGGATGGTTGATGGTAACATTTATTGATTGGTGAATGTTTTCACATTTCATATACTAGCTTTTCAATATTAATTATTATTTTTATTATAATTCACCCCTTCTAAATGAAAAATTCATTGGACTTAGTAAGTATTGAGTGGGGGCCTCTGTATCCCTTTGATGCATCGGTAGGTCTCAAGAGACAAAATGGTTTGGGTATTAGTTGAGGAGTTACCCATTTATTAATAATGTCTTCGTCGAAGCCTTGATGGTATGTTTATGATGTCATTTAAGAAGAATTCCCTAATTATGATAATACTTATTGATATTCAATGTGATTATCATTTTTGTATAATATCCACGGTTATGTTTCCTTATATTGTGACAAATTTATATGGAGTTATTTCATTAACATATATTCCTTCCATATTATGCTCATGTTATTGATTAAATGACATGTGATTTAATTATTTACAATTACTTATTTATTATTCATTATTTATACATATCTTCCTTTATACTTCACCATTAATGATAATTTGAGATTAACCTATTTTTTTTCCTTCCCTCATGAATCGATGAAGTGTACTAAGACAAGTATGAAAGGATATGAAAGAGGGAATAATGTTATTCTAGAAATAAAATTTTGTTCTAATTTGTGTTTCCAAATGTAATAAGGGAATCATGTATATATCTATTTTAATAAGACTACTATACTATTTCTTTGTTTTTGATATGATTCATTGTATCTTATGATAATGTAATAATGTAACCACCAACTCTAGGCTACTCTGGTCAGGGAATTTACAATTGGTATCAGAGGATGTTTAGTATAATCCTTTGGAACTACATTTTGAAAAACATATATTATGCAATATAACGCTACAACTAACTCTATAAATAAGTCTAGTTATAAGAGAACATCCAATAAATTTAGTAATGACAATAGATAACTTAGGATGAAAATATAGACTCATAGATTGAGATAAATGGGTCATGATTTAGACATAATTTGAATAATATTTCTTTTTTATTTTATAACACAAAATTATTATTGTATTTTGATGTTTTGACTTTTCATTTTGGTTTTAGTAAATGGTGGGAAGCATAAATAACTCTTTAAATTGAATATGATAATGAATATATTGAAGAAATATTTCACCAACAGTATTATGGTTAGAATAATCATGAAACTTCTATGGAAATGTGTTGAATTTTGAAGAATATATGTTTTCAATAACATAAGAGTTTAATAAACCATCATGATTTTGTGATTTTAATTTTCATTATTAGTTTAAAATCATATACACCAATTTGGGGAATATGTAACGTTTGTTAATCAAGATTAAGTATATTTTGGGAAACATTTGTGGCAACAGAAACCATTGGTTTCATAAGTCTAAAAAGATTATTTATGGAATAATTTCTTTATATATTGTGGGAATAATTTTACTGTATTGGATAACCTTCCTGGTGTATATGATATGAATGTTTAAGGAGATAATGGGTTATTAAATTTTGGGGACTAAAAACAAAAAAATGAGGCAACCCTTGAGTTGAAAACATTTTATTAATATTCAATATATTATGGTTATATTTGAACAAGGTTAACACATATTTTTGGGAATTTTGTAAGGATTATATTAATATAGTTTTATAAAAAGGAAAACCAATTGTTCAGGAGATTACCCATCTCGTCCAGCATTGTTGCGGTGCTTAAACTCACCACTAAAGGGAGACAAGGGCACAGGGCCTACCCCTAACGTATATGAATTCATAATAAGTATTAAAATTTAATGTTCTATAAATGATTTTATGGATGGAAGATAATTTAATTTTGGTAACCCTATATGATTAAGGTAAATAGAATATTATGTAATTTTATTTGAGGGATAAAGGATAAATTTTATTTTGGAAGAATGTATGATTTTATTGTGAATTTATGGTGATTCATGTTATTTTTGGAAATAGATATTGTATAATGAATATTACTTTTTTATGACATACACATTTTTTAAATGAATATTAAATTTATCTTGGAAAACTATGTTTGAAAATCCTTCTAAATTCGGGGTTTCAATATTAGGCTATAATATTTTGTAGAAAACATTAAGATGATTATTAATTGAATTATATAAGTTTATTATTGGGTATTACTGTTCAATGTTGGGAGATTAAACTTGTTTTCCTCAGGCGGAGGTTTATTTTTTTTGGAATTATATTGTCTTTTACTAATCATATTAGTTCTTGTTAATGTCTAATTTTATATTGAATAAATTATTTCTCTTTTTTGGGATTTTGGGATTCATGGATGTTGATTCTGGTGCACGGAGAATAAACAAATAATACTAATATTTTGGAGGAAAAGATGTGTTTGTAGAGAAAATTGATTAAAGGATGAAAATATACTTTTCAAGTAAGTATATTTCCTTATATTATTAATATATGCAATAAAATAACTCAACAACTATATGAAATGAATTTTGGAACTAAAAAATTATCTATTATCTTTTATTAACATAAACCAATGTCCATTTAATGTATTAGAAATTTATGATTTTTTATTGGTAAACATTATAATGACCATGTTCTCCATCACTCTCTATTATTTTGTGACAGTTTTATTTCTCTTAAATGTCTATTTTTTACATTACACTTATAATTTTCTATTCTGAATCTTCATTTTTTGGTGACCTTCACTTTTTCTTTTTCCCCTTTAAGGATGATGTTTTATATATATTTTTTTATGATGTAGTTTTCCCCCAAAATAACACTCAAATATCATCATTTCATTTTCAAACTGAAATTTAAAATTGTGAGGAATAAATTTATTAATTGTGTGGAGAATTTAACATACTTATATTTTATAATAAATAAAATTTTATTAATTTCTTTCAATGCACATGACACCGAGCTTAAATGAACTATAATATATTATTTAATATTATTATTTTAACATGACTGTTATAATCTCGCCACTAATTTGGTGGGTGTGAATCGAATTAACTATTTTATGAAATCTATATTGAGTTCATTTTAAATACAGGTTTATTTAGTATTTCGTAGGAAATAACCACTGACATTTTAATAATTTCAATTTATACATTTTGTTAAAAAACTCATTCTCTGAGAAAATAAATAAATTTTATAAAAAATAAGTATTTAATTTGATAAAATTACTCTTTTTTTTAATATGAATATTAAAATTATCTAATGGTAAATTTTTAGGGGTTTTTACAAAATATTTATTTTCTAGTGAATAGTGAAAACATTAATTTTTATAAAACTATCATTTTATTTATTTTAAGAAGTATCATTATGATTTGACCATTATATAAAATAAAATTAAGAACTATTTAATTATTGAATATAGAATTAATTATATTTTAATCATCATTATACCTTGGTTTTTATAAACATATTTTTGTTTTAAAATGATTTTTTCAAGAAAAGTGTTTTTTGTAGTGTTTTACATGATTCATAAAAAATTAAATTCTAAAAAAAATTATTTGATTTTTAAAAATATGTATTCAATTTTTTGATTCAGGAGGTCCAATTTTAGTAAACAGGTCTCATTTTTTTCCAATATCAATAGTACCATTTGTAGTATTCATTACCTTGGTAAATGTTAAATTGGGTAATATAGGTTTAAAATAAAATTATTAGGACTAGAAAATGACCATAAAAAATGCCACAATTTCATTTTATGAGTAATTGAAATCCATAACAATTAAATTATTGGATATATGTACATTTATTTCTATTAGAAAGTGACTATAACCCTTGTAGTATTATATTTAATGAAATATCAAATATGACACATTCAAAATTATAATATCTATATTAATTTTAATGTGGGGTTATCCAATGGATATATTAAACAATAAATAGTCATTAGATATATAAAAGATTTATATCAATTTTTAAATTTATTTTTAGTTTTTAGGGAATAAATATTTACAATAAAAGATTTCATAATGCTAGAGTAGTAATTGTTAAACTAATGAAAGAATAAAATTAATGTTATTAAAAATATTAAAATAAATATAATTTTACATTATTAATGTGTTAAAATAATGTTATAGATTCCCTTGACCTATTTGGTATGTAATAAAAAAAATTTTTGATTTATAAGTATTACATTTATTTCACTAAATTCAATGTAATGAATAGTTCTTAATATTCACATTATGAATAATTTAAAGTAGAAAATATTTTATTAAATATTATAAAATTTATAATAATATTAAATTTAGAAAACATATTGGTATAATGTTTAAAATTTTATCCAAGATCGATTTATGGTACAATTTTAATTTTATCATAGCTATATTGACTCTCATATAGTAAAAATCCCTGTTTTCATGGTAAGAGAAAAGAATGTTAAATAAGGGGTAAAACTAAAAGCTAGGGGAATAAATTTTGTCCAAAATTATATATTTTTTATTTTATGTGGTTATTTTGACCCATAATCATATGATATTCAAACTTTATTTATTTTTGATCCATTTTGAGTAGAAAATGTATTTATATTAAATTAATATTTTAGGATATTCTTAAAGTTCCCCTCACTACAATTATAGATGGGAGTTAATTCCATCACTTATTATACCACATTTATCAATAAATCTCTACTAGTTACATAAAATTAATTTTTTAACATTATTCAACAATTTTAAGATTTTATAGTCTCCTCAGAATGCGACACCTAAGTCCCTTAAGATGATTTCTAAAAGAAGTCCACAAAAGAAGAGGTAATCATATTTATAAAATCATTCAAGTTTAATTCTTCATCTACTATATCTTCAGGTGATTTTTACATGATAAAAGTATACCTACAGTATAATATATATAATTATATTTTATTATGATTATGAAACAACTATATTATACCTTTTATTCATCTTATGAAAAATGAAAGTGCCACACATGCATACAAACGACTTACAATCTCCACGTAGTGGTGTAATTCGTTTATCATAAACAATTTACAAGGGTGGTTATAATGATAGAAATTTTTGATATATATGGAAACTATTACATAATATTTATTTTTTAAAATTAATATATCACCCACTTCCTTACCATTTCACGAATCAATGGAATGATGTTGTCACTCATCCATATATACAACCTACCATCTCTACAACACAATGAAATTAAATTTCCTTATTCAACATTAAATATTTCTTCTAAATACATATATATAAAATGCATTAATATTAAATATATGATATTAATATAGTTTTGGTGATGATGCAACTATATCCTATGAACATGAACATGGACTTACATGATAAAACATGTATAGGAAAATAAAGATGTTAACACCCGAAACTAGGGTAATAATGAAATATTATTAAAGAATGTGTGATATAATGATATTAGAGGATCATATATGATATAATAAATACTAATATAGTTATTTTATAAATTAATGAAATTATTTAAACCGTTATAATGGAGGTTAATGAACATTATTTTAAAGGAAATCAAAACGAATGGGGTTCGTTAATTTAATTAACATTCATTTCCATATACGTCTACTTTTTTTATTATATTATGCCATGATTATGTGTGAAACATAATTTTATTGATTTTTTTGTATTTTCACTTGTATTTTTGTGGATCTAAATTTCTTACACATTGTCACTTTATTGATTAACTCTCATGTTAATGATAAGAACTTTGTAAGCGACTTCTTAACTGATTTTCCATTCATTGTGTTAAATTTCTACTTAATTTATCATCCCATGTTAAGAATATGTGAAAAATGACTTTTTATTATCTTTTTATTTATTTCTACTTTTTTATTTGGATTTACATTGGATACACATAATCAATTCATTTTTTTAATTTCCACTACTGTTATATGATATTTTTAAGGGAATTTGTCTCAATTTTATTTCGTTGGGGCTTGTCTTCATTTTATGAACTTATATTTCTTTATGTGGTGTATATAATTCCCATTATACATGTTATATTGTTAATATATTTATGATCATTAATTTTAATGTTATGATAATTTTTATTCATTCTTGGGTTATACGATTCCACTAATTACAAGTGGTAATGGTTTATTTCACAATCTCTTCATTACTCAAGATTGATTATATTTAATTTAATACAAGGGAATATTTATTTTCCGTGTAAAAATTATATAAAAGAATGTTTTCAACTTAAAAATTATTTTTAAATACATTTTTACCCATTTTTTACTTTTTTGCAGAATGTTTTGATAAGAATCATCATGTCATTTTCAAAAACAATGGTTGTTTAAATTTTAACCAAAATATAAAAGGAATATTTGTTTAAAATTGTATTGAATGAATGGAATTTTATATTTTCATCCCCACTCAATATTTTTTAAATAAATTGAGGCTTATTTTCAAAGAAAATTATTTTCAAATTGTTTTGTGAATATTTTTTTAAAGGTGAAATGAAAAGGATATTTTATTCAAAATGTTTTTAAAGATATTTTCATGGTATTTATAATATTCAATGACATCATAAATTTTTTATACTTATAACAATATAAGAATATGTTATATTGATATAATCGTTGTTCTTTATTTTTATGGTTTATGATTAGTTTGGCTGTGGATGTGTTATTTTGGTACCATTCACATTATTACCCTAGATGGTTTATGGTTATGTTTACTTATTGGGGAAAGTATTTGGATTTTATATGATAGTTTTTCAATAAAAATTTTTATATTTATTTTGTTTCAAACCATTCATAATAGGAATTATTTTAACTTAGTTAGTGATGGGTGGAGCCCACTATAGTCCCTAGATGCATTGATATTTCTCATGAGACAAACCAGTTTGGGTGTTGGTCGAGGCTTTACCCATTTATGTATGGGGACTTAGAAGAAGTATTTATGGTATGTTTATAATGTCTTTCATTATGAATTACCACATTAAGGGATATTTTACTGATATTCCATGTGATTATTAGATTGGTATAGTATCCATTGGTTTGTTTTAATCTCATGTGACTATTTATATGGCTTTATTGTATCATCTTTTATTACTGTTGTATTCTGATCATGTTACTAATTAAATGGAATTATTTTTAGTGATTTTCCGTTACATATTGTTTATTATTTATTTATTCATCGATTTTTATATACTTAAATCTTAATGATAATCTTATTTCACTATTATTATTTTACATCCCCCATGAATCCATGAAGTGTAATTAGAATGTCATGCAAGGATATGCTAGAGGGAATAGTGTTATTCATGCAAAAGAATTATGATGTAATATTTTTTAAAAAATATATTATAGGAGACATGTATGTCTCTATTTTAATAAGACTATTATACTATTCGGTCCTTTGGGATGAAATTCTATGTATCTTATTCTAGTGTAATAAAGTAACCATCAACTACGGGTAAATGTGGTTGGCCTATTTACAATGGTCTAAGTTATGGATGTTTAAGGTTAGTGATAGTGTCTCAATTTTTACTGTGAGTCTGAGTATGAGGGATTAATTTTCTTAGCCTTATGTGAACCCCTCTTGATAAAATGTGTTTATGATGTGTTATGTGACTGAGGAAGTGTGTTTGTAATTGTGGCAACATTCCACCATGATAACATTTGTTGGTTGGATGAAAGGATGAAACTTATGGAAATGATCCTCCAGTTGTGGGACAAGAGGCCCTCATAGTTCAACGTGAGGGGTTGGGAGAGAACTTCATTGAGATCTTTTTATACATTTCAATGCTCGTGAAATGGGACCTATAGTGTTTTACTTAATATGTATGATATGAAAGGGGTGTTCTAGTTTCAACACTTGCCATCCTTTATTGGATACGGTGTAACTATGGATGTGGAGTTTTGGATTGAGTCCTTCCAGATGAACCTTGACCATTTAGATACTCCTTTAGAGAAAATAGTCTTGTTGGTCACTTATATGTTTCATGGTTAAGCTAATACATGGTGACAGATTAAGGCTCAGGATGAGAAGATGGATAAAATGGTATGGAAGGACATTAATGAGAAGATTCAAGAACACTTTTACCCAGAGATTCTCAAAGAAGATATGGAATCAGAGTTTATGTGGTTTACCAAGAGGAGTATATTTATCCTGGACTATTCTTGTATTTTTACTGACTTTCAATGCTTTGTTCCATCATTGATAGAATATGGGGAAACTATAGAGATGTTTTTTTAGGACATACTTAAATGTTTGATTATAACCCAAGTTAATATCTTTCAGATGAATAAGTTTACTGAGGTAATGAATCAGGATCTTATTAATGAGGGTAACTTGATGAAGAATTTCATTGTAGGATAGATGATTTCTTCTGAAAAAACAAGAGGTATTCCTTTTGAGGGTAGGATGTTTTGTTATTATAATATTTTCCAGAGAAGTGACAATTAGAGAGACATGGGGGAAGTATCTGCTACATTGAGAAATGCTCGAGTTCTTTTACATCTGTGTGGTAGGTCAAGTCACTATCATAAAGTGTCCCAAACCACCAATATATTTTTGTGCATGTTGTAGTATGGTAAATCTACAATTGTTTTTTTAGAACCCATGACAGACATGTAGTGATGGAGGATCTAGACAGAACTAGAGTACATTAAGGGGGTCTTCTACCCATCTAACATTATAATTTTTATTCATATAAAGAGGAGGCCCAGGAGGACCATACAAGGGATGGGAAACCGATATTATGGGGGCCTGAAATAATGCAGTCCAAGAGAATCACCCTGGATAATATTCACCCCCTCTGGCTTAAGCTGAGACACATTAGTAAACCACAACATCTAAGAGCCAGTTACCGCAATTGACCCCATATTATGGGGTATTCTACCGAGTACTAGTCAGACAGTTGGAGTTCTACTAACTGTGGTGGTCAAAGAAGTAGATACATTACTTTAGGTAAATAGTTCCTCTATCAGTAGATAATTCTTCCTCAGGGGACTTATATTGGAATGTAGGGCAATGGGACGGATTGTCACATGATATTCATCCTGAAATTGTGGATAGAAAGGTTGGGAGATTGATATCCATAGGTAAAATTCCTGTATCATACATTCTATAAATTTTTTTATTTGATATAGAATCAACTATATTGTTTATATATTCTCAACATGTGAATGTTTTGAGTCTAACGGTGTATTTCATGAGAGGGGTTATGATGATCGACACCACATTGGGAGTGTGGTTGAGGGAAAAATGTCTAAGAAATGTATTTTTCCTTGTATTTGGTGAGTATCATTTCCTTTGGGAACATTATGTACTTGACATGTTAGGATTTGAATTTATTTTCGGTACGGACTGGTTGGTAACATACCGATCCCACAACTATTTTTACCAAAGTAGAATAACCTTTATGTCTCCTAAGGGTAATTGTTATGTTCACCAAGGAGAATGAGATATCCAGGAAGGCTATGAAGGGATAGTTCATCAGCAACTGCGGGAGATCACCACCCAGGTTTCAAATCTTTGATTGGATGATGGGGATGTAAAACAAATTTTTTCACCCATATTGGACTGGTTGTAGGTCTTGTTTCCTAAGGAATTATTAAGAATAACACATAATAGAGATTTTGATATTGAAATTTATCTCATTCTGGGAGATGATGAACTTTTTATTCCACCTTAAAAAATAGTACCAGATTTGATTAAAGAGATTAAGAACCCACAGGAATAGTTGATGGATAAGGGATTAATATGACCGAGTACATTTCCTTAGGGTTGTCTAGTTTTGTTTTCAAAAAATTATAATAGGAATGTCTGTTTATGTACTAAATATCAAATGTTGAACTATATGATAGTGAATAAAATGTATTCTATTCCACATATTGATGGTCTCTTTGACCAGTTGAGAGGTGGTAGTGTATTCTCTAATAATGACATAAGATCAGGGTAGCATCAGTGGAAAGTTATACCTTTTGATATATCGTGGACTACTTTTAGAAGAAGTTATGTACAATATGAGTACATTTCTATGTTTTTCATGATAATTAACTCTCCCAATGTATTTTTGAAATTTATGAATTGAATATTTCACCCATACCTATATCAGTTTGTGGTTGTTTTTTGGATGACATATTTGGGTACTCCAAAACTCATGATGATCATGACCAACATATTGGCATGGTATTGAGAACAATAATAAAAAATAGGATATATACGTAGCTATTAATGTGTTGATTCTAGATCAATATAGTACATTTATCAGGTCACATGATCTTTGAGGAAGGTGTGTCAGTGGGCCCATAAAAAGTTCAGGAATTTGTTTCATTGGAGTAGCCTATGAATGATTTTAATATCAAAAAATTACTTGCATTAGTGGTCTATTATTTGAGGTTCATCAAAGAATTTTTATGGTGGGAAGAAACACTTTCAGGATTGACCAATAATTTTATCATGTTTCAATGGTCTAAAGAACGTGAGAATGATTTCTAGTAGTTGTAGAAGAATTGGAAAACTACATCGATTTTTACCCTACCCGATCCAAGTGAGGAGTATAACATGTTTTGTGATGTGTAATGGATTAGACATGGATTAGTGTCAATATTGAGAAATTTAGTCATGGAATATGGATCAAGGTAGTTGGGGACACACATAAATAATTATCTTACACATCATATTGAGTTTTTAGTGGTGGTTTATTCCATGAAGTGTTAGTGGCATTACTTGTCGGGTAAAAAGTTAACTATTTATACTAAACTAAATTGTGTAAATTATATATTTTTTCAATGATATTTAAAAATATAGTAGTGTAGATTGGTTTTGAATATGCATTATTTTTTACTTTGATATATCCCACATTCTTGGTAAAGTTGAAAAATATCGTTCATTCTTTTTGTAGGATGATAGAGACTCAAGCAATTTAAGAGTCCAATTCTGAGTGGAAGATGATGACCTTATTAGATATGATGCATATTGAGGTTCAAGATGTCCTAGATAATGTGACCCTCATTTCCATATTAGTGGATTCCACACATATAATCTTTATCAAGGAGATGTAGTATAATGATCTATAATGTTTGACCTTGAGGGAAATCCTCGAAGGTGGTGTGTCATCTTATGACTAGAAAATATATATGTATGACATCATCTATGTATGAGGCCATATTTTTGTGCCTTTGTGAATTCATGAGAAGATGATGCATTAATTTCGTGATTTAAAGTTGTTGGTGTATCCTGGTCTGAAAAAACTCTATTATGACCTAAATCAATAAAATTAGGGGCCATGTATGAAAATGGATATTTAAGGTTTCATGACATGATTCTATGCCTATCAGAAGATGAAGGCAGAGCATCAATTTCCAGGTGGCTTATTACATGTGTTTCCCATTATAGAATGGAAGTGGGATGAAGTTACCATGGAATTTGTGGTGAGACTTCTATGAATACCTCATAAGAATTCTAATATATGGTTGATTGTGGAGTAGCTGGAAAAATTACCCCATTTATTACCTACACAAGAGACATTGATGGTGGATCAGTTTGGGGATTTTTACATTATGGAGATATCCAGCTTTCACAGAGTGTCACAAATATAGTTTCAAATAGTTACTTGATTTTTACATCACACTTCAGTTAAGGCTTATAGAATGAACTGGGTATTGATTTATTTCTAATAGCATCATTTTACTCACATATATATGGGTAATTAGAGCGAACTATTTAGGTTCATGAAAATATGCTAAGGGAATGTGTCCAATATTATAGTAGATCATGGGAGAAGTACATGAAACTAGTTGAGTTATCTTATAAAAATAGTTATCAGGTAACTATTCTTAAGAAACCATATGAGGATCTTTAGGTTATGCCTTGAATATCACCTATATGCTAAATGAATGTGGGTGAGTAAGATTTTTTGGGACTGACTCTCATGCACAATAAATTAGATAGGTTTAATTGATTCAGAAAAATATGGCCATATATTATATTTGGAAGGGGTCATATGTAAATTTAATCCATTTAACTCTTGATTTTATAGTGGGTGATCATGTGTTCCTATAGGTTTAAATGATATTAGGTCGTAGTAGAATTTAGAGGTAGGGAATGTTGGCACCTAGGATTGTTAGACCATTTGAAAATATAGAGAGAATCAGATCAATGGAATATTGATTCGATATTCTGTAAATTCATAGTGTCATTAATGAATTCTTTCATATGTAACAGTTTCAATAGTATCACCCCAACCCTTCCCAAGTGAATGATGTTGATTATTTTGATCTTGAGGCTCATGAGACCTTTATGGAGTACATGATTCTTTTAAGGGATAGTATTTATAAAGTGTTGCAGGGAAAGACTATGTCATTGGTATAAGTATTTTTATATATTGTATTTTTAAGAGGAAACATAGGTGATGATAGAATATATAGAGGCTTAGTGGCCTAACATTTTTACCCTTGAGGGTTAGTGATGCATAGGAGTTCAAATCGAGGATGAGTTGTTATAAGGATGGGAGAGTGTATAGTCTCTACCAATCTATAGATGTCTCATACTCGTTTAAGGTATTATTTTAACCCTTTTTATTATACCTTGGTTTCATATTTATTTTGGTTTGTTTGAGGTTATTTTGGTGTATTTTGGATGTCTGTAGGGATGTGTACGGTTAGATCAAACATTGTTGTTTTACCTTGGAAATTGCATGCCCATTTCGAATCCATATGAATGTGGAACATTGTTTGACCAAATCTTGTGGTCACCCTCCCCAGAAAATACACCATCAAATAGAGGGTATTGTCACGTTTGGGGAAAAATTTAGAGAACTATGTTCCAACCATTGAGTAATCATGCATCCAATAAGTAGGGGATCACAATTAAGGTAGAATAATTGTAACACAGTGTTTCCGGCCCAATAAACCATGCATGAAGGATATTATTCGCATAAAACTTTATTTAAAATTTATTGGACACTCATTTTATATCCCTAATCACTAAATTTTGACCTTATATGAATTAACTTTCTCTAGGAGCCTCCTGAGAGGTTTCCAAGGCTCTACAAAGCACTTCTTGTGTGAATCATGGATCTCAAAGAAGGATTCACCTATCTTTTCATATGTGACCTCTTCTCATATATAGTTATCTCTATCTCTCTATGTATATATATATATTTATATATATCTTTATACCCCATTTGATATGTATTTTTTTCTCTATTTTCAATGGAATTGATATATTTTTCTTCATATCTTTTTTTGTATACTAGTCTATGGTTTTAATCTTAGATCTTGTCTACTGTTGTGAATTTGAATGATATATATCAAATTAATAGTTGTAGTTTGGTGATAATTCATCAACGATCCTGAATTAGGAGTCATAATTGCTAATTTTTATGGTCGAGAATATGATCATCTGTAAATAATTATGTTGTTCTATTTCCACATTTTAGAATTTTAATTTAAATTAAAAGGTTGAATTTTATTACCATTGGATTTTGACACCCTTCATGGATCCTATGGGACACGTTAGTATTTTTAGATCAGGCTTGATGGAATCCCATGGGTTTAACGAATACACTTTATATTGTGATTTATAAATTTTGATAAGGGGATTAATTGGTTACTATAATTGAAATAAATCCTTTTACATGGTTTTGTAATGGGATTTAAAGCGTTCATTATCTTAACATTGAGTTTTTAATGAGATGTGAATAACTATTGATAAAAAAATTAATGGTGAATTGTTTATGTTATTACATATGAATGAAATAAAGAAACATGTTTATGATTGATAAATTCAATGGTGCACCATGATGTGAATTATTGATGGGAAGGTTAATGATGTAAAAACGTGATTTATATATTGTGTTGTCTGTGATTGAGCAATGAGGTTTGGGTCAGGGAATGATACACCAAATAACAATGGGGCGCCATAGTAGTAATATTTTCCCCCAATATATGCATGTTAAGAATGAGTAGTAGGACAAGGACTGATGCTCTAATAACCCAAGGGGTTCTCGAGTGATTATCTAGTCCCTGAATATATATTTATATAGGAATATGGAAAATGAAGTGTGGGTCATGGACTGATGTAATAAATACCCATGAAGTGAATGAATGATTCTCTTGGCCCATGATGCATGATTTTGAATTGGTAATTGGATTGATGATCCATGGTACCAAAAATGATGTTGGAATTAAATTAATAATGAAATCCCATAGAAGAATTAAATTTGATATCTCTACGGTGTATGGTTCGGACACCCATACATTCTATGAATTTTCATTAAAACATATATCATGTATAGAAGCAGTAGGAGTAAATAAGACTATTTCTTGATTATATAATACCTTCTTCTTGAAGAATGTTTCAATTTGAAAAAAACAATCACAAGCTATAATAAGAGTCATGGACCTCAACACAAAATTTTTTCAATTATATCTTTGTCTAGAAGTATGTGAAGTTTCATATTGTAGTGATTCCTAATTCTTTAATGACACCTCCAAATCTAAACACTTTACATTGGGGGCTTACTCTTATTCCCAAATAATCTGGTCATATATTTTCAATCCTTTTTTACATTATTTGACTCTAAATTATTCATTTTTATTGATTATTGAAAATAATTTTCATGATCCTTTAATATATTGTCTTAGTCCTCTAATTGATCATGTTTAAAAACCATAGAAACATTGTTTAATTTTTCTAGACCATTGAAATATTATATAATAATTATCTCAATGAAAACATTATCACAATCAATTTTTTGTAATCATCCTATAATATTATCATATCCTTTATTAAAATGAGAAATTATTTATTCTTCTAATTTCACATGTTTTGTGGGAGCGTGGGATATAAAAACGTTTTTTCTAGAACCTGTTGCATAAAATTATCCTCTTATTCCAACAATAATTTTTATTTCTACAAGTCCTTGAAACCTAAAAGAATAAAATTTATTACTTATTTGGTAAATTTCTTAAAATTTCATAAATATTGAAAATTAATATATCTTAGTGATGCATCATTATCAAATCTTAAGTAGGATTTGTTAGAAGAATAACAATCTATATACTTATTACAATATATACCAATTTAGAAACATTTAGTTAGTGGTGTCTCTGCCTTTATTATAAGATTATTATTTATCTTCCTTATCCATATTTTTGTTCTATTATTTTGAATCATAGTAGGAATTTGTAGATTAGTATCCTATGAAATGCCATCTTTTTCCTCCATTTGAGTTAGATCACTCCTTTCCAAAAATCTATATTTACTAAAATCCATATCTTTTCTTTAGTGGGAACCATTCCTCTAATACCATTTATAGAACCCCATATTAGATTGCCCACTGAGAGGATGGGTCCATCAATGGTGAAATGTTTTTAAATTATTTATTTTGAATTCATCCTCCTAAATATTTGATGGACCTCAATCCACATTATGGTATCTCATAGTCTCACTTCATATATATAAATAAAAAATGATATCCAAAAACAAAATATTTATAAGGCTCTGAATGAAGGAATACTCTTTAATATATTGTTTTTACCCATAACATTGATTCCATACTATAATCATATTATCAATTAAAATGTTTTATGTAGAAACTGGTTATACACCCTAGTCGTCAATCCTCTAGTTGATCCCAGTTATACCCCCAAAAAATCGAACTCTTATACCTTAGTTAGTTAAACACACCAACTATCTTCTTTTCTCATCATGACTCTTTAAAAACAAGATATACCCCCCCCCCCACAGTCAATATAATCTTCTTTATTCATGTTTCTGGTCATTTGATAGAAACATATTATACATTATGTTTGTTCTTCACTAGTAGATGGTGATCCTCTTAAAAAAATCTTACAAGATCTACTTACCAGCTTATATACACTTCAAGATCCTCTTAAGTATGTGATCATATTTTTTGGCCTTTGTCATGTTCGTTTGATCTTTAGTACATTATTTGGTCTTCTTTAGTCAATCAAACTGATCTGGTATGAATTCTTCCTTTTTTATAATGACAATCCTTCCTTAATCAAGTGTGTTCAAGATATAACAAATATTTATAAATTACAATTTATTAAATAATTTCATGGTTCTTATCAAACTAGGTTTATTCTAATTCATGCATGGATGAATCGTAATATGTGAGGAAACCCTATGACATATTAATTAATTTTAATACTATTTATATGCTTCTCAATTCAATATATTTGAGAAACTATGAATTATTTAATATAAAATTGGTTTTATGAAAATAAACCATTCATATTCTTTTTTATATTCCAGTGTATTACATTATACATTCTTGAAATTATCTATGTAGATATCTCTTTACATTGATACTACTATTCATAAACAACTCAATAAGATTTTCCATTTCACTCAAGGTTATTATTCTTCACCTCCTAGTTTTTCTTCTTCAAAAAATATGATGACTTTGTATAATCGAAAGTATTCTTCAGAAAAGGACTTCACATAAAAGGATCACATGATCCTATGTTGTCTCCTTCATGAGACTAAGGTAGACCATATGATTTCCCTTCCTGTGAATAATGTGTACTGTGACTCATACATCATCACATACAATTTATACAATAATCCTTAACCCTTCACATAACGTATTGTATATGATGATAATACATAGTGTCCCATGTGATCATTTTTTCCTTTGTGAAATCTATATGTGTATAGAGGGTTCTACTTATTCACTAGGATAGGATAATATGTGGGTACCCCCTTCCTTATCTTCTCATAACTAAGGAGGTCCTCAATACCAATTTCCTTCATGTAAATGAATTAAATGATTGCCTTCATCTTTTAATGACTATGGATGTTTGTGGATATAAGTATTGGGAATGATCCATGTGGTTGTCTCTTTCTTTACATTAATAGATCATGTGATGGCTTGGTTCATAATAAATGAATCATATCACGTAAAATATTTTGAACATTAGAAACTAATCACTTTATGCCTACCTCTATTTATATAGTTGTCTTCTCTTTAGATATACTCCAATATTCATGTTTATTCAAGGCTTCCTAATGACCTTTGGACATCATTGAATTACAAAACTCTCAATGCATTGTACTTCATATAGCTCAAGATAGAATACAAGATTTGTATAATACATTCTCTTGATCACTTTTTAAGATCACGAGACACATCGATGCTTCATATAATCTACTTATTCATTTTTCAATGCCTTGGTAGATATTAAATTGAAGAAATCTCAAAATTTATCGAAGTCTTCATCTGATGAAAGCTATAAATGATGAGATCTATTTAAAATGGGAGTTACACATGTTTCACAATATGGAATTATCTATTATAGGTTTTTTCTTATAATGAATCTATTGATTTTGCACATACTATCTTGTGACACATAGACTGTTACACAATCACTTCATGCAATGGTATATCTTGAACTCATGTGAAACATTGATTCTACTCAGTCATATCATGTTATTAGAATAATGTAATTTATGTAATATTTTGTTTAATTTATGGGTTTTGGTGATAGAGAAATCTTATTAATCATTGTTTCCCTCTAAAAGAATGTCATTTAAACTCCATATTTGAGATCAATGATCACCAGTTGTCTTGAGTGTGCGTATAAATCCTTCAGGAGGTAAAATATGAAGAAGTTGTTAGTAGCTAATATAACATTTCATTATTTTATTGGGCATTGTATGTCATTTATTCATGTTTTAATATGGGTGAATAGTTCTCACAGGATCCATGTCTTATTTTGGTCTTTTTCTTGACTGGGCGCTCATTATTAATTGATGTTGCTTCACGAATAACTAAATTTTTCATTGGGGGTTATAAACATGAAATGTGGAATACAATCATATAGTGTAGTTCTTACCACATTTCCACATGAAAACCACTATGAAAACCCTTTGATCCCTATGTGAACACTTTTCTATTGTGGACCTTTTTGCACACTCTTATTGTCCCATGCATTAAATTACCATTTTCATCATGGATAGATAACCATTTGGTTCCCATGAATTGTTGAGAATTATCCCTAAATGACATGGTCATGTAGGTATGGTTTTCCAACCTATGATTGCCCTATTTTTTTAAAACATAGAAATATCTCTCCAGATAAATCCCATCATATAAACTCCACGTCTAAACCAAAATCTTAGCTTCAATATTTACAAGCTACAATTCAATAATCCAAATGAAAAAAATGAATATATTTTTTAATGTTCTTATATTTTTTCAAGTCATTAATATCTCTAAAAATTCCTTCAATTATGAAAATTTATATGACCTACTGTGGTTCAAGCCCATCTTGTAGTATCATTTATATTTCATGGACATTGTTAAATATTCATTAAAAATTTTAATTAATTTTATCTCACTACACTACTTTGGATCATGTCTTTGGAAATATTTTTTGTTCATCCATCATCATACTTACATGGATTATTTCTCAAGAATGACCTCAAATTCCATTAAATTAATCCATGGAAATTTTCAAACTATCGACACTTCTTCTTTACTTACCAACACATATTGACCCATCAACTATAATTGAAATATTTACTTGGCTTCAAAATTTTTAAATTGACATATTAATTTTAAATAATTTAATTTTCTCTATAAATATATATTTGGCATATCAAATGTTTTTCAAAAACATATATGTCATAAAAAAGAGATGGTATTAGAAAACCCATTATTTTCACTATTCACCTAAAAATTGATTCTTGTTGAAAAACTCACAATAATATATACTAACATAATTTTGCTGTGATGAATTCAAAAATTTATTTTACATTATCAATTTATATTTTAATATTTTTAATTATTTTAAAAATAATATGTATGATATAAAAAAATTATTTTATTGAAAATAAATTTTTCAATATTAACTTTTATTATTTATTTTAATTATAAATTGTATTTCTAATAATGGTTCAATATGTCAATTTTTATTATAATTTTATCAATAATGTCTTATAAATATATTTTTCTCCATATATTTTAGGAGTACCGTGTGACACAAGTTATATAACCTATAAAATATTTTAAATAATTTAAAATATTTGGTCAATACAGTGTACTCACTTGTGTTTGGGACACTACCTATGTGCCCACTTTGGCTTTAGAAACAACTTATATACCCTCTTGGGATTATAAAAATACACATGTACCCTATTGGGTTTGGGATACAGCCATTGTACCCTTTATGAGATCATGTGATATAAAACGTCAACCAATGCATTAGAGGGTTATATAGGACACCACCCATAAATAGAATATACTTAAGCATGTCAAATGAAAACATTTAATAATTACATAAAAATAAAGCATGGAAAGAAAATGGTTTTTCTAAAATTTCTAAATGGTATCACCCAACGTTTCCTCAATAATGTAAATGGTTGATTCCAAAAATCCAATCACCTAAAATAATTATTTCAAAATAAAATATTGTAGTTGATACATGAATAATATTATCCAAGTAAATAGATCCATTATATAAAACAAATTGATTCAAAATACTTTATGTTTTTTTAAAATGCATTTATCATTAGCATAGAATATGCAGTTATAGCCACATCAAATATCTATTTTTTTAATATTAAGTGAAATAATTTGAAGAAAATTTATAGTAAAAGAGAAAAATAAATAGGGGTTATTGAAAAAGTATGTATATTTTTAAAAATATTAATTTAAATAAATAATGAAAACTTTTATTTTAGAAAAATATATTTAATAATGGACCCTTGAAAAAAGAAATTATGGTTTGATAAGATTGAATGAAAATAAATTATAACATTTACATTTAAAAATAATATTAAATAATAAATATTTGAAAATACATAAATTATTTCAATATATAATGTAAATTGGAAGATAAAATATTCTATTTCTAAAGTTGGAAAACATTTTTAATATTTTTAAATACCATTATTGAAAACCAAAAACAAAAAAAAGTTATTAAAACTTATCTATAAAAGTTATAATGGAAATATGAGGGTCACGTGAGAAAACACATTCTCATATTTCAAAAAATTAAGGGAAAACATTTCAATAATAATTAACATGTAAATGCTGAAAATATATCTTAAATGGAGGTGAGACTTTACATAAAAGGATTCACTTTTATGAGAATGAAATTCATCAAGAAAACATCATTGAGTTAAAAAATCATTTTCCCTACGGGGAAAATAAGAAATGTATTATTAATAAAAATGATTTTTCAATATATAATTCCTCATTATATGATATAAGGTTTCATATTATTCATCACTACTTTATTTAGAATCACCACCAATGACATTATGCACGTTTAATGATAATTTTATACCTAGTTGTAAAAAATATACATGTTAACAGCATCAATGTTATCATCCATTGATTTATACATAAAAGTTGGATTTTTTTTTCACCACATTTCATAATGTGTCATTTTTTCATAGGTCACCACCAAAACCTGTTCAGAATGTGTATAACAATGCATATATCTTCTATAATTTTTCTCCCCATGTCAACAAATATTTTGTTATTTATCTCAACCAATCCATTATATTATGGTGTATATGGTAAACTATATTGGTTCATAATTACATATTTTTTATGATAAATTTAAAACCAATTGCAGGTATATTCTTAATGAATATCTAATTTTAGCATCATGATGTATGCTTCCATCACTTTCTCAACTGATATTATGAAGATTTTGAATATTATTTCTACTTCAAAATTATGTTTCATAAACATATTAGTAATAAAATTAGTTTAATCATCAAAAGTATATATGATGTTGTAATCATCATTTGATGATTGATGTCTTATAGTGATACACAAATCTACTTGAATTAACTCCAATGTCATATTATTAAAAATCCCAACTATTCTTTTTGATATTTTAATCATCATTCCATTATGGAATGTTTCAAAAATAGAAAATCCCTCAAATTTTGGTTTGGTAAGGCCTCTCAGTACATAGATATTTGATATTTTATTTATGTTTTTTTCATGGTTTATTAGTCTTTTATTACATATTTTTTCTCATATTTTCCACTCAAATAGAGAAAATTTGTTTGATCAATGATTTAGAATAGGTATCCACTTTGTATATCTCCATTAGATTTAAATTTATATTTATAATTCACAGTGATTAATTAGTTATATATAAATTAATATTCATTACCATCATCACAAAACTGGCTCACATTTAATATACTGTGTTAAATTCCTTCCACATAGAGAAAATAATTTCATTCAAACATCTATGCTTCAATTTAAGTAGTACCAACACCTTTTATTCTTAGAGAAATACATTCACAATTTCCATTAATCTTCCACCATGTTCTTAAATGTCACTAATAATTTTTATGCCACTAAACACATGTGATTAACAACCATATTGAAGAATCTGTGGCCTTCCATCCTAATATTATTTTAATGAAATATCAATAGGAATAGAAATTTCTCCTTAATTGAACTTTTCAACTCCTTTATAGTTTTAGTTTTAGGAATATTATAAATGAAGATTTATAATTAATTACTCAAACCAATGACCTTATTGGGGACATATTCTACATATTTTATCCAAACAATATAATATTTTTTTTGTAAAATAAAATGTACTTTTGATTTCAGTCTTCTTTCTTTTAGAATATCTATTAGCTTCCTCATATCATATCCCATTTTATTTTTCCATAGTACCTATTAAAGAAATATTATACCATCATTAATTGGGTTTATTCATAAAAATTATATAGAACTATAAATATCTATTTAATCTAGTTCTTCCCTAATAATTGATACCTGGGGAAACTTTTTTTTCTACAAAATAGCCATGTATTCCACTTGCTTCTTACTTGGGGGGGATGTTATTGCGAGAAAACAACTTATATTATTTGATGTGGGAGAGTATTTCTCATAATTTTTATAGGTCCAAATTTTTTCAATATATAGATTTTAAAACTGATCTATTTCTCCATATAAAATTACTTTGATACTTTTATGTGATGATTTGACCTTCTACTCTAGGTAAATTTACTATGAATAATAGGATGTCATTGATTTGACATATACTTTGATATTCATGTCATCTCACAGTTTGTTTAATGTTTTTTCATCATCAATATACTAATATTTTATATTTATTATATTTTAACTATTTTCAAGAGTTTATCTATAGGATCTTTCATAATATTGATCAGTTTATTTCAACTGAATGTTTTTGTTTTCATATATGGTCTTAGCATCCTTCTCGATCAGATCTTCTACGGAATAAGTTATCTTTTCATTTTACATTATCTATAACCTAAGATCTATATTTATCATTCAATTTTACCCCATTCTTGCTTCCAATTAAGATTTCAACATATTCTTCATATATGTAATCCCACCTTCATCTTCATCACTGCAGGTGGAATCATCATGTTTCTGAACATGTGATACTAATTTTGTAATCTTCTAAATAATTTATTTTTCTAAATTGATTCTTGAATGTTTATTTTCCTCCAACTCTTTATTCATGAGAATTATTATTTTTATTCATGGAAATATTTCTGATTACTGGAATATTCTAAATCCTTATTCGAGTTATTACCCAATTTATTATTTTGTGTTTTTTCACATTGTTAATAGGCTTCACACTCGCCACTTTTCGTTTATCGATTGTTTATACCATGTAATACAATTATATAGAATTTTAAAAAATTGTGTGGGAGTATCCCTTTATATTTAATACTCACTTTTTAGTATATCCTTCAGATAAAATACATGATTCACTTATAATATACCCCTTTTCACCATCAAAGCCACTATAATTTTCAAATTCTTTATATTTGATTATGAGTTTCATCATGTATTTCAATCCCATTACCTCTTAACAATTATTTTTAAATTATTGAAACATTTTTATTTCATATAATATGAGAATATTTTGTAATTCACCATATATAAGATTCTACCTATCATTAAAAGATTAAATAATTACATCAAGCATATCCAAAAAAATCATTTTCCACTTCATACTAGTAGAAACATATAAATTTATTATAAGCCTAGGATTTTTTGGGAAAATATCATTTTATAAAGTAAATTAATAAAAATATGTATTCATATTTAGCTGTCTAAAAATACACAAATATTCACCACTATATATATAATTTTTCTTCTCTCACATATTGTAACGCCCTACCCCTAGTTACCTAGATTTGGTGTATTATTACATAACATTGGCATGATCACAAAAGATCACGTCTCGAAAGACTGATTAGTTTATTAGCCATGGAAGTACTAGATACATTCATAAGGATTACATTACATCATAAAATTGAAAAATACAACAACATTGTTTCCATAGACAATACTGACATCCCATAGACTATCTCTGAAGGTCATACGTAATATACTTCATTGCATCCTTGGAAAAATAAAACATAGAAAGGGGTGAGCTCAGATGCTCAGTAAGGATAAAAATATAGTGTAATCTTTCATAAATAAGGATAAACATTTAAGGCAATGTATAAAACTAAAACAAAATCCTTTTCAACATAAAAATCATCAAAATATGGAAAATATAAATCAAAATAATACCATTTACTTACTCACATGGATATTCTACAAGTCGAATAATCACATGAAATATCAATAGCCACATTCATAATGATGGAATGCATAATGCCAAACTTTCATAACCACGTAATCAAGGACTTGTGCCAAGAATATGAATTATATTTTCTCATGGCCTTGTGCCAAGACACTATTTTGTCTCATGAGACCTACAGATGCATCGAGGAGCTATAGCGAGCTCCACCCGTCACTTACTAAGTCCAATACATTCCTCATATGAAAAGGCTTAAACATAACATAAACATTCGTATTAAATCTGGGATATGAAACTTCAATAAATTATACATAAACCATGAATGGTATAAAAATAACACATACATAGTTAAAAATATCACAAAACCTTCAATACAATGTGGATGTTTTGTATCATAATAAATTGACTTCAAATAAGGTTAAAATCCATCAACGGATGTTGACATAGATGAAATCAAAAATTTTCTTAGAGAAATATCTCTTTCTATTTTGAAATCATTTAAAATTCATATAGTTATAAAAGAAAACATTTATTTTGGAAATATTCTTATAATATTTTAAGGGAAGCTTTGATGATGTTATAATAGAGGAAAATAGCCACACCTGCGGTATAAGTTAAAAAAACATTCTTACCTCAACTCTTTCGAAAAGGTCATAAAGTACCTTGTTGGGAAACAACAGAAAGATTAATTTCAAACAATTTTATAAAAATTAAAACAAGGGTATAAATGACTACTAACCATACTATAGAAAATAGTAAAACTGTTTTGGAATACATTTTTAAGAAACATGGATGTGGATGATAAAGAGGTCCCAGTAGATACTTACATAAAAACAACCTCAGATAATGAAGAGATTATGAAATTAACCCTTACCTTGTACTTTTCATTGGTCATGGGTAGGTTAAACTCCTATATAATGGTGAAATAATTGTTAGTAAATTATACTAGATTCAAATACATTAATATGATATCATATATGATCTTTTAACATTTCATTTTTTATAATACTTTATTGTTATTGTCGTTCCAGGTGTTAACTGATTCGTTTTCATTTATATGATTTGTTTCGTAAGTAATGTTTGTTATGTATAGAATATATCTTATTCATATTAATAATGATATTAATTCATTAAACATTATTTTTAATCATCTAGTGAAAATTAGTCATGAATGGATTAAAATGGGGAATGAATATCAACGCGTTCTTGGAGACGCTAATCCGTACATACGCACGAGCGACAATATCATTCTTTTGATATTAAACTAATTTATAATTGGGTGATATATCATATATACAGAATAATTATCATGTTATATTTATTATTTACATCAATTGAACATCATTATTGTACCCATCCAAATAATAATGTATTGAATAACAATTACACCATGACGTGGAGAGGGTAAGTCGTACGTACGCACGTATGGTGACATGTCATTCAAAGAATGGATATAGTAATGAATATGGTTGTACCATATTTATAATAAAATTATATAAGATACAGGAGTTATTATTTTAGAATGGAAAAAATAAATAAATAGGAAGTGGAAGAATAAAGGAACATGAAAGAGGTGATGTAATATTTACCTCTTCTTCGGGTGCTTTCTTTTGATTTGGCCAAAAGGGCTCCATAGGTTGAATTTAGGACTAAATTAAGGCCTATAGGATGAAGGGAGGATATTTTAGAGGGTATTTGGGCAGATTATGGTCAATCCAAGAGGCTTTTATAGTGTGAATTTGAGGGAAGGGGGACTGCCCTTTTATAAGAGAGGTGAGGGGCACCTTAGGAAAAGCTAAAAATATTATTTTATAATAAATAATTTTCTATTTCTAATGGATAAAAAATGAATAATTTAAAGTCTAAGGTTTTAATGGGTTGCAAACCAATCAACCAATAGGTTTTAGACAGGTTTGGGTCACTATATTAACTTTATCGTTTAGATTTAACTCTTAGTTAAATAGTTTGACATTTACTATGTCTCTTTGTATTTATATATTATGTGGTTAATAAACATACTATAAACTTCCAAGAGAACCTAAAGTGGTTAATTAATGACATATATAATATTATTTAATTCCTTTTTCCAAGCCTTATATTTTTAAGAATAGAATATCAATTAATAACATAATATTTATTTTAAAAACTCTTTTGTGTCAATTTTGAAACTATTTGGTATTTTGTTTTTTCTAAATTCTTAATTGCATTATTACATCGAAAACAATTCATCTAACCAACCCTTTTATGTCATATTAACCTAGAAAATTATTTCAATTCATAAAGAGTCTCAAATTACATTTTTTGGATATTTTTAATATCAATTATTTTAATATTTCATTAATTAGGTAATTACTTCATCATCATTGTGTCATAAATAAATTTAATAATATAATTTCTAAAAATTATAAATAAAATATGATTATGTAGGAAATCATTTTAGTTGTATAATGAATATTTATAGTTGAATTTATCTTATATGTATCTCTATAACAAAAATTGTTTAGTTATTAAACATTGAATTTAACACTTTTAACTATTCTTTGAATTAAATATTAATAAATGTCATAATCTTATCCATGTGGACCTAAAGGATAATATTTTATTTCTAAGGTGGTTTTTTGTCGAATTAAACTTATCCAATAGAATTAGGACATGTGTTAGGTAATAGTAATTTTATTTTTACCCTTAAATAACCTATTTACTTTTAACAGTGGTAAATAAACGTAAAAAGTTACTATTCACCAAAAATTATTTTCATCTTATTGAACCACATTTTACTTGCTGATAACAATATTGTCTCTCAGATTTTTGAAATTCAACTCACATAAGTTATAAAATTATGTTTTATGTAAATATCCAAATGCTCCTATGAGGTAGGTAAAAGACGGTAAAAATTTCGATAAAATTTTTATATATCTAAAATTATTATAAACTAACTCTAATGAATTATATTGAACTTATATAGGTATTATATATCTTTTTCCACTAAAATAAATTTTAATAAAAAAATAATTATTTAAATAAAAAGTCGGTTTTAAACAATAACTCAGTGTGTTTCCCTATTAATCAAAAATTGATTATTTTCAGAAAAATACCCAAAATTCACCCTGAGATAATTTCAATTTTATGAATCCAAAAATTAATCCCTTTTTGAAGGATAAAATTTATAAAATTTCAAAAGTGGGTATCACTATTCATATCGGCTAGTTTGATTGGTTGTGGTGTGTTACAACTCGAAGTTGCATACTACATACGCTATTGTTTTATTCAAAGAGAAGCATACTGTGGAAGATTGGGGTGTTACATTCTCCCATCCTTCAAATAATCTCATCCTCAAAATTTATATTATATTAATGCATAAAAATATTCGGTTTGTTCTTCATCATAAGTTCCTTAGGTTCCCACGTGGCCTATTCCATCTTATGGTTTCTCCATAGTACTTTTACCAGACGAGTCGTCCGGTTTCTCATCAATTGTTATCTTGTATCAAGAACCTTGACAGGCTCTTCGTAATAAGACAGATCAGGTTCCATTTATAATTCCTCATAAGTTTGTACATGCATTGGGCCAGTCATGTATTTTCACAATAGTGATATGTGGAATACATTATGAACTTTGGAGAGACTTGGCGGCAATGCCAAACGGTAAGCTACAAGCCCAGTTCGTTCTAGAATTTCAAAAGGTCTGATGTACCTAAGACATAATTTTCCCTTCTTACCGAAACGTATAACACCATTCCATGGAGATACCTTCAAGAAAAAATGATCTCCTACCTAAAATTCTAAATCCTTCCTTCAGTTATTGGCTTAGCTCTTCTACCTACTTTGAGCTACTTTGATGTCAGTTTGGATTACCTTCACCTTTTCCATCGTTTCCTCCACAAGTTCTGAGCCTACGAGTTTTCATTCGCCAACATCATCTCAACAGGTTGGTGTGCGACATCTGTTTCCATATAACACTTCAAATGGTGCCATCTGAATACTTGATTGGAAGATATTGTTATCGGAAAATTCTATCTGAGGTAAATATTGATCTCATATACCATTAAAGTCACGTGATCATGATCTCAACATGTCTTCTAAGGATTTAATAGTCCTTTATATTTGTCCATCAGTTTATGGGTGGTAGGCAGTGCTCAAAAGAAGTTCAGTATCTGGGGATTTATGAAGACTTTTCTAGAATCTTGATGTAAAACGTGGATCACGATCCGAAAAAATCGGTAGTGGTACTCCATGAAGTATTACAACTGTATTAATATATATTCTTTCGACACTCTCAAGTGTTAAATCTTCCCTTATAGCAAGAAAATGTTCTGACTTGGTAAGATGATCAATAATGACCCATATTGCATCATTCCTTCTAGGAGTATTTGGTAGCCCCATGAAAAATTCCATCGTGATATCATCCCATTTCCACTCAGGTATGGGAAGAGGTTGCATGACTCCTCCAGGCCCGATGCATTCCAGCTATCATCTATTGAAAAACCATACATCATGAAACAAAATCAGAAATCTCCCTCTTCATGTTGTTCCACAAAAAATGTTACTTCAAATCTCTATTCATTTCGGTTCTCCCTAGGTGTATAGAGAAATTGGAGCTATGAGCATCATCCAACAATTCTCTTTCTAGATCAGGCATATTGGGAACACAAATTCTCTTCCTAAATTTAAAATTTTCATCTACATATAAAAATTCACTCAATCTCCCATCATTCACATTTTTAATATTCTTTTTAAACTCCTCATCATCAACCTGAGAAATTTTTATCCTTTCTACTAAAGATGGTTTTGAATCCATTTAAAAAAGCATTAATGTTTCACCTTCCATGGTTATTCCCATATCCATCTTTACTACATCCACGAAAATAGGATCCCTTTCAACACTCATCTTGTTCAAAACTCTATGATATTTTTTTCTTAAAGCATCTTCCACCTTATTTTCCTTCTGCGGGTGGTAGTGTATCGTGCAATCATAATCCTTGAGTAGTTCAATACATCTCATTTGCCTCATGTTGTGTTCTTTCTGTGAGAAAATATACTTCAAACTCTTGTGATCAGTATAAATATTACATTTTCACAATAGACACAGTGTCTCAAAATCATCAAAGTAATAATTACAGCTACTAACTCAATATCATCAGTAGGATAGTTTTTCTCATGAATTTTCAGTTGTTGGGATGCATAGGCAATAACTCTATCATTCTTCATAAGGACACAACCAAGTCCTTTCTTCGATGCATCAAAATAAATAACAAACTGATCATTCCCTGATGGTAGAGTCAATATAAGAGCATTGAATAATATTCTCTTCAATTATTCAAAATATTATTCACACTCTTTTTTCTAAACAAATTTAACCCCTTTTCGTGTGAAATTTGTTAATTGGTTAGCCAATCAGGAAAAATTCTGGACGAAATGCCGATAATAACCCGCTAAGACAATAAAACTGTGTACCTCAGTTATACTTGTCAATGCTGGCCATTATTGGATTGCTATTGTCTTAGAATAATAAATAGAGATTCCATCCTTAGAGATGATATGGCCAAGAAAATAAATCTCTTGAATCCAGAATTCACAATTGCTAAACATCCCATATAACTCATTTCCTCTAAGATTCTACAGGATAATGTGCCAGTGATTTTCATGATATTCATATCTTCTGAAGTATACCATGATATCGTCAATAAATACCACTACAAAGTCATCAAGATATTCCTTGAAAACTCTATTCTTTAGATCCATGAAGACAGAGGGTTCATTAGTTAATCGAAAAGGCATTAATGTAAACTTGTTATAACCATAGCTAGTTTGAAATACTATTTTTGGAATGACTTCCTTCTTCACACACAACTGATGATATCATGATCGATGTTCAATCATTGAAAGGTATTGAGCTCCATGAATTTGGTCGAATAAATCATCAATGTGATGTTGGGGATACTTCTTCTTTATTGTTATAGCATTGATCTCCCTGTAGTCAATGCACATCCTCATAGATCCATCTTTCATCATAAAAAAAAGAACAGGGGCTCCCAATGGAGAAACACTAGGGTGAATAAATCCTTTATTACTCAAATAAACTATTTGTTTCTTTAGTTCCAATAATTCTATAGGGTCCATTCTATAAGGGGTCTTCGATATGGGCCTTGATCAAGGAATTAAATCAATGAATAACTCAGTTTCTCGTTTTGGAGTATGTGCAGGTAAATATTTTGGAAACACATCAACATATTCTTTCACAATAGGTCAAACCTCTATTTCAAAATTATTTTCCTCACCCACAGTTATTTCATTCTCTTCCTCCCCAATAATTGAATTTAGTTGAGCAATTGGAGGGGGGTCTAGATAAGAATTAGGTGGTGAAATTTCTTCTCTAATGATAAGGTACTCCTTATCATCATCAAAAATTGTAACCTCCTTCTTCTTACAAAAAATATTCGCATTATGGTTCGAAATCCAATCCATACCGAGGATTATATCAAATTCAATCATGGGTATGATGATGAGATAAGTAGATAAAAAACATTTATATTCCATAATGGGGACCAATTCACAAAACTTTGTTGCAATGATACTCCCCTAAAGAGTTTTTACTGACAACATCAATTTTAAATAAAATTTGAAATATTAAATATTCTTAGAAAACTGGGAAGATATGAAACAATGTGATGATCCCGAATAAAATAAAGCATTTTCTAAACCTGATAAAACCGGTCAATTACCTACCACCACGTCTTTCATAGATTTAACCTCCACAGTAGTGATGGAATAATCTTGGCCTTGATCTATTGTCATTTTCTGAGGTAAGTTACCCTGATGCTTAGGACATTCATTCGTATAATTCCCCCTTTCTCTACAATTGTAGCATTCAAGGTCGACAGCCTCTTTCTTCCCCATTAAATCACGAGCTTGGTGGCCTTTTTCACCACACATATAACAGACTCCCATTCCCTACAGAAAAGTACCAGGGTTATTCTTTCCACATTTAATAAAGGATGGATATTAAACTTTTCCCTTATTCCCCTTATTTCCATTTCTATAGTGTTCAGTAGATCTCTTCTTCTCATGCTTTGCTTTAAAGGCATAAGACATAGAGAATTATTTTTCTATCTTAATAGCACATGAGACAGCATCTTCGTACGATGATAAGGATTGTGACACTAATGATAGATGGATAAATTATTTAATCCTTCAAAGAAATGATCAATATTACTTCGTGGGTTACGTATATATTCTGCACTATGCCTCTCTAACCTTGTAATGTTAGCTCATAATTTGCGACGTTCTCAACCACATTTTTCCTTATACTCAAAAATTGTTTTTCCATATCCCCTCGATGGTAATGAGGAAAGACTTTTTCTATGAAAATTTCTTTAAACTTCATCCATTCCATATTTGATACTTCATCATCTTTCTTTGTGTTTTGAATCAATGACCACCATTGATCAGCATATCCAGTGAGGTGGAAAACTGCCATGACAACTTTTTCCCTTTCGATACTTCCCAAGGCATGGAATATTTTGTCTAAGGAATTTATCCATTACTCAGCTACTAGTGGATTTTTACCCCCATGGAATTTTGGTGGTTTTTTCCTCATGCAGCGATCTATTATGGATCTTCCACGCTGCGGATCAGGGTGCTCTATACGGGTAAGGTTATTATTAATAACCTGAGCTAGTTTACCCAGTATGGTGATTAGCTGATTAGTACCAGTTTCATCACTAGACCCACTATAATTATCTTGAGTAGGAGGGAAATACCTACATGGAGTGCGTGCATTGATACAGTTTCCATTCCTTCCACTAGGTTCCATTTCTAAACAATGGCATAAACTAGATTAGTTTATGAATCAAAATAAATCATTTAAACATGTAAAACACTTAACATAAATTGAATAGATTATCGATATAATCCATAATCATAAAAAATATTTTATTTGAAGATGTATATACTCATAAACCCTTAATAATGGTTTGTAAATAAAATGAGAATTATCCTAATCATATCCCCCAAGAGTGTCGTAACCAAGAGTACAGCAAGGCCCATTATCGTGCACTAGTTCCCATTCAAGTCTAACTCAAAGAGGTGTTTTAGTGTTTTATCCCTAGGTACATCTGTGCTAGATCTGCCTCTACCTGCTCATATCTAGACGGGGATGTATTTTTTGAAAAACTCAAAAAATCTCCACAATACCAAAATTCTAGGAATTTCTTCTATATTAATCTTCAAATTCTATCATATGGTTATGTGATCTAATGAGAGTTTATCTAAATCTAGTTTCCAAGGATTGTTCTAAACTTCCTCTGATACCAACTATAACACCTCAACCCAAGTTACCCATAGTCAGTGCATTATTACATAACATTGACATGATCAAAAAATATCAATTCTCGAAATACCGATTAGTTTTGTAGCCTTAAAAGTAATGGATACATTCATAAGGTTTATATTATATCATAAAATGGAAAACTACAACAAAATTGTTTCTGTAGACAACACTGATATCCCATAGACTATCCTTGTAGGTCAGTCATAAGATACTTCTTCACTTCCTGGGGAAAATAAGACATAGAAATGGGTGTTCTCAGATGCTCAGTAAAGACAACATTATAGTGGAAACTTTCATAAATAAGCATAAGTATTTAAGGAAATTTATAAAACTAAAAAAACCCTTTTCAATATAAATTCATCATAATATGGAAAATATAAATCAAAATAATTCCATTTACTTACTCACATTGATATTCTACTAGTCGAATAATCACATGTAATATCAATAGTCACTTTCATAATGATGCAATACATAATGCCAGACATTCATAAAGACATAGTCAAGGCCTTGTTCCAAGACTAAAAAAATATTTTGTTAAGGAATTCTTCCAAGACACTAGTTTTTCTCATTAGACCTACTGATTCATCGAGGACCTATAGCGGGATCCACCAGTCACTTACTAACTCCAATGCATTCTTCATATTAAAATGTTTAAACCTAAGATAAACATTCATATTAAATATGGAATACGAAATGTAAATACATTATTCATAAACCATGAATGGTATGAAAATAACACATCCACAGTCAAACATATCACAAAACCTTCAATAAAATGTGGATGTTTTTTATCATAATATATCAACTTCAAATAATCTTAAAATCCATCAAAGCATGTTGACATAGATGAAATCAAAACCTATTTTGGAAAAATATCTCTTTTTTTAAATCATTTAAAATTAATCTAATTATAAAAGAAAACATTTATTTTGGAAATATTCTTATAAGTTTTTAAGGGAATCTTTGATGATTTTATAACGGAGGAAAATAGCCCAACCCACCGTATAAGTTAAAAAACTTTCTTACCTCAATTCTTTCGAGATGGTCATAAAGTAGCATTTTTGAAAAAGACAGAAAGATTCCACTAAATCCATTTTATAAAAATTAATACAACGGTATAAAATACTTTAAATTATAGTCTAGTAAATAGTAAAAATGTTTTGGAATACATTTTTAAGAAAAATGGATGTGGATGATAAAGAGGTCCCAGTAGATACTTACATAAAAACAACCTCGGATAAGGAAGAGATTGTGAAATTTACACTTACCTTGTACTTTTACTTGGTTGAGGGTAAGTTAAGCACCTATATAATGGTGAAATAATTGTTATTAAATTATAATAGAGTCTTATACATTAAAAATATATCATATATGATCTTTTAACTTTTCATTGTTAATAATGTATCAGTATTATCGTTGTTTCGGGTGTTAACTGATTTGTTTTCGATTATATTATTTGTTATGTAAGTAATGTTTTTTATTTATAGAATGTATCTCATTCAGATTCAGAATTATATTATGTATTTAAACATTATTTTTAATCATCTAATGAAAATTATTCTTGAATGGATTATGATGGGGAATGAATCTCATCGTGTTTGTGGAGACGGTAATCCGTACGTACACACGAGTGACAATATCATTATTTTAATATTAAAATAATATATAATTGGATGGTATATAATATATATTGAATCATTATCATGTTATATTTATTATTTACATCAATTACACATCATTATTATACCCATCCAAATAATATCGTATTGAATAACAATTACACCATGACGTGGAGACGGTAAGCCGTACGTACGCATGTATGGTGACATGTCATTCAAAGGATGGATAGAATAATGAATATGGTTGTACCATATTTATAATAACATCACATAATACACTAGAGTTATTATTTTATAATGGAAAAAGAAGAAAGAGGAAGTGGAAGAAGAAATGAACTTGAAAGAGGTGATGAAATATTTACCTCTTCTTCAGGTTCTTCCTTTTGATTTGTTCAAAAGGGATCCTTAGGGTGCATTTTTGACTAATGGAAGTCCACTATGATGAAGGGAGTAAAGTTTAGAGGGTATTTGGGTAGTGTTTTTCTGAGAAAAAAGGCTTTGAAGGTGTGAATTTGAGGGAAGGGGGTGTGCCCTTTTATAAGAGGGGTGAGGGGCACCTTAGAATATTATTTTATAATAAAATAATTTTCGGTTTCTAATGTCTAAAAAATGGACTATTTAAATTATAAGGTGTGGATGGGTCTAAAACAACTCAAAAAATAGATTTTAGACAGGTTTGGGTCACTATATTAACTTTCTCTTTTAGATTTAACTCTTAGTTAAATAGTTTGACATTTACCATGTCTCTTGGTATTTTTATAATATATGGTTAATAAACATATGATAAACTTCAGGAGAAACTAAAGTGGTTCATTAATGACATATATAATACTATTTAAGACCATTGGACAAACTGTATATTTTTAGGAATATAATATCAATTAATAATATAATATTCGTTTTAAAAACCCTTTTATGTCAATTTTGACACTATTTGGTATTTTGTTTTTTCTAAATTAAGAACAGCATTATTACCTCGAAAAAAATACATCTAACCAACCCTAATATGTCATATTATCCTATAAAATTAGTTAAATTCATTAAAAGTCTCAAATTACATTTATTTGGATATTTATAATTTCAATTATTTTAATATTTCATTAATTAGGTAATTAAAACATCATCATTGTGTCATATATAAATATAATTATTTAATGTCTAAAAATTATATTTAAAATACCATTATGTATGAAATATTTTTATCTTTCTGATGAATAAATATAGTCGAATTTATCGTATTTGTAACCATATATCAAAAATGGTTTAGTTATTAAACTTTGAATTTAACACTTTTAACACTTCTATGAATTAAACAATAATAAATGTCCTAATCTAATACAAGTGGACCTAAAGGATCATATTTTATTCCTAATGTTGTTTTTGGTCGAATTATACTTATCAAATATAATTAGAACATGGGTTATGGTAGTCATAATATCATTTTTACCCTTAATTACCCTATTTACTTTTAACCGTGGTAAATAAAAGTAAAAAGATACTATTCACCAAAAATTATTTTCATCTTATTGAACCACATTTTACTTACTCATATCGACTGTGTCTCTCGAATTTTTGGAATTCAACTCACAGAAGTGGTAAAATTAGGTTTTATGTAAATTTTCAAATGCTCCTAGGAGGTGGGTAAAAGACAGGAAAAAGTTAAATAATATTTTTGTATATCTAAAATTATTATAAAATGACTCCAATTAATTACATTGAACTTATATAGGTATTATGTATCTATTTTGACCTAAATAAACTTAATTAAAATAAATAATTATATAAATATAAAGTCAGATTTAAATAATAACTTAGTGTCTTTCACTATTCATCAAAAATTGAATGTTTTCTGAAAAATATCAAAGATTCACCCTAGGCTAATTTTGATATTCTGAATCCAAAAATGATGTCCATTTGAATGTTAAAATTTATAAAATTTCCAAAAGTGGGTATTACAAATCATAACGGCTAGTTTCATTGGTTGTGGTTTGTTAGAACTCAAAGTTTCATACAACACACGCTATTGTATTATTCAAAGAGAAGTGTACCGTGGAAGCTTGGGGTGTTACATTTACAAATTTATTTTATATATTCTTTCAATCTAGTACAATTTTTCATTTTCAATTAGAATTGACATTAAATTAGTTACCACTTTTTTTATGAGGATATAAAAATTAAATTTTGAGATTCACTATCAACCAGTAAATTCTTCATATCAGTAATTCTCATTTATAAACTTATTTCAACACATGAAATATAACAACCCGATATTTTTTATCAATAATTAATATATCTTATTTGATGATTATTCAATATATAACATTACAATCCCCTCCATAGTCTTATATGTTTAGTGAAATTTAAAATAGGGAAAGATAAATAACATGTTCTACATAATATCCCAAAATATTATTTATTTATAGAATCCTCCATAGACATATCATACATAAAACCTTTTTTATAACCTTGAAAATGAAACATAAAATATTGTGAGCTCATATACAAGGTAAGGGTGAACACGGGAGATATTAACGAACAATTACACACAATAAGAGAAGAAGATCCTATGATCCTGATCATAATGTTTTAAAACTATTTCCATGATATCATAGATCATAATCATGTGCTATTGAATAAATATTTGAATTTCATAAGATTTTAATAAAAAAGAAATATAGGAACATGATCCGTTTGAGGAAAACATTGGCATAAGATATAAGTTTTTGGAATAAAAAATCATAAAAAATCATTTCTATAGTAATGTATCACTACCAATACCATAGTATTTTATTGTTTTTACTCCCCATTTCTTCATATACAAAGTCAATGTTCATATCCATAAATATCATAGTGGATACAGTCTCTTAATGAAGTGGGTTCCTATTTTAGTCCTTATTATCTCATGAGATATTCATGTTTACCCAATGCATTATATGGATATATAATTATGTTCCCACCCATCAAATGATCATTATTAATTCATATTTGTTCTAAATATAATAAAAAATAACCATATATTACAACTCATATAAAATAACTAGGTTTCATTCACATTCCAAAAATTCATAAAAGCATAACATGTGGAAAATAGATGAGATTCATTAACATTTAAATAATTCCTAATATAATTAGCCCTGGAAAATAAGTGGGATTCAATAGAATCTCATCATTATAATCATAAACCATCTTAATAATGAATAAGGATGGTATCCTTGTATTGCATCCCCATTAAATCATATGTATATTGAAATGATGTTATCATAAATCAAACAGCCATTAAAAGTCTACTTAGAATATTTTTGGATGAAAATACACTTTACACATGTAATGGTCATTTTAAAAAATCATGGGATAATATTAAAATTGTTATTGAAAATATTTCAAACAAAATATGGGCATGGAAGAAAAATATTACTTTCCAAAGAGGAAATAAATTCTATTTTCATTTGAATAAAATTACCGACAATATTAAGTAATAAAGAGAGTAAAATGGATATATTAACATAAAATCTCATGAATTAACAAAGGAGAATAAATTTAACGATATTATTAAGAGGTATATCATGAAATTTTATCATTGGATAGTTCATCATAATCAAACCCGGTAAACAATATGATTATATCATAAAACCCTTTCAATTTTGGTAGCATTCAAATAAAAACCACATGAAAGATATAAAAATATATCAATATAAAAATAATAATATCTTTTATCATAAGAATAATAAATGAAATTAATGTGCGGTATTTGGAATCAGAAAACATTTCTAAAAGATGAATTGAATTTTTCCATTCAATTTCATGGGGAGTAGATCATTATGCTGACATTGATTTTATAGGTCATAGAGACCAAATGGAGTTACAGATTAAAATTTTTGACAGTTCAAATATATTCTGGAAAAATGGACTGTAGATCTCATTTGCAGAGCTCCGATTCACAATGCCCCCTCCCTGATCACAATGAAATTTGACGGATGCCTTCGCGATACCCTACACTCCAACAAGCCCCATCCATTACGAGACCCCAAGAAACATGAATCCCCATCCGTTGTAAGACCCCAATCACCAAAATACCCATCCTCATTGATACCCTTCACTACCATCACTGAACCCTATGAAAAATAAAGAGTTTCACAGAAAAGTGTTCAGGCCGGGTAGAGGCAATTTTCTTCTCTGCCCCTATGTTGTCCCAAATTTCATTCTAGGGAAACCATGATTAAATATACTCCTAAAAAATCCATGAAACACCTTATGTATACCATACTCCTCTTGTTCCCTTTCCCATGTGAAGAGTTTATATCTTCTTCTTGGATTCACTATGTACCCTGATTTTAGAAATTCCTCAAGTAACTTCTAAAACCTCAGCACAAGACTCCTATGTCGGGTTGACCCAAAAGGGTCACTCTTGCATAAGTCCCAACACCATCCATATCAATGCGTCTTATTTCCAAAAGTCCTCACTATGTAACTATGAACTGTAGTTTACCCTATATGAAAAACAAAATATGCTCTTATTCTAAACAAGATATGCCTTATGTTCCTATAATAAGATGCTAACAGTCCTCACTACCTGAATTTAAACTATATCATACTCTATAATTCAAGAATTGGATTCCTTATTCATCAATAATACGATGCCTCATCATATGATAGAATAGAAAAGAACCACTATTGGAATCCTCTTAAGGGGAAAGCTTGAAACCATTTTCCCTCTACCAGTCACCATGGCGATAAGCGCTCATGGTCATACATGAGGAAGACACCTTGGAAGCTTCCATGTATAAGTATCATTCACCATTTAGGCTCCATAGTTCCACCAAATAAACCTCCATGAATAAACGCCATTCACCATTTTCGCTACCAAGTGCTACCCAGACAACTTCAATTTGTAATCCCCATTCACCATTTTTTCTCTCTAGTGTCACTTGGGAAACTTCCATGGGAAAGCCGCATTCACCATTGATTCTCCCTATCGAAACTCAAGAAGCTTCAATGTGCATGCCCCCATCCACTATTTCCACTCCTCAGAGGCACATGAGGTATCTTTAATGTCTAATCCCCATCCACTATTGTCAGACCTTAGTAGTACCCGAGTGTCTTCAATGTGTAAGCCCCATCCACCGTTGTATCTCTATGAAAATCCATGGGATGCTTCCCCATGTAAGCCCCATCCACCATTTCCACTCCTTAGTAGCACATGGGATGCTTCAATGCGTAATACCCATGATATATTCTTAGGCCACCTCATCAAGTGTAAACCCCAATGCCCCTATCCTGAACTACGTGTAACTTGATCCCTGGTTTCTACATAGGGTATGGTGGAAACCTCCTCCTGGTTCATTCCCAAAACTATTGTATTCATGTTGGTTCACCCCCATCCATGATGAATAACATTAAACTACATGGGACTCTTGAACTATATTGGATTTGATCCCTAGATTTTGGAAGGGTATGTTGGACACCTCATGGGGGGTCAATCCCAAACATCAGTATACCTTAGTGCCCCCACCTAGGGGCGTACACTCACTGATCTTCCTCCAAGGGTGTTCAGATCAGAATTCATGGTGTGAAATTTTTCCTTCATGGAAAAAACCACCCAAGATACACCTCCACATGCATTCTGCTCCATCCTCATTGTAAACACTTGTTCTCCCTCCTAGGGACATACTCTCTTGATGTTTCATTTTCTATTTATAGGACAAATCCCCTAGATCCACCTCCCATAAGTTTTTTGATCCATCCATTGTCGATTTATCAATCACCTCACCCTTGTCCTGATGAGATCAACTCATCCACCTCCATGCATTTAGGCCTCTAACTATGCATAATCCCTAGTATGACAAAGGGCCGCTAGCGATGTGTATACCCTGATGCAATTCATAACTACATGGACTTTGATTCCCAGCCACTAGGATATGTCAGAATCCTTTATAGGGGTCAATCCCAACAACCATCACAACCCATCCATTCCATCCACTTCACCCAATACACCAGTCATCCATTCGAATTTTACCAGGTCCGCCACATCCTGAGAGGATCACTATGTCCATTTGGGTCGTCTCAGCGTGTAGGCCTCATTCATCTCATTGATTCTTCTAGCAGCACCCAAGTATCTAACCATGAATTAAAACTGTATATATCACATAAATCCAATAAATATTTATACACATGAAAAGGGTTTCTAACCATACGCAATCCCCTAGCATGTCTCTGGGGTCGTTGTCCATGGGTACACCCCAATTCTCTGCCTCCATCCTAAACTACTTGGACTGTATTCCTTACCTTATAAATAAGGTACGTAATAATACTCTCTGAGGTTAAATAATATCAATCCCCAAAATCCATCTGTTCCACTATTTCACAACAGTTCATTCATCATGTATGACTTTAAACTACATGCTTTGAACAATGAGGGTTTTGATCCCTTTAGGGTATGAAGGAAGCCTCCTTGTGGTTCAATCCCAACCAATGGTAAACTCTAGTGCTCCTTCCTAGGAAATTACACTTCTAATGTGACATCTCCCCTTTTTGTGACATATCTCCCTGATCCACCCCCCCCCCTCAAGTGTTCTAGTCTATCCACCCAGGAAGAGACCGTGCATAATCCCCACCCGTTCCACACTCATTCAAACAAGAGTGATCATCTAAAAAAGTCGATCTAACCGTTTTTAATCCCCAAACCACCCATTAGAATATTTGTTTTTTGATCCCTATCTCATTCACATGGTCTATAGGAATCTTCCTTGAGGTTAAATCCCATAAAATGATAATCATTGGTGTCCCCCTTAGTGTAGTCCACCTCCCTAATGTTCTATCAGTTGTGTCCTGTTCAGCCTTCACAGTGTGACAATTTCCCATTATGGGAAACACCACCTTGGGTCCTCTCTCATTAAGTGTTCTAATCCATCTATCTGATGTCCCCCTCTTTGGGGTCCACCTCTCGGAACCTACCTCAGTGGTGGGAACATCAGCCTTCCTGATGTGAGATATTCCCTTTATGGGACATACCACCATAGGTCTTCTCTCATCAGGCGTTCTGATACTTCCATATGGTGTACCCATTATTGGGGTCCAAGGATCAGATCATCCCTCAATGGTATACATATCAGCCTCCATGGTTTGACATTTTTCCTTTATTGGACACACAACCCTAGCTCCACTCTCGTTGGGCATTCTAATCCATCCATCAGGTGTCCCCTCTTTGGGGTCTACCTCCCTGATCCACCCTCAGTGGCGTCCAAGTTATCCTTCTTGGTGTGAAATATTCCCTTTTATGGGACACACCACCCAGGGTCTAATATCATTGGGCATTCTAATCCATTCATTGGAGTGTCCCCCTATTTAGGTTCTAACACCCTAATCCTCTCTCTGGGGTGTTCAAGTCAGCCTTCATGGCGTGACATCTTCCCATTATGGGACACACCACCCAAGTTCCAATCTCATTACGTATTTTGATCCATCAATCTGGTACCCCCCTCATTAGGGATCCACCTTCTTGATCCTCCCTAAGTGTTGTACATATCAGAATTCATGGTGTGAAATCTTCCCATTATGGGACACATAACCCTAGGTCTTCTCTAATTAGGTGTTCTAATCCACTCATCCAGTAAACCTTCCAAGTGCGTCTTCCTAAGGATCCACCTCTCATATCCATCTCTATGGGATTTTATGATCACTCTAATTCCATCTTAGTAAGACATTAAACTCACATTCTACTTCATGTTAAACACGACATGCTAGAGGAAAATTTCAAAATATATGCCTTTGGAATAATCATCTCCACTAGATGTTAAACTGATGAAATATCCTATTTTAAATATGGTATTTCAAGGAAAACATCATAGACATGCTTCTTGAATAAGATACCCCATGATTGATCTGTGAAGTCTCGTGTTTTTATACCCTTGAAAAGCACTCTTTGAGTAAAAATGCATGTGACCAATCTTCCAGCATCTAGAGATACCCCTAAATACCAAATGTTACTATAAACACCAATTAAAGGTTTCTTCCCTTTCAAGACCCCAAAAAATGTCCTAAGTGAATCAGCATAAAAAACCGGTGTCCATAAAAATCTGGAACTGATAATTAGGATCACGAAAATGACTCAAATATATGAGGGTGACCCAGACTACGTGATGAATTCTGAGGAGGAATCCATTGAAGGATGGACTGACATCCCATCATCCTATTTTGATCAATGAGAAAACATACCTAAAAATGATGAATTTCTCCCACCTCTGTAATGTGGGAATGCTATGTAAAATTCTCATGTCATCATGAGTTGACGATGTCAACCCTAGTGGGTATGCCCCGGTGGAATGAATTTAAAAATGTAGTATATAACGTCCTCTTAGATATCTTCCTCTTGGACTTAACTTGTGGAAATAATAAAAACTGAGGTACATATTCTTCAATATCTATATTCAAAATTTTCTACCATAAATACACATTTATATCTCTATACATATTCTTATATCTCTCTTGGTTGGCTTTCACGAGCAGTTTCCTAATCCCCTAGGGTTTCTTCCTCTCACGATGGTGCACCACCTCTCATCCCCTACTTCTTTCTCCTTCCATTCCCTTTCTTATGCATCATTTTCATCATCGGTTTCTCCTCAAACTCATTATCTTAGGTAGATATATCTCATAGGTGCCCATGGTTTTTGGTGTGCTTCTTCGACGGTGAGTGGTTGATGGTGCGTTGTATCTACCTTGGCTACCTCTTCTTTGCTCTGAACTCACTGTCAGTTACTCCCTTTCAGGTCAAACTGGGAGTGTCTGATTCAAATAATTTTTGGGCTTCGCATTCTGGTGGCTGTGGATCTCCAAGCGTCTCCTTCTTCTTTTGGGGTTCTGATCCCCTTTCCAATCTTTATTTTTTCCCATTTTTCCTGGGGTTTAATCCCTATTTTTGTTCCGTATTTGGTTCCATGCTTTGATGCGTCTTTCATTAATTTTGTATGTTTTTTTGTTTTTGTGATGGGTTTGGTCCAATTTTCAGCTGGTTGTTGGCTGCCAGTGTGGGTTGTCGGTGTGAAGGATTCGGTGGGGTGGGTTTCGGTGGTGTCTTAGATGGAACCAGCGTTTTATGGTTTTGGATGATGCGAATGGAGAATCCGGGTGTGCTGCTCGTGTGGCTTCTGTTCGAAGTCTGATGGTCATCGACAACTGTGGTGTGACATCTCATTCAGCGCAATTTTTTTGGGGGGTTTGACTATGATGGAAGCTAAAATGTTGGATTTCTTCTGCATTTATGGTTCCAGGGTTTCTTGATATTGTTTAGGTCTTCAATCACTCATTTCCTTCACTGATATGGATCTAGAATTCCCCTGATCTCTCCGAGGTGGAGCTTATACGTAGAGGATTTCAAGGCTCTTTGGGATGTGTGTTTGAGAAGGCGTTATCGGGACGAAGGTGGTGACGACAGCTTGTTTCTCGATGGCGTGGATGTGTTCGGTTCTAGTTTTAGATGAAGGTGGTAGTTGGTTGTGTGGAACTGATTGTGGAAGCATGACATAGTGGATGGCACATGGTCCGAGTCTGGTGGTGTTTGACCGGTTTTAATTTTGAATTTTGAAAATTTTCTGGCGGTCTTTTGAAATTTGAATTTGAAGTGGGTGTTCTTTACGGTGGTTGAATTTGTAAAGTTTGGAGTTGTTTCGGTTCACACTTACCCTTTAAAAGTGTCTCCTGAAAATAAAAATATAGATTGTGGAATTATTAATAGAAAATGATAAACTATGACCTTCATCTAATAATTCCTTCAAAGATGGTATGGATGAGACACACAGTTGTCTCCTAAACCATATCATTCTATAACAATCAAGGTTGAACTCAGGTAAATTTCTTACCTTATTTTATAACTTATCATCTACTTTCTTTGCCTCATTAATCTTCACATGGATATATGGTTGAACATTCATTTGAGAAAGATAACATCTATCCCATATATTTAATATTTCTAGATCCAAACATTGAAAATCTAGAAATGATTAAACCTTTTTTATCTTCTTCATAGATAAGCTATCATATCATCTCGACTCAATGTTTATCCCACCTTGTTCAATTTCTCAAGGAGGTATTGTATTAAAAAAGAATAATCATTAATCAAATCCAACCATATTATCTTGTTAATATTCAAGTGTTTCTAGGTTAATATATCATTTGACATTTTTTGGTCAATATACATGACACTCATTTTCCATGAAAATAATTTATCCGTATTATTAACATAAACATTAATGCAGTTGACTCCAAATTATGAGTTGGGTAATTTGACACATGATCCTCCAATTATCATGAGAGATATTATATTACTAAATCATTCTATATGAGGACTCATCCTAGTACCTTATTTGATGCATCACTAAAAAAACTGATCTCCGCATTAATGTTGGGTAAGAATAGGTGTGATGACTAACCTTCTCTTTATGTAACATCCTGAGCCAACATACTATCAAACTGGAAGCCGGAAAGGTAGGTCACATGGCCTTAAGAATGTCTCCCTGTACACCAGAGGCTTTTGACTTTAGTGAGGGTCTCAGAAGGGGATTGACTGTAGAATATACCCTCATAACAGAGAAACAATGTGGTAAAATAGAACTAAATATTAGATAATAGTTGAAGAAATTAATAAAAATATTTCAACAAAATAGTGGAAGAAAAATGTTATAATGAATGAATTAAAGTGGCCAATGCCAGTTTATATAATGTATGCATGTATAGTTGATGAAACATAACTGAAAATATTAAAAATATAGCATGCATAATAATTAAGACCAATACAAGACTCAAATAAAGAAAAAATACAAATTCGATCTTTGTACGCATCCTACGCTCCATCTCATTCCTTTCCTCTAAACTCACAGGTACAAGAACACAACAACCAACAAGGTCAAAGGTCCTGCGAACAATAAGGTATAACAAGGTACCCCTTAAAATCATGACCAAAGAAGTATTTGAGATATAAATATTTGTATGTCGGCACACATGGTATCTAGCCTAATCCAGAATGTGCAATAAAAGTGAAGCAATCTGATGTTATAGGGAATAAAAAAACATAACTGAACAAATACACAACCACCCATCTAGGTTCATAAGGGATACCTAACGACTATACCTACTTTGTATCATAGAAAGAATAAGAGTCTTATCATGTATACATAATATATATATATATATTGATGGAGTGGACCAGGATGTAACAAACAGGCATCTGACACCATACTATGAGGTGATAAGCGCTACTTAAGAGTTAGTAAGCCTGATATATAAATTGTTATAGAGTATATTGGTATGTAACACACATCCATATAACTCTTTTCTACATGATGATAAGCTCTACTCATGAGGTAGTATGCCTAACATCCAAATTGTGTGGTTTTCGACACCCCCATCACCTGAGATTGAGAGTGTGAATGCCATGTAAACACTCTAGATGGAACTTGGTTCTCAAAATCCCATTGCCCATATCGAAGTAGTGGTGAAGGTCTCCATGCCCAAAACTGATCTAAGGGATTTTGTGTCACCATACTCATATGGACCACCCAAACCATCATATTATAACTTCTTATAAAGGTGAATTTATAACTAGCAAGGGGAATGAAAATCTCCCATTGCTAACTTTATTAATCCATTCAAAAAATAAATATAATCACATTTATGATTTAAGCCATGAGGGAGTACCTCTCATCAATTTCATTTATATCCTTTCTATTATAACCATCATCACATTTATAATTTAATTCAGAAGTCAGTACCTCTTAAACATTTCAATAGCTAGGATCAATTTCCAAATAAGTCATTACATTACACATGAAACATTTATCAAATAATAACAAGGGCATGGCCTTACCATCCCTAGTACTTCGATTTAAAATAATTTGGTTCACTTTAGTAAAACAACCCAACATGATTTAGTAATTCCATTTAGAAAAATTTCATTTTTAATACAAAAACACACCAAACCCATTTATGATGTTCAAGGTCAATAGATGGTACCATGTTCAATATTTATAAAAAATATGCTACCATAATTTATAATCCATCCTATACAATGCATTTACCATAATCATTCACTTTTCATAAAAATAGAAAATTCATTAATAAGAGTGCAATTTTCAAAATTAATGTGTCATGGTAACAAGGCATACACCTAGTCAAGTAATTTCATTTAAACTAGCCGAGCATGAAAATTTGGTTCTTATTATTAAAAGTTAAAAAAATTCTAAATTCCCATAAAACAAGAACCAATAAGAAGAATTTGGAAATATCAATCCAAGACTAAGCGTGATATAAATAAATATCACTACTTTTTTTATAATAATACAACACATCTCGATAGAAGAGGGTTTATTATTAAATCATGACATTTTTTATAAAAGAGTTAAAATTTTCATCTAAGCATCACATCCATTACACCAAAGGAATCAATTTTAGACAAACTAACTCACATGAAAAAATCATTAATTAAAAGAGTTAAGGCATTTAAATAATTCATTATTAACTTTTAGGTGGAAAGGAATGGGACCCTACCTCAATGTGGAACCATGCCAAACACTCTACACATGAAGACTTTGATGACAAAAAGGATCGCTTCACTCTTGCAACCCACATACATTCTTATATATAGACACCCCGTAATTGAATGAACATGTTCCCATCTCTATAAAGGAACTTGTACATGGATGATATATATTTTCATACCTATGTATACGTGTGAAACATTTTAGGGATTCACCAAACTCTCTAAAAACAATTACTAAGGACCCTAAATCACTAAAAACCCCAAAATAAATTAGGTGAAATCAAGCATCATAAATAAAATCATATCTCAGAAAAAAAACAAGCTGAATCAAACCAAACAGCTTCAACATCGACGGCGGTTGCTAAAATACACACAAGGGATTCGTAAGAGACCTTTTTCACTACCTAACAATGGAAGAAAACATAAATCCATATTATAACCAACCCCTAGGTTTGGACGAGATAAAATCAAGTGAATGGAGGGATAGAAAACAGCCATAAATGGATGGATGAGGAGAGGAACACCTTCCCTTGATGATTCAGTGATAAAACACCAAGATATTTGGTGGATTTCATCACACGAGAAGGATCCATGGTGAGGGGGTGGCATGTTTCTTGAGGGAGAGGGAGACGAGCATCATGCGAGTGAGATGATGGAAATAGATATTAGGTTTTTGTTGTAATTTGATTTTATATTTATTTTATTTTATTAAATTTTTAAAAAAATTCAATATATATGGTTTGTGCTGCATAGTTTGACAAACTGTGCGCGAACCCTATGCCCTATACTGGGAACTTGGGAACCCCACATTGTTAGTTTCACACATTTAGCCTAATCAGGAAAAAATCATGAAGTAAATTTTTCTTAACTACTACCTCAATCCACTAACCTTGTTGGATTGATTCATGGTTTGATAATCCCCGCACAACTGGTGTGAGAGCCACTTTCCACTTATATAAGGTCACACAATTAGGTGCAAAGTGCCACAGGGTTTCAGAAAAGTAATTTACCCTATGCGGACCTTTTAAAACATGATTCTATAGGTCTGGAACTCCCAAAACACTTTTAGATACCCAGTTAACTTATTATGTCTTCACCCAAGTCTAAAAACATCACTTTTAAGGGTTCCAACCTTCCAATTTATGATCTAAAGTTCATTTTTAAAAATAGACCATCCAATAAACAGAAAAATTCCAATTCCTCTATATTTTCATCAATTTCAAAACATAGATCATCACAACCTTCCCACATTTGAACTTATCATCACCGAGAATCCTTTTGGAATAACATAAACATCACCTGACCAACAATGGAAATGAATCGTCATTCAAACGGTGATGTTGTGTTTCCTAACACCCAACGCACCATTAAAAATTTCTTAAGTATACAATACATAAGCCATCAATGAATGATCCAGTTCTCTATTTCCATTTAAAACATGGAAATGGTGCTTACTCGAGCCCATTCATTTAAATAAACAATCACATAATCCTCTCTTCAAGCATCTTGTCAAAGGTGCTTTCCACCTTAGGATTTAAAATTATGTGCCCAATTCCAAACCATTATTAAAACCACCATCAGAATTGCCTTGAAATCTCGCCTATATGTGTTATAATGATGCTTCGGGAGTGATTTTGAACTTACTAAATGGTCAATCACACATCAACATCTTCTAGCTAGGCTAGACTATAATTTCATGAAAATACCTAGATAAAAAATACAACACTTTCCTCCACCCGATTACTTTCTTTTAAATGGTTCTTCAACAACAATAATAATTAAACAAGAGAAAACACAAGTCAATCCACCTCCAGCAGACCATTCTCAAGATCCTCTGCGTAGAATGTCGTCACATTTCCAACTAAACGGTGATTCCTTAACCCAAGTAACCTCACATTTACAATGAACACATCCAATAAAGTATATACCCAACTTTCGCTAACATTACATGTTGAAACCCGCATATGACCATTTCAAACTATCATGCCTCACCCTGAGTGGAGGTTCAATCCATATCCAGCACACCGGAATCACCAACCCTTTTAATTTTCCCCTCTGAGCCCAAATACATGTTTAGGATAACCTCTATTTCACCAAGGATGGAGTCCTAAGGACTATTAAAAGGTATTTATCACTCTATAATTACAAGATAGACTTTTGAAAAATACAATGATATCAACATTAGATCATCGAATGAGACCAAAAGGGCATCCCCCTTACGATCAAGTCAAGGAAGAAATAACTGGTGTAAAGGAGCCTATCTAGGTATTTCCAACTTAGAAACCCAAGGGTCACTCAAAACTAAAATGCCTCAATAAGAACAACGTTCCAGTGTGAAAAACCAAATAAACACCGAATAAGCATAGTAGATCTTCAAAAATCAATGTGGCATAAGATCGATGCTCCCTTAGTGAATCAGTGATGATTTAAAGATAGATGACATGCTCGTCACTGAGAAGAATGAACTAATGGAAATGAAATGGTTTCAAGTCAATCACACCCAATTACTGGAAAGAATATTTGTCTATCCATTACTGGCCATCTTCTGGAAAGAAACCCAACATCAATTACTTTCACATCATCCAAACAGATTACAATCCCTTTTACACCTGAGGCATTACATGATCATTTAGGATAAACCATCTATGTCCAGCAAGAAAAAATAATTTCCCAATGTTTTCATACACAACCAACCATAACCATGTAGTACTGAAAAAAATCACTAACATAATTTAAATATCATCAAACCCAATAAAATTTAAGCAAATTTATCCATTTACAAATGGTCATTATTGGTGTGTTCCTTCTACTTCAAAATAGAACATAACCACTAGAAACAACGTGATGTTCCCCACCTTAGGAGCGTTATGGTCACAAAGTGAAAGAAAACTAGATGCTCATAAGAGCACTCAAACTAGATTCAACCCAAAGGCATGTGTGACTCCCCTTTCACCAACAATCACAATTTCAAAGAGGAAAAAGAAGGACAAAATCCAACTAAAACCAAAACAAAAATGACAGGCATGTCGTGACACCCAAGTCTATAGAATGTGCTCCCAGGCATTGGGAAGAACATGATTTTGTAACTCCATATCCCTCTACAACATAGATGACCCAAGACCATACTAAATAGAACAAGTTTCCACATCTTAGCCAAACTCAACCAGTTCATTACATCAATTTTCACTCGATGGGAATAACATACATAAATGCATGCTACCCAAAGGTTAAAAAGGCAGGACAACACATCCTAAATACAATCCATAGGCTATCCTCCCTAAGTATTCAAGATTCATATGGTATGTATAAGATATTTGACACAAATTTATATTTCACCATATGAACCTTAACCTGGACGACGCCATACCAAGTCATTCATCACTAAATAAAATAAAGGGTCAAGCGAACTGTGAAGTGGTCGACCATGCCCGAGGAATGTCTAACAAATAGAAACTGAGAATTATTTTATGCTCAAGCCCATAACCATACCATGGAAAACATGACCACCCATGAAAATAAGGGTTTCATTTACAATTCAAGATTCTATCAAGGGAAAATGGCACCCGAAAGACCCCAAACCTCACAGAACTAAAAACATTTAGAAAGTCATTAAACTCTAAGGGTACTACCATCCATGTTACATCCCCTTGTGAATAAAAAATGTCAACCATATAACTATTCCACGCTTAAAGATGTCACTAAACTCAAAATATGAACATCTAGGCCATTTATAAAAGAAGTTCCTACATAAAGCACATGCACAACCATTCTATGGAAACACATAAGGGAAACTCATACTTCCCTTACATGAGGGTATAAACATGGGACACCTCTAGACGTTCCATTTCTAATATCTTTACATTTATTGACATTGAAACTTTATTTATCAAAATATTTAATTCAATACAACAAGTTACATTCAAAAACAACCAAGGTACATGATTATGAAAATTCAGAAAGGAAAAAAATATGAATTTCTCGTAAAAAACCTTTTAAAAATATTTTACACTTATTGAAATTCGGTCATAATTAGGGAATTTATCATCTATATTCCCTTTTAACATAAAGGGGGACCTAAAAGGGTCCAATTTTAACCAAAATGGGTTCATTAAAATGAAACCATATTGATGTTGTTAAATTTTTTATTGTTTCAAATAACAAAATGGGTCATCTTATAATAAAAACGCCCCAACTGGCCTAATTGGGTTTAGTTGGGCCTTTAGTCGTTAACCAATTGATAAAAAAAATTAAAAAACTATTTACATTCATAGACATTTCACAATACATCATTCCATTAAATTTAATATGGGTTACCATTTCCAAATTTATGAATCTCCCATATAAATCATGGATTGGAAATTGTCCTCCATTAATTGAAACCAATCTAATTTGAAACTATAACATGACCATATACAATGGTCCGGTCATATGGGGGTCCATATAATAATCCATAAAGTGCCCATACACATTATAGGTGGAATTTGGATCCCATTTAATCAAAGTAAGTTCACTTATCATTTGAAAATGAACATCAATTTACTAGGGTTTGAATACACATGTTACCTTTTCCCTATTATAAAGCACCCATACACCATATAATTGAAAAGATGGTTCCCATTTAATTTTCCACCAATATATTTCATCCCATGCAACAATTTGAATATTAAAACATAACTAGCATGTCACTATAAGCATATAACAAATAGAAAACCATTTTAATAACAAAATCATGGCATATTAATCATAGAAGCATGTTATAAAAAACAGTTAACACAGAAGCATGGTATAACACAGGTGCCTGGAATATAAGAAACAAAGACAAGGCATGTTGAATAAACAAACATCAAGGAATAATAACTAAGAATGTTATACATGAAAAAATGCTAAGAATTACCTAATCATGGTACAAAACTAAGAATGACATATCCCTCAAAGAACACAATCAAACTAAACAAGAAACCTAATAATGCAACTATATGGCATGGAATATGCATGAAAAGTTAATTTTCTATGTTCATAATATGATGCATGCAATCCTTCAACCTCAGTGAATGAGGAAAAGGGTAAACATCCATAAAATTCCACAAATTTTATGTAGTGGAAAATTCACCAATCACTCTTGCTGTAATCATATCAACTATAATTGAAAATACAATGAACAATAAACACATCCCTAGTCACATGGTCTCTTCATGTACAGGGAATGATTAATCTCAACAATGGATATTAGAAAAGGGATGAAACATTCCTAGTCTATGTTTTACCAATAAAAAATACTATGAAAAAGGAAAAACCTCCTCTCCTAGAACTTTTTAGCATCATGGCCCAACTTACCATCAAACTGTTTTCCAAAAAGGTAAGTCACATGGCCTCAAAAATATATCCCCATTCAATAGAGGATATCAACAAGTAGTAGGGTGTAACACCCCCACCTTCCATAGTACGCTTCCCTTTAAATAAAACAATAGCTTGCGTTGTATGCAACTTCGAGTTCTAACACACCACAACCAATCAAACTAGCCGTTAGGAATAGTAATACCAAATTTTTAAAATTTTTAAAATTTTATTTTTCATAATGTACATCATTTTTGGATTTGGAATATCAAATTTATCTTAGGGTAAATTTTTTATATTTTTTAGAAAACATTCAATTTTTGATGAATAGTGAAAACATTGTGATATTGTTTAAAACTGACTTTTTATTTAAAGAATTAGTTATTTTATTTAAATTAATATTAGGTAAAAATAGATACATAATACCAATATATGTTCAATGTAATTTATTGGTGTCATTTTAAAATAATATTATATATATTATTTTATTGAACTTTTTACCATCTTTTACCCACCTTCTAGGCGCATTTGTAAATTTGTATAATACAAAATTTTACAGCTTCTGTGAATTAAATTTAAAAAATAAGATAGACACACATGACAGTAGTAAGTAAAATGTGGTTCAATAAGATGAAAATAATTTTTAGTGAATAGTAACTTTTGACTTTTATTTAACACTTTTAAAAGTAAATAGGGCAATTAAAGGTAAAAATGATATTATAAATACCCTAAAAATGTTCTAATTCTATTGGATAAGTGTATTTCGACCAAAATCAACTTTATAAATATACTATGATCTTTTTGGTCCACTTGGATTTTATTAGGACATTTATTATTATTTTATTTAAAGAATAGTTAAAAGTGTTAAATTAAATGTTAAATAACTAAACCATTTTTTAATATTGGGTTATACATAAGATAAATTCGACTATAAATATTCATTAGTAAGATAAAAATATTTACTATATAATGGTATTATATTTATAATTTTAAGACCATAATTAATTAAATTTATTTATGACACGATGATGATGCAGTAATTACCATATTAATTAAAGATTAAAATAATTGATATGATAAATATCCAAATAAATGTAAATTGAGACTTTTTATGAATTAAAATATTATTATAGGTTAATATGACATGTTAGGTTACATTAAATATGCTTTATTTGAAGTGATAAAGTTTTTATGGATTTCAAAAAATTAGATACTAAATAATGTCAAAATTGACATAATTGCTTTTTTGAAACAAATATTATGTTATTAATTAATATAATATTCCTAAATATATAATATCTTGCTATATGACATAGATGAGGTTATATATATCACTAATGAACCACTTGGGTTTCGTTTGGTAGTTTATTGTATTTTTAATAACCATATAATATAAAAATACAAAGAGACATGGTAAATGTCAAACTATTTAACTAAGAGTTAAATATAAAAGATACAGTTAATATGGTGACCTAAAACTATCTAAAACCTATTTTTTAGATGGTTTTGTCCCCTAACCACCTTATCCTAGAAATAAATCATTTTTTTCCCTTATAAGCTGAATATTATTGTATAATAAAAAAATATTTTAATCTTTTCCTAAAGTGACCCTCACCTCTCTTATAAAAGGGTACTTCCCCTTTTCTCAGAATCACACATCCCAAGAAATTTGGTTCGGTCACCCCCTACTCAAATATCCTAGAAACTACCCTAACACCATCTTAATGGAATTAAATTGATCATAATCCAACTAAAGGAGCCCTTTGTATCAACTAAAAAAGAAACACCCGAAGAAGAGGTAATAATTTCATCCCAATATTCAAAGTTCTTCTCTTTTTCCACTGCCTCTTTCTTTGTTATTTCCATTCCAAATTAATAACTCCAGTACCTTATACATATTGTGATGTTATAATAAATATGTAACAACCATATTAATTATTCTATTCATCCTATGAATGAAAAAGTTACCATACGTGTGTACATACAACTTACTGTATCCACGTCATGGTGTAGTTAGTCATTCTACACCTCACATTTTGGATGGGTGTAATAATGAGTATAATTGATGTAAATAATAAATATAACATGTTAATTATTATTTATATATGATATACCATCAAATTACATACGATTCTACCATCAATAGAATGTTATTGTCGCTTGGGTGTACGTACGGATTAAAATCTCCACGAACGCGATAAGAATCATTTCCCCACCATAACCATTCAAGAATAATTTACATTTTATGATTAAAAATAATGTTTAAGAGCATAATATCATTCAGGATATGAATCAAATACATCCTATCCATAACAAACATGACTTACATAACAAAACATATAAAGGAAAATGAATCAGTTAACACCTGAAACGATGATACTACTAAAATGTTATTAAAAAAGAAATAATAAAATATGATTTATGATATCATATTTATGTATGTGGTTCATGTATAATTTAATTAAAATGATTAAACTATTATACAAGAGGTTAACGTACCCTCGACCCAGGAAAAATACTAGGTAAGGATTAATTTTACAATCCCTTTACTTCATCGAGGTTGTTTATATGTAAGTATCTACCGGGACTTCTTTATCATCCACATAAATGTTTCTTAAAAATGTATTTCAAAATATTTTTACTATTTAATATAATATGGGTTAAATTAATTTATATCCTTTTTTACTTTTTATAAAATGTTTATAAATGAATCTTTCTGTCGTTTTCCAAACAAGGTCATTTACGACCATTTTGAAAAAAAATTATGGAAAGAATGGTTTTTAACATATACAGTGACTGTGGCTATTTTCCACCGTTATAACATATTCGAAGCTTACCTGAAAATCTTATAAAAATAATTTAAAAATAAATTTTTTCTTTTATAATTATTTTACTTTTAAATTATTACAAAATAGAAAGATTTATTTCTCTCAAGTAGTTTTGATTTCATCTCTGTCAACACCCATTGAAGTATTTTACACTTGTTTGATGTTGATTTATTATGATACAATATTCCATATTTTATTGATGGTTTTGGGATATGATTTACTATGGATGTGTTATTTTTACACCATTCATGTTTTATGGTTAAATTATTAACATTTTGTAGGCTAGTTTTAATACAAATGTTTATGTTATGTTTCAACCTTTTCATATAAGGAATGCATTGAACATAGTAAGTGACAGGTGGAGTGTGCTATAGCTCCTCGATGCATCAATAGGTCTCACGAGAAAAACTAGTGTCTTGTCATAAGGACTTGAAAAAATATTATTTTTAGTCTTGGCACGATGCCTTGACTATGTGGTTATGATGTCCAGCATTATGAATTCCGTCATTATGAAATTTTCTATTGATATTGCATGTGTTTATTCTACTTGTAGAATATCAATGTGAATAAGTAAATAAAATTATTTGATTTATATTTTCAATATTATACAGATGTTTATGATTAAAATTATTAGGATTTAGTCTTATACATTGCCAGAAATGTTTCTGCATAATTATTATTGTTTCTCCTATATTGTTATCCTTACTGAGTATCTGAGCTCCCCATTTATCTGTTTTATTTTTCCAAGGATGTGAATAAGAATTTTAAGGTAGACCTATAGGGATAAGATAAGGGATATAAGTGTGTTCAAAGGGTTCAATTTTTTTTTGTATCTCATGATGTAATGTATAACATATATATGTATCTAGTACTGCCAAGCCTACTAAAATAATCGGTCATTCGAGGCTTGATCTCTTCTGAACATGCCAATGTTATGTAATAATGCACCGTCTCTGGGTTACTAGGGTAGTTCATTACATAGGGTCTTAGTAGGTGATAATTGAGAGACTATGCCCTCATATCAAAGTAACATAGTGGTAAAACATAACTAAATATAAGATAATAGCATATGAAGTAAATAAATAGTTAATGACAAAATAGTATATGAAATATATTATAATAAATGAATTAAAGTGACCAATGCTCATTATTAAAAGTATGCTTGTACATTTGAAGAAACAAAAATGAATATTTTTAAAATAATACATGATTTACAATTAAGAACAATACAGGACTCAAATAAAGAAAAGAACTAAAATATCCCAAAGTTGATCTTGACTAGCATCATGACCTCTAGCTGAGTCCTTTGCACCTTAATACTGGGTACCAAAACTACGATATAAGGAAGGCCCATAGTTCTACAAACAAGAATGTTTACTCGAGTACCTAAGTGCTATGGCGTCCCAAGTAGGTTGTGAGATACAATTCTTATAAGGTTGGAAACCATGGTGCCTAGGCTAATCCAGATAGTATAATTTAAATGAAATAGTTTTTAGGTATGAAAAGTAATATAGAAAACTGATTAAATATGCAATAACATGTCCATGTTCCTAAGGGACACTAGACAACTATACATGCTTATTCTCATAGCCAAATCAATAGTATGATCTGGTGTTTATATATATATATATAGTGGATTGTGTTGTAACACATAGGCATCCAACACTAGTCTTTGATATGATAAGATCCACTCATGGGGGTAGCAATCCAGCAATATATTTTTCTCCAAGAGTGGACCGGGACATAACATGCAGGCAACCAACACTAGTCTATGAGTTGATAATCTCTACTCATGAGGTAGTATTCCCAACATCCCAATAGACTGGGGGTACTCACCAATAACACTCAGGATGGTGAGTGTGATTTCCATGGTAACAACTAGACAGAACATGGTGCTCACAAGAGCATCACCCATATCGAAACACTAGTGGGAGTCTCCCCAAACAACACCGGTGTAAGGGATATTGAGTTACCATTATTATCTGGACATCCCCAACAATTGTATCATAAACTTTTTTTAAAGATGCATTTATAACTACCATAGGGAAAGAGAACCTCACATCCATATCTTTATTAATCTATTTATAAAATAAATATAATCACATTTTTGAGGAAGTACATGAGGCATTACCTCTAATTATTTTCACTTATATCCATCCCATTATAACCATCATCACATTTATAATATAATTCATAGGGTAGTACCTCTTTACCATTTGAATATCCATGTTCAACCTCTAAATAAAGCATTACGTTGAACAAGTAGCATTTAAAAAATCATAACAAGGGAATGGCCCTACCATCCATTGGGTCTTTCCATTTAAACCAGTTTGGTGCACTTTAAGAAAACAAAACCTCACATGCTTCATTAATTCATTTTAAAATAGTTCCATTGTTTATACCAAAACATTCGAAAACCATTTATGAAGATCATGGCCAATAGAAGGTACCATGCTCAAAATATGTATATAAAGAATGATACCATATTTTGTAACACATCCAATAAAATTATTTAATAGAATAATTCAATTTAACTAAACATTTAAAATTCATTAATAACACTTAAATGGTCAAATGGAAAGTGTCATGGTAATAAGGCATAAACCTACTTGGGAAATTTCATTTAATGTAACTGAGCATGAAAATTCATTTCATATTATTCATAAGGGTAAAAATATATCATTCAATAAAATAAGAACCAACAATAGGCATATATAAATCTCAAATGAAGACTAAGCATAATATAAATAACTATAACAACTTTTTTGTTTAGAAGATATAACACCTCCATTGAAGGGGATCTATTATCAATTCATGAAATTGTTTATAAAATAATTCAGTAGTTCAACTAATAATCAAATCCATTTAACCAATGAAAAAGTTTTTTGAAAAAATACCACATAGTAAAAAACATTAGTTAAATGATTAACTCATTTAATTAATGAATTATTAAATTTAATGGGAAAATGAATGGAACCAGACCTCAAAGAGGAACCAAGTTGAATACTCAAAACTTGATTACTTTTACAATGGTAATGATCGCTTCATCCTTCCACATGCAGACATTATTATATATATATACCCCTTAATCCAATTCACATATTCCCCTCTCCATGAGGGAAGATGTACAAGGAAGATATATATATATATATATATACATACCTATGCATATGTGTGAAAGCTTTCACACAGTTTCGAAATGCTCTACATACAATTAAGAAGGACCCAAAATCACCAAATGACCCAAAATAAAATAAGTGAGACCAGGTACTGGGAATAAATCCTTACCATAGACAGTATCAGTGAGATGAATTAAAACTGTACCACTTCGCCTTCGGTGTATGTTGTCAGAATACTTTCAAGGGTGTCCCGAGAGACCTTTCACACAACTTAAAAATTAATGAAAATAAAAATATTAATTATCCCCAAACAGTAGGTTTGGTCATGATGAAAATGAGAAAAAGGAGGGATATATATTGTCCATCCAACGTTGTTAGAGGAGAAGAAGGCCTTACTGTGACGATTCAGAGAGAAAACACAAAAACATTTGGTGGATTTCATCGAATAAGAGGGAGTCACAGAGAGGGGGTCATACCCATGTAGAGGTATAGGGGGATGGGTTTCACATTAGTGAGAGGGAGGAAAGATGGATTATAGTTTTTAAATTTTATTTTACATCAATTTTAATTTATTAATTTTTCAAAGGTCACTATTCATGGTTTTACATACTATGCGCCAACCGTGGGCCCTCAACGGGGAACATAGTCACCCCACATAGTTAGTCCTGCTTGTTTGGAATAACCGTGAATAAGTACTTTTCTGAATTTTTCATAGTTATTACCTATTTCCACTAGCCGTGTGGGATCAGTGCACATTTTGGTCATTGGTGAACAACCCATGCGACAGCCTCTATCTACCTGCAGAAGTCCACATGGTTAGCTGCAAAGGGCCGCATGGTTTCATAAAAACATTGCACCTCGTGTAAGCATTTTAAAACAAGTTTCTCTGGGGAAAAAACTTATGAAACTCCTATAAATACCTAATAAACATCTTTATCCTTAAAACAAGTCCAAAAACATTAATTTTAATGTTTCAACCTTTGAAATTATTTTTTATGCACGGTTTTAAAAACATACTATCGAGTAAAACTAAAAATTCAAATTCATCTAGATTTTCATCCAGGTCAAAACACATACCATTAAACATCAGTTAATTGAAATTTTCAACACATTTATATGTAAAATGGAAATATTCAACCTTTTTAGTTTTATTGGTGAGTGGAATATACATCCAAAAAAAATATCACCCAAATCATTAATAATATTCATCCAAACCAAGAAAACTGTAGATCTTAGTCACAGTTGTTTGTTGGGTCCAACGTTAAATAACTTTTCTCATTTATGGATCCACTAATATACTTTATCATGAGATTACATGAACCAAAAAATAAAACTTTTTTTAACAAAATTATATCTTGGTAAATTTTTCCCATTACATATACTTTATTAAGGTCTTTAGTACAATTATCAAGTGATATTTATGCTCATCCAAGATTCTAGAATATATTTTTATATCTCATATATACTATCAAAAACTAATCAATGTAAAACATAAAATATTTCATCATTAAATCCATTTATATAATGTGGTCATTAGTAATACAATGTTAAAACTATAAATTAATAGTTCACATGCCTCGTATAGAATGCTATCTTGCGAAAGTCTTCACTTTTGATCCACAACTAATAGTATCCAAATTGAATGCCAATATGGGAAAAATATTTATCACCTAAAAATTGATCTATATTATCATAAATATGGGGATGATGATACTAATAATTTATTGTGATCTTTTTCAATTACTGGTAATCATTATACAGTCACACTGATCTACTATTGTTATCAGCAAAAAAAATGTAGACCATGGTGATACAAATGTCCAAACAATCCTCTTATCTAGATTTACCTAGATTTTTTCTTCAATTCATGTAACTCAATAAGGGAAATTCTATATAGATTCCATAAAATAGTTTTATCAATGTTTATGAGTTCTATTAAAATTTAAACTTCAAGACTCAAAGTAAGACTAATAAATTATTTATTAAATACATTAAAAAACTCCCACACAATAGAACTAACTTTGATTTTAGTTTTCTCCCCAGTCATAGGAGGTAAATACCCATTTTGAATAGGAATCAAGACCCGTATAATGGATGTAATTTTATTAGAAATACATATTTATTTTTTAACAAATATATGGTCATAGGCTTGTATGGAATATCTAAGTTTACTTTCCTTCATTGATAATCAATGTGGTTCTTATATAAATAAATCTAATCCTTGATTAATATAACATCAAATTATACTAGTGGGATAATGATGACATTTGGTATAAGGGCATTCCCATAAACATCAATGAGAGAATAATCAAATACACGATTTGTGATCATCATAACATTAGTTTTTTTCACTTATAATTCAATATCTAATCATTAATTACATAAATTAACATCCCATGATATTTTTCAGGATAAATAATAACTTATATTAATAATCTCAATTAGGATAATTCAATAATTGGGCATACATGTGACCAAAAAAATTTTATTTTCAAATATTCCATCCCATACTATACAAAAAATAGATAGAATGACCATCACGCATATCAATCAGAGGGATCAATCATTAAAAATCATTCATAGAACATCTAAATCATAGAACCTTCTACTCATTTAATGATACTTTTGGTTTATATTATATCTTCCATGATCATAATATATTAAAATCTATTATAACTTTTTGTAATGAAAATATTAATTAACCTAGGAAAATCCCTAAGGAGTTTCAAACCAGCTGAAGAGTAAGGGTACAGTCACTGAACACTAGAAATATAGTTGAGATATACATGTTCAAATATTTCTAAGATTATAGGGCCTATATGCATCCATTATAAACCCAAATCCACATATAGTATCTATAAATGGATGTCTTTCAAGGAAAACTAAACTGCTCTCTTACAGTAACTTTGGAAATTCTCCTATAAATAAGATTATCGTAAGGGTTCTGACTAAATCATTTAATCACTAATTATAACTGTAATTAAATATTTATTTAACACTAAATATAATGGCTAATACATTTTATATATAAATGTTACATATTATTATAAAATTATTCAATACATTAAATTAAAGTACATGCGAAAATCTTAATGTTTTATTACCTATGGAAACATTGGTAAAAATGACTTATTCTATAAATCATTCCACTGGTTCTTTATAAATATAACCCTCCTCAGACATATGATACATAATTCATTATTCAAAACTTGGGGAAAGTAGACTTACGAAATGGCGAGCCTAGATTCTCATTAAGGGTAAATAAGGGAGATATCAATGATAACATATTCATAACATGAGAATAGGGTTATTGGAACATGAATTTAATATTATAATGTCTTACTTTGTATATCATAAATTGTAATTTGGAGTCATGGAATAAATTGTGTTAGTTCATTAGTCATGAACCATAATGGAATCATATTACATGAGCCGTGAGAGCATAACATTGTTGTAAGAAATATGTTTTTGGAATTAAAAAAATCTTATAAAAACAGTTCCTTATTCAATGATCTCATCCATGACTATGATAGTGTATTTGGTTCCCTCCCCATTCCATCATATCCTTAGTCAATATTCACTCATAGAGTTATCATATTGGATAAACGCCCTTACTAAATGAGGTTCACTCCCTCACCTAGTCCTTATTATCTCATGAGAAATCCATCTTTACCAAATTCGTTTGAGGGACATATAATTCTATAGAATACTATTATATAGTATTAATTAATTAATATTTTTTCTACAGGAACCTAAAACATTTACCATATATCCTAAATCATGGAAAATAAATGAGTTTCATTAATATTTCTACAATTCATTACTGAATAACATGTAGAAACTAAATAAGTTTTTATAAATATCTCATCATCATAATAATAGTCCATATAGAAAAATAATAAGGATAGTATCCTTGAATCATATCCCCATGAAATCATAAATATCATCAAAGGATGTTATTATTAATAGAATTCCCTTTAACATATGACTTGAAATATTTCTTGAGGGATATTTTGTTATTATTTTGAATAACATATTTAAAATATAAAAACAATTATAGAATATTTTTAAAAAAAACTAATTTGGAAACATTTAATGTATTCTATAATTCAATGAGTAGTCATGAAGAAGAGAAATTTATTCTAGGACGAGTACATTATAACAAAGACTCCTTTTGAATATAGAATTTGAAATAATAATTTTTCAATATTTTTTCAATATATAAGGCTGAAAGTGGTGTGAAGAAGAGAATGTAGGGGTGAGAAAACACTTGGAATTTCTTAAATAATTAAAATAAAATAATGTAATACTCACTAAAAATCCATCGAAATAGAAAGTGGTTAAAATTTGGATTGTATGAGGAGTAAATATTTCCTTAAAGTATTAGTTTAAAATTTTATATTTGAAATCCAAGCCTTATCTCTTTGTATAATACACCTTGGTAAACATGTTTTAGCATTAACCATGATGGGTAATATTTATCGTTATTACTATTCATTTTGACCAAAAATGAATATGGCGTAATTAAATTTTTTTAACATGATAATTAAAAATATGGAATAAATTTTGTCAAATTAAATTTCTATAACTATGAAAACAGAATTTTAAATTAAAACATTAAAATGTGATGAAAACATGTTTTTTATAAAAATGGCTTCTTAATTATAATGGTTTTCATAACCAAATCCAATACAAAATTAATTTCATTGAAAAATATTATTATGAATAATATAAAATGAGAAAATTTTATTATAAAATATTATAAAAATATATTTAAACTTTTTTAACGATTTGTAAAAATAACCATTTTAATTATAAATTAGTCCTTTCAATATTAATCGAAAAACTAATCTTTTCAGAAAATTCTCAAAAACACACAAAAAGATAATTTGTACATGTTGATTTAAAATATTATGTTCATTTTTTAAATAATTTATCTCCAATTATTATAAATTAATTATATTACTTTTTCCCAAAAAAAATAAAACCAATATTTAGGAAAAATGTATTTTTAAATCATATATTAAACTTACTAAAAATATAGTACTCATATATCTATATATTTACTTTATCTAAAATAAGTAAAAATAATTTTATAAATATGGTCACTCCTATACACTTATCCAATTTAATGGATGTGTTAAAGTTATTGAAGATATTAAATTTTATTAATGAAAAATATTTCTGAAAATATTTCTTTTTGACATTGAAATACCGCTTTTGTTGCATCAACCAATAGAAGGATAAGAAATATAAGATATGGTATCATCCTATACTAAAAAATATGGATATTGTTTATAATTAAAATTATATATAATACTAATTTTGACTGATTTTATGTTATCCATCAACAACTATACAAGGATTTGATAAAAGGAACATGGATAATCTAATACCACTTGATATGCCTTTTGAATGGTTTACCCACTAAGAAGGGGGTCGAATCATTGATTAAAGTCTTTTGAAATTTCTTTCACTTTGAATTAAATTATTGAATATGATAGGATTCAATTTAGTCTAATTTATAGCTTATCCTTACACTAATGAATGCAGATATAAAATAATGATAAGATATACCCAATTTTTACATGTTTCAATCGAAGTGTGAAAAAAATGCTTTGTTGTGTCTAGTTTCAATACCCATACAATAAAATTACACAATAATCAACAAATAAATACAATGGGAAGGGAGTTATCATCCTTATCCATGGGATTTCATAGAATCTCACTATTATTTTATACTAACTATATCTAATTATAAAATGAATATAACCATCCGAGAAATAACATAGATAAGTATAAGACAAATTGGATATAACTATTCCATTATTTGTAGTTTTATATAAAATATTTCATTACATACATTCCCATTACCTTTTATCATTTGAGATTTCAATAATTTGGAAAACTCATTATCTAATATACCATATTTATTTCTCAGGGAATAGATATTTTTCTTACTATACAACAAACTAGGTAATTAGTAATAAGACTTTGACATCTCCTATAAATTATCCAAACAGGTTATGGTTCTAGACATATCATGTGTAATAATTTTATTCATAACTTGGGGAAATTGGAACATAATAAGGAGACATCAAAGGACCCATAAGGGTAATCATATACTATAAGCTCTTGTAGAATAAGTACGGAATTAATAATATAGTATCATAAAAATGTTAATCGAATAACTTCATGTAACTTATCACATGATCTTGAAAAATATCCATGGTCAAAAATATAAATATACACATCGAAAATAATTACTGATTTCATTGTGATCAAATTCATACAATTATGTTATTCAATGCCTTTTTCCAATACATCACACACAGTCAAAGCATGTTTGGTGACATAAACATGTTTCTAAGATCATTGCTAATAAATATAAATAAATGGGCAGGCATACACCAAATACTCATGTTAGTTATTATGATGATACCAACCAATTCATCAAAGGACTATTGTGAGCCCCATATATCTCAAATAAAGTTCAATTAAATCAAAATATTAAGTAACGAATAAACTACATAAATCAAAACCAATATTTCATAGTAATAAGTATACATCCGTATTTAAATAAAAGTATTTAGATTTTCTATCTTCTCCAATCAATTAATATTATATCATTCTATTTAAGAATCTGTAAAATGAACAATATATGGATAAATGGGTTTGTATTTTATTAAATAATTTCTCCAAATTAATCAATTTATGTTATCTAGGTGGACACCATTTAATCAAAGAAATAAAATATATAGAGACCGTACAAGAAATTCATTTCAAGAAAACTCATATTTATATGTAGTGGATGTTTAGGAAATAAAAAGAAAATTTTGAATCTTACATCTAATAGAGAATAAAATTAAATAATCCATCCTAGTAAATAAGGTATATGGATTCATTTGAAAAATTTCTATAATTGAAAATAAAATATTACCCAAGGTTTAGACAAAGATAAACAAAATTAGGATAATTTGGAATAAAATGGAAAAATTACATTTACCATTTAAAAAATATAAAGACTTATAAAACCAAAATAATAATTATTTCCATTATAAATTGTGAAACATATAGAGTAATATTAATGTAAAAGTACAAAACCCTGGAAACATGTGTTCACATCAAAATTTTTAAAAGACTATCTTCCCATACACAACCAAAATTACCCATAATAAATGAATTAATAGTTAATTTAAAACCAATATTATGAATATAAATAGATTATAAAATTTTATTGACCATTAATTTTGTCAAAAATAAGGAAAACTAGAATTGCACCTAATCAATAAGAACCTGGAAGGGAAAGAAACAAGAGAAAAAAATGAAGTGGGGTTGGTTTCTCTTACAATGGAAAAAATATGAAATAATTGGAACTTGAAATACGGATAATACATGTAAAAACCCGATAATACAATATGATAAGTAAATTATGGGGGTTTTAACCTGATTATATTCTAAAAATAAACATGTTTTTCTGTATCATCCAATATACACCACATCGATCTTAAATAAATGAATAAATATTATTATTTAAAAGTGACCAGAATAACATATCCATTAAATTGGTGGGAATGAATAATGTTAATGAAGTAATGAAATAAATTATTAAATACTCATATTTTATATTTTTTATAATTATTTATAAATAATTACATGATTTTCATAAAGTCGTTATATTGTTCAAAAAATGTGGTCTCTTTAAAATAGGGTTCAATTCTTGTTATGAGTGAATATTATAAATAATATGTTAAAAAACTATTAGAAAGTTAATTTACTAAAATTAAATTTGGGTTTTAAATAAAAATACCATGCTTTAATTTGGGTTAAATTTTGGTATTCTTCATAAAATATTGGGTTTTTAGTGAATAGGGAAAATACATATTTCTCTAAAAAGATCATTTCTTTTAAATAAATTTAGTATTTTGAAAGTTACATTATGTTTTGAACTTTATTTCATGTAAAATAAGTATTATTTATTTATATTTTATCCACATAAATAATTTTTAATCATCTTTTAATTGTATTTTAGAATAAGTTAATTTTTTGGATGAAAACCGTATTTTTATTAAAATTATTTTTAAGTTTACAATGATATAATATTTAATTTATTAAAATAATAACTAATTGGGATTTCTATAAATTAAATTTATATATTATATATCAATAAATTTTTATTGAGTTTCAAAAAAAAAATTTATTATTCATATATTTAATAAAATATCCCTTTTTCTTGAAAAATACACTTCTCGAAAAACCACTTTTTGTCCTATACGTAGGTTTTGTTTTAAATTTCGTTTTTCTAATAAAATGAATTAATTTTTTTAAAATGAATTGAATATTTATAATCTTAAGTTAAAAAATATTTAATAATGTTATGTCCTTTTTTATTCATAAAATAATTATCATGGAAAAAATATATTTACCATAGTATAAGATAAATAATGAAATTGGTTGAAATTAAAATATAAAAGCTTAAAATGCCTAGAAAAAACAACCTTAAATTCATGGTTTAAATTTTTTCATCATTAAAAATAAATTAAAACATTAATTATCAATATAATTTGATTTAATTAATTCTACTTAATTATGGTTGGCATTAAATATAACGTAATCATTATTTAATCACTTAAAACCAACCCAACTCGAGTATAAATACCACCCCTGACCACAAAACAATTAATCAAAAGACTTATGTCTCTCAAAATAATTGAAAAATCCTCGAATCCCCACTCTACCTACATTCAATAACTTGTGGTCTCACCAAAAAACCAATTCCATGTTTTTTAAGGGATCATTCTAAGAGGTGTTATTCAATAGGTAAATTTCTCAAACCACATATCTTAATTTTTTTCCTTCTTCTACATTACCAATATAAAATTAATTTATAAAGTCATAATACCAACATAATAAATTATATACTATAATTTTTTGTTTTTTATTTAATATATTATATGAATACTTTTTTTCACCCCCTTGGATTCATTGAAACGAAACCATTATCCAAATTACGGTAATTATCCATCTCCTTGAACAATTATTTTTCATTTTACATTAGCGACATAAAGTATATTTATAAACCATTAATTAATGTTAAATAATATATATATATAACCTTATTTTCCTATTCTAGAACTTTTATATAAATATAATGTTAAATAAAATTAATAAAAAATAGTGATTGTTGAAAAAACAACCAAAATAAACTAAACATTTATCATTGAGATTTTATCAAATAAATCAACCTCATAAAAGAAAGAAAAATGTAATATGGGAAAATTTAAAATTATTTATGTGAATTAATACCATTCCATTTCACTTTTAGAGTTTTATTTTCCATTGGACAAAAACATCCCTAATTATACACAAGTGAACCAACCATGTAAAAATAAAATGAACGCTTTGGGATAATGAAACCAAATTTTTTAACCCATAAAAATAGACATAAATGTACTTAATAAAATTATAATAACAATATATAGATTAAAATCTTTATTAATTACATAATTAATTAATATAAATTGATTTTCTAGTAAATTAATAGCAGGTTCATAACTTTTGTACACAAGGTAAGGGACCCAACAATCTCTTATTTACCATTCAAGAACCCAATTTATTTTATATTTTTTATAATAAAAAATTTTGTGATATAATTTTCACATCCCTATTAATTTCATTTTTTCAAATGATTATTGATTCATTTTTCTCTCATTAAACCATTTTTTGAATCATTAAGTAATATCTTCATACTGATAAAATTAGGATGGGTAAATTTTATCAATTTTCATTTTTTAAGAAAGATTTAAATGTTATGATCCTATATTCTTTTCATATGTGTATATATACATGACCATTTACATTTAATATCATTAAATTATTTATTATCATGATAATTAATGTTTTTTATATTTCATTATTTCATAGGCCATACTATTAGACTAATTATAAATTGGTATGTGAGTTAATAATTAAATTTTCTTTAATTAAATAAAATTATACTAAAATAATTATTTCTTACTAATATTATGTTTGAAATGACTTTTTATTAACTTAATTTTCAACATTATTTATAAGTATTTAAATTTGAACACAAAATTGATTCATTTGACTAGTTATCACTTAAATTATATGATATTTGTAAGGTAATCTATAACTAAAAAACATTATTTTAAATGTTTAAAATAGCTAATTTCAAAATCATTCACTTTAGTTTGAATGTCTTTAAAATGATATAAATGAATGTTTTTATATGGAAATAATTATTTTTGAAATTTATATTTTGAATTTCTCTCATAATTTATCAAAGAATGGGTCTTTTATAAGTTAATATAAGAGGTTTTCTTCTTAAAATTACTCATTTAATGTTCCTCTATCAATTTTTAAAAAATTAAAAAACAATTTTTTTTAATATACTGATTCAATGGAATTTCCAATTTCCATGTCACAATAATATTTTGAATCAAAATTTTCAAAATTATATGGTTAATTTTGACGAAATTGTTTACTATTTTGCCTAGGAATATTTTCAAAATTAATGCTTAAAAATGAATAGTTTATTTTCTTCAAGGAATGTTTTTATGATTAAGGATTTCATGATTTTTTATGTTATATTTATTAGGAACTATTTATGATGATGACTTGTTCTATTATAAAACAATGACAGGTGGTTCTGAGTTAAAACAAGGATTGTTTGTTTGGTTGTTATGAACTAATGAATGATTCTATTCTATACCAAGGGTGAGTGGTTATTTCATAAACATCAATGCATTGGGTACTCTGAATTTTGAGGTTGGCCATATTGGTTACTCCATTTATAAGAGTGGTATGGAAGATGATGTTCCATGTTACCTACTTATTTTTTATATTCCTTTTAATGATTTTTCCTCGAAATATATTGATTTAAAAAATCTATGATAATGATAATATTAAAAGAAGATTCCGTTTAAGGGTGAAAAGTTTTGTTTTCATGAAGTTTTTTTCTCAGGTATTCAGTGGACTAACGATATACTATATTTATTTCATTTACTGATTTTTTGTTCCCATACATTGTATTAAAAAAAATTTCATAGGTTTTAATGAAGTGTAAGGAAAATTGAGATCAAGGGGGGATTTTTGATGAAATTTCATGAAAAGAAACCATGATATATTTTTAAAGACTTTTGTTTGGTGAAAATTACAGGTACTAAGTATAAGTGTCTAGTTAAAACGTATGGGATTTCCCTGTAACTGTTAGTCATCATTATCAAAAAATCTGAATTGAAAAGGTCCTCATGATTGTTACAATTTCAATTTTAGTATAAAATCATCACAATATTAAATTATTAAGGTATTGTCTTTATAGTTTGTATCATAGGAGTGTTTTGATAAATTTAGAGATTAAGATGTAATCTTATGATTTCTAGATAACATCCTAGGGTTTAAATGACTATATATGATTATAAGTTCTATGTTTTAGTCATCCCTTTCATTGTTTAAAGTGATTGATTTCATGGAGATTAATGATATTTTTGGAGATTGGATTTAGATAGGTCATTGATTTAAGAATAAAGGATTTAATGGTTAAGGTATGGTAGAGATTCTTAGTGTATTATCATTTAAATGAGCATTTTCATTTTGACATTTAATTATTCATTTCATGTTATAATGTTGTTATGTTTTATAGATTTGGGTTATATTATCCAGATGGAAGGAAAGAGATCATTCCCAACCATCATATCTATTCTGAATGATTTGATTATCACTATTATTGAATGTTCTTATTCAAATTATTTATATATGTTTTTGAGTATTAAATTCACATGTCTGAAATTTTATGACACAAATACAACATTTTCTATACTTTTAAAATTTTAGTTGCCATGGTATATTTTTCATTGGTTTTCAAAATTTAGACATTACCAACTGTCTCAAAAAATGAAATTCCAAAAAATACATGTTCTTATACAATCTAGAAGTTAGAAATCATGACAATTGATAAAGGGGATATAAATTAAATCCTTATGTATGTATTTATTGTATGAATTATATTATTATGTTCAATGTATGTAGTATTTTTGGGTTAATATTGATTAATCATACAAATATAATTAACATCATTTAATTTAGGAATGAAGTATTAAGGAAGAAGAGAGAGAATCATGGTTAATGTTTTGTGAAAGAATTTAAATGAATGATCTATTTATCTATTAATTTTTAATATTTATGATAAAATTGTATTTTTTAAATATTACACAAATCGTTGAATGCATATGGATTTTTCTGTAGTAGGTTTTGTTTACATAAATTTCGAAATATATGTTATATGAAATTGATACTTTTGAAGTTGTAAAAAGGTGATACTTCTTACAGTACATTTTCGATTTAATTTCATAACATGAAATCTATTTTTTGAGTAAAATTTCCGTTACTTTTATTAGACATAAGATTAAAGGTTTTTGAAATCTTTTGGGTTTATATGATATCTGAATTTGAGGTAATTATGTGTTCTTAATTTTTTTAGATAAGAAATAAAAGGTATGAGATAACCTTTGAAGTTAAATATAATACGGTTATTTATGAGGTTATTTCTAAAATTTCTATAATTTTAAATGTATTATATTATTATAGTTTTATAAAAAGGAAAACCCATGGGATGGGTGAATACCTGTCATGCCAAAAAAGGCCACATGAATTGATCCCACAACTAAAGGGTGACAAGGGTGAATTAGCTACCACTGGCCTACGTGATGTGTTGGTTAGTGTGAAACTATTTTTATTTATCTAAACTATATGATGGATATTGGTCATGGTCATTTTGAGAATTTATGCCTTATTTTTATTGGTTACCTTGTAATAAGAATCTGATTTGGGGATTATGTGACCTATGTAAATTCAAGATATGTTCTGTATTTTTTAAATCCAATATAATTAAGGTAAAAATAATATTATAAAATTTTATTTTTGGAATAATGGTTGATTTTTATTTTGCAGGAATATAATACTATATTATGGTTTTATTGGGATTTAGGTTATTTTTAAAATTAATTAGTGTATCCTAAAGATTATTTGATTATGGATATTACATTTTGGTGTGAGACATTAAGAGTGATTGATATAATTTGAAGATAGATGGTAAATTTGTATTAGAATACTATATGATCAAATCCTTCTGATTTTTTTTTAATTTCAGATTAAAATAATTTTATGAATTCTAAGTATGTTAATTTTTTAAATAATCTATTTTGATTTTTTGGTATTATGGTTGAAGTTTGAAAATTAATGTAGTTTTTAGTTATATAAAGGATTTTTCCTGGTGAATTTCATTATCTTATAAAAACAATTTTTTAGTCAATTCTTACTGAATGTAGGAATATATTGTAACACTTTTTGGTAGTTTTTTTGATCTATAATAGTTTATTCAGATTCTTTAGGTATGAAAAATTCATCTTGAATTCTCAGTATTTGGAGTAAGGATAAGGATTAATATATAATTTCCAATTAAATATATTTCATTATATATATAGAATAGGTACTAAAAGAATTCATCATATCATGAAAAAATATTTTTTAAATAAGATCATTATTCCTTTACTTTCCTTAATGAGAAATCAATGGATTTGAAACTATAATAGACCTACGATGATTGACATTATCATGACCTTTCTCTCTATAATTCTCTATCAGTCAATGGGTGTGAGAGTTTCTCTTCCATGTCTATGTTTTCCTATACAGAAACATATTATGTGTCATCTCAGGGGACCTTCATACTTTATGTTCTCACTTTTCATGTGGATGTTTTATTTATCCTTTTTACGATGTATGATTTCCAAAAATGTATTTTGAAAAGTAAACCCACTATTATTTATCTTGAGTTTGAATTTTGGGGAATAATTTCACATGTGAGGGTTTTACTGTGACATCCTAATATTTTAAAATGAAACACTATGTTCAATATCATACAAGTTATTCCAAATCATGATTTAACAAACAACTGAATATTATTATTTAAATATGACCATTATAACCTAAACATTAAATTGAAACAAAACACTCTATTCAATATCATTCAAGGTTGTTTTGTTCTTTAAAAAATATATATTCTTCAAAAATGGGTTTTATTACATTTTATGAGAGATTATTATAAATAATTTTATTTTATAATTTTATAAAATTAATTTCTTTTTTTAAATAATAATACCATCTTTTACATTGGGTGAAATGTTGGTATTTTTCATAAAATATAGGCTTTTCAGTGAATAGTTAAAATTACAAATCATTGTAAATATTTCATTTTCTTCAACAATTTAGAAGAACCATTATGTTTTAAATTTTATTTAAAATTTAATAATTATTATTTATTTATATTTCACTCACATTTATTATTTATAATCAACTATAAAATTTATTTTAAAATATGTTTAGTTTTGGTGTTTAAAAATAATATTTTCCTAAAATCTTGTTTAATGTAATTAATGTTTCCCTAAAATGATTAATTAAAATAATCCCAAAAGGGTAATGTTTTATTTTAAATATTTATATTATATATCACTAAATATTAATTTATTTTCATTAAATGATTTTTATTGGTCATTGAGTTCATAAAAAAAATATCTTTTTCTGGAAAAATACAATCCTTAAAAACTAGCTTTTTCATCATGTTTTATGTTTTGTTTTATATTTATTTTTTAAAATTATTTAATTAAATTTTTAAGGTGGATTATATATTTGTAATTAAATGTTAAAAATTATTTTTTTATTTAACTTTCACTTTTAAGAATAAAATATTTTTCATGGTAAAAAAAAGATTTACCACATTATAGGTCAAATAATGATATGCGTTAAAGTTTAAAGGTAAAATCTTAAAATAGTTAAAAAAATACAACATTAAATGGGTTTATGTTGTGTTTTTAGACCATAAAAATCCCTCTAGACATTAATTATAAATAATGTTTTTTTCGAATTAATTCCACCCAAATTTGGTTCGCATTAATTATAAAATAATCATTATTTAATCACTTAAACCCACCCCTCCTCATGTATAAATACCACTCTTCACCACCCCCTTTCTCATCACAAGACATGTGGCCCTAAAAATATCTTCCCAAACATTTCCTAAAAACTCTACCCACATATAAAATATTATTTTCATAATAAAACAACAATTCCATGTCTTTTAAAGGATCCCTCAAGGAGGTGTTATTCAAGAGGTGACTTTATCAAACCACCACTCTTAATTTATTTTCTTCTCCCACCATATCCTAACCAAATTCATGTATAAATGAAAAATACCTATAGAATAATTTATATAGTACAATTTTATATTTATAATGTAATACATTATATGAATCCCTTTTCTCATACCCTCTCATTTAATGAAATAAAACTATTATCTTAATTATGGAGGATAACTGTGACCATGGATAATCTTTTTTTATTTTCCATTACCTATTTCAAATATGGATATAAAAATATTATAATGGTTAAATAAGATTTTAATAAGTATATTTTAAATTATTTAATGTTTTTAAATAATATATAAACATTATATTAAATAAAATGAAATGGATTTGTGACGGTCTGAAAACCCTTCAAAATAAACTAGAAATTTATCTAAATCATTTTATCACATGAATGACCCTAATAACAGAAACAAAAATGATATATTAGAAAATATTAAACTTATTTATGTTTAAAAATACCATAATATTTAACTTCTGGAGTTTTATGATCCATTTTAAAATAACATCCATTATTATACACAGTTGAACTAACTATGAAACCAAATAACTGACACACTTAGAATAAAAAAATAAAGTGTCATAACACATCTAAATTTCCATAAATGTACTCAATAAAATTGATATAAATAAGATATATACATATATATATATATTTAAATTTCAATTAATTACAAAATTAATGACTCTAATTTTATTATCCAATTCAATAATATAAATTGAAAAACTTTCATACATAAAGTTTGTGACTACATCTCTCTCAATTATTTTCCATTCAAGAACCTTATTTATTTTATATCTTTTATTTATAATTACCAATAATGGTATATGATTTTAATCATATATATTAGTATCCATTTTATGTTAAAATGACTATAAACACATTTCTCTCTGGTTAAACCATTTTATGAATCATTATGTACGGTCGTTATGCTGCTAAAATTTATAGAGGGACTTTGCCCTAATTTTCAGTCATTAAAGTATATTTTGATGTTATTTTCCTGTATCTTTTACCAAGATTTATATATGTTGGACCTTTGAAATTATATAAAATTACTGTATTTATTTTCATTATATTTATTGTTTTGTTAAATTTTATTCCTTCATGGGGAAAATTATTCAACTAATTACAAAGTTTTGATGTAATTATTATCTCAATTTTCGTTCCATAATATAAAATAACACTTCATTGAGTGTTTCATATAAATATTAGATTTAAAATGAATTATTATTATGTAATATTTCCAAATTTTTAATATGGATTTATTGAAGATACATTTAATAAATTCATTTGTTTAATTATCAGTTAATTTATATGATATTTTTAAGGGGCGCTGTAACTAAAAAACATCATCTTATGTGTTTTAAATTTTTATTTTAAAAATAATTCTCTGTTATTTAAATATTTTAAAACAAATTATGATTTTTTATATGGATATCAATTTTTTAAAATGAATATTTCTGAATTTCTCTCAAATTGTATTTATAAATGAGTATTTTTAAGCATTTATGTAAGATACATTATTTTTAAAAATCCTATTTTAATGATCATATTTCATTTTAGAAAAAACCCAAAGGGATGTTGTTTTACATATCTGGAATAAACAGAATTTCTTAACATCATGTCACCATATTATTTTGAATCTAAATTTTTTAGTTAATACGGTTAATTTCAAATGAATTTTTTTCGATTGTATTTGCGTACTTTTTTAAAATGAATGATTTAAAAATGAAATTTTTATTTTCTTATATGTATATATTTATAATGAAGAGTATCATGATTTATGTTTATGTTATGTTTATTGGGAATTGTTTATGATAACTAGGGGTTCTGTTATAAACCAATGATGGGTGGTTCCATGATAAACCAACCACAAGGGTAACATTATTAACAAAGGATGGGTGGTTACGTGATAAGCCATTGATGGGTGGTTACGTTATAACCTCCAATGTGTTATGTAATCTGGATTTCAAGGTTTTCTATATTGGTTACTCTAATTATTAGAGAGATATGGAATATTATGGACTAAGTTACCTACATATACAATATAATCTTTCTCACGAGTTATTAAGGAAATTGATTCATTTTAAAAAGATAATATAAAGATATTTTGGAAAATATGATTCTTTTTTCAGGGTGAAAAGGTATATTTTCTTGAAAATGTTTTTATGAGTTTTCATTGGACTGTCAATTACCTTTCTTTATGTTCCAAAAATATATTTTTCTACACATCCCATGTTTTAAAAAAATCATAAGTTTTAAGAATGATTTGGAAAAAATATGAGATCAATGGGAAAATTTTGAATATTTTTCCCAACAAAAACCCATGTTTTATTTGTAAACACATTTTTGGGTGAAAAAAGGATACTAAGTATAACGTTCCAGTTGGAATATATAGGTATACTTTGTAAGAGTTCATCCTAATTCTCTAATTAATATAAACCAAAAATATCCTAAGGATTTTAATAATGTTAATTATAGTTTAATTCAATAAAATATTAAATTATTAAGTCTATGTCATTGTAGTTTAAGAAAGGAAGTGAATACAAATTACTTTAATGGATTATCCTGAAAAAAAAACCTTATTTGAAATTTGGATTTAATAAGAAACATTGATTGTAATGGAAACCTAGGAATCAAAATAACACGAGTTGGATACCATAAAAACGAAATTTAAATTTCCAAAAATGAAATATATTCACTATACATTAATGAACTATTGAAGTAAATGAACCATATAAAAGTAATTATTTTTCTTAATGTCAAAGATGTCTCATTGAATTGAAAATATTAAAAAATAACCATTTCAATAATGATATATTTTCAATTGAAGTCCATTTAATAAAACATCATGATATGGATATCAAACTACATGAATTATATATATATTTAAAAATAGATCAAATAGGTATTATTTACACAATATCAAATATATAAAGGTTCTTAATATGAAATCTTTCTCTTGAAATTAAATTTGTGGCAATGAACCCCTTACCATAATTCCAAGAATTTTCAAAATTTATTAAATCTATTATAGAAAAAAATAACTATATAAATCACATATTTTACAACAATATTAAGAACAATAAACTTTAATAATATCATTTATAATTATTCCCTCAATTTTATTTGTTAGTTATTATTTATTTTTATACCGGGTGTGAGCAATCTTCTTAGTTACAAAGTAGTTTCATAGTAGTGATATTATTATACATTCTTCACCAAGAATTTCACAATTATAATGTCACTAAGAATATTTGAATTTAGGATTTATAAATATTTATACTGTTATAATTTCATTTTATGAGATTTTTGGTTATGATCCTTAAATATGAAATAAGCGACGAGCATGTTTCAGTGATTTTTAATTAACAAATGTTGGTATCTTAATTAAATGGTTTATTTTTAATTTTTACATTATAAAACCAAAATAAAATAATTATTTACTTATATAGATCATATATATTTAGTAATTATGTTCTCATAGTATACTTTGATATTTTTTTGAATTATTCATGTATGTTATTATACCAACCCAAACAATAATGTACCATAAATAATTGATGAGTTTGGTTATATAAGTCGTTTATTTTGGAATAATAAATTATTACATAAGCATAAGGAAATTATTTATAAATTATGAATGTTTCGAATCATATATAAATATATCATAACGAAAAATATATAATTTAGATATAATTGTGAAATGTTTCTTCATAGAGGATGTAGTATGTACACACACATGATTAACAATTTCATTTATCAATGAATTATAGAGAATAAAGTTAGATTATGATAGTAATAATAAATTTGTATTGTATATATTGTCAATAATATAAGAATTATTTGATTTTAGCATCTTCTTAAGAGTACAATAAATATATATTCTTTGGAAAGGTAGGTAAAGGTTTTTCCCATAAGATTAGGTGAGTTGAAGAAAAAGTGACCAAAATAATAAATTGGAAAGGGAACATAGTATACTGGCCCCCATGGTGAGTTTATAGTTCACCTATGCAACATGGTTTGGCCAAAAATGGGTTCAATTGTTTTTATTGTTCAGGAAAAAATCATTACATTGAACACTAGAGTTTTCAAAGGAAAACACAGCTAATTCAACACCGTATAGTTGGTCCTGGTCATTGAACACTATAATTTTGATCCATGTTGAAGGAAAAAGCGGTTTTTGTAATTATTTTGGTGTTATAGAGGAGTTCTATAAAAAAATAAAATAGGAGAGGTCCAAGACATTGTGTTTGGTGTATTTAGGCCATAATGACTAGTGAAATTTCACAACACTCTAATTTATATAGTGTCAGTAGGTTCATTATCAAAATCAGAAGATCATATTTTGATGATTATTGAAATTTTATTCATTGATTCCATATTAATAATATTAATTTTTATGTCATTAATCTATCATGATTTGAAGGTGGTGAACAATAGTTAATTAATATAATTAAATGAAATTAATTCATACAGTAATGAAGAAAATATTACACCATGAAATAGTTATGGATTAACTATAATAGTGGATATTTTGTGAGTTATTAATAATATTTGTATGGTTAATTTAATGAAACAATATACACTAACAAGCGGCCTACATAATTGGATGTTTTTATTTGTATATTTGTATTAAGGAAAGTCAACATATAAAAAAGTGGAGAGAGTGAGAGTGTTTTGGTTAATGGCAGAACTCTAATAAAACATGATAATATAAATTATATAAGAGAGAAGTTGTGATGTATCTTGGAGTCCTAAAAGGATATCTACATTAGTGTTTAAATATTGAGGATAATCTAGATTTACAGTATCTTGAAGGATTTTGAAGGCCAACTGACTAGATATTGTAGTTGTTAAAGAACTCTATGAATGCCACACTTATATATTTCTTGATCCATATACTCAAGGAGGAGGAAGGAATTTCCATGTGGGGTGGGATAATCAAAGGATATGAAGATTATATTTAATTAGAGGATCAAAACTTTTAAAATGTACATATCTTCTTGTGGACACTAGAAGTAGAAAGACAAAATTGGAATCCTTGATGTAAGATACTATGTAAAAAGTGGAGAATCCATGTTGGGGGAAATAACTAACTTAGAAATCTGTAGGAATGGGTAGTGTGACCTTGTCAACATCTAATTACCTGATATATATATATATATAATATAAAAATTTGGGAGATTATATTGAGTGGATTTAGAACCTTCATATGTTTAATATTTTGAGTTAAAAAGGGAGAAATTCCTAAAAAAAATTGGATCATTGATTTATCACCTCCCTATCTCAGTAAATTAATAGATGATATTACTTCACTGAAAAACTTGATATTTCTTACTTTTATTTGAAAAATATTTCATAATTGGAGGAATATCATTATTACTTACGTCCTTTCGCATGGCCTTATAGTCAGAGATACTTATATAGTGCGACTTCAACCCATTCTTAAAAATGATCAAATGACACATGATGATAAAAGGAATTTGAAGATTTATGTAAAGGTACAAAAACATACTTTGATTCATTTATCTATTAATGTTTTTACTAAGGTAATTTTTTATTCAACTAAAAAATGGATACAGTACAAATTTAGAATTATTTATGAAGGAATCATTAAAGTGAAGGAATCCAAGATAAAAGTTTTGAGGAGGCAATTTATAGATATTAAGATGGATAAAGGTGGAGTTATTGAATGATATTTTACAAGGGGAAGTAAAATAGTAAATAATATTCATGGATTTTTGAGAAATATAACAGATCTATAATTGTGAAGAAACTTATAATGAACAATATTGATAGGCATGATCTTATGGTTTTATCATTGGAGGATTGAGAAGACCATTCAATGGATTAACTTCATAACATTCTTATTTCATAAGAAATGAGGATGTAACTATCCTTTATAGATTAAAAATTTGAGATATATTTTGAAACCATGAGAAAATGAAAATATAAAATTAATGAAGAGTTCATTGATTCATAAGGTGAGGATAATGAAAATCATATTTTTTTCTCTCTTTTCCAGATATTCTTGAAATAAAAAGTTAATAAACATCCCATATTTTTAATATGAAATAATATTTTATATTGTGAATGATAATTATCAAAGAATAATATCAGTAAATATGAATAAAATTTTGAAAAATTTATCCCTAAAGAAATATAGTAGATAATATGAAGAATAAATCCAACAAAAAATAAGAAGCTCAATGATAAAGGATGATTACTGATCAAAAAATTTATAAAATAAAGTTGATATTGTTACTCATGTGTAGAAAGGTTAGTATTCATCAAGAAATTATTACAATAGATAAGAGAGAATTATATTTTTATGGGAAATAAAATATGTGTTGGAGTACAATATTGAGTATATTTCACAACTCAATAAAGATAATAAAATTCCGAATAAAGAAAACAATAAAGCATTTCTGAAAATGAAATCATTTGATAAATAAGAAAAGGATATTTTTGATGATGAAAAGGAAGTATCAATAATGAATGGATGGGTAATATTTATCGTTATTACTATTCATTTTGACCAAAAATGAATATGGCGTAATTAAATTTTTTTAACATGATAATTAAAAATATAGAATAAATTTTGTCAAATTAAATTTCTATAACTATGAAAACAGAATTTTAAATTAACACTTTAAAATGTGATGAAAACGTGTTTTTTATAAAAATGGATTCTTAATTATAATGGTTTTCATAACCAAATCCAATACAAAATTAATTTCATTGAAAAATATTATTATTAATAATATAAAATGAAAATTTTTTATTATAAAATATTTTAAAAAAATATTTAAACTTTTTTAACGATTTGCAAAAATAACCATTTTAATTATTAATTAGTCCTTTCACTATTAATCGAAAAACTAATCTTTTCAGAAAATTCTCAAAAACTCACAAAAATATAATTTGTACATGTTGATTTAAAATATTATGTTCATTTTTTAAATAATTTATCTCCAATTATTATAAATTAATTATATTACTTTTTCCCAAAAAAAATTAAAACCAATATTTAGGAAAAATGTATTTTTAAATCATATATTAAACTTACTAAAAATATAGTACTCATATATCTATATATTTACTTTATCTAAAATAAGTAAAAATAATTTTATAAATATGGTCACTCCTATTCACTTATCCAATTTAATGGATGTGTTAAATCTATTGAAGATATTAAATTTTATTAATGAAAAATATTTCTGAAAATATTACTTTTTGACATTGAAATACCACTTTTGTTGCATCAACCACTAGAAGGATAAGAAATATAAGATATGGTATCATCCTATACTAAAAAATATGGATATTTTTTATAATTAAAATTATATATAATACTAATTTTGACTGATTTTATGTTATCCATCAACTACTATACAAGGATTCGATAAAAGGAACATGGATAATCTAATACCACTTGATATAACTTTTGAATGGTTGACCCACTAAGAGGGGGGTAGAATCAGTGATTAAAGTCTTTTGAAATTTCTTTCACTTTGAATTAAATTATTGAATATGTTAGGATTCAATTTAGTCTAATTTATAGCTTATCCTTACACTAATGAACGCAGATATAAAATAATGATAAGATATACCCAATTTTTACATGTTTCAATCGAAGTGTGGAAAAAATTCCTTGTTGTGTCTAGTTTCAATCCCCATACAATAAAATTACACAATAATCAACAAATAAATACAATGGGAAGGGAGTTAGCATCCTTATCCATGGGATTTCATAGAATCTCACTAGTATTTTATACTAACTATATCTAATTATAAAATGAATATAGCCATCCGAGAAATATCATAGATAAGTATAAGACAAATTGGATATAACTATTCCATTATTTGTAGTTTTATATAAAATATTTCATTACATACATTCCCATTACCTTTTATCATTTGAGATTTCAATAATTTGGAAAACTCATTAACTAATATACCATATTTATTTCTCAGGGAATAGATACTTTTCTTACTATACAACAAACTAGATAATTAGTAATAAGACATTGACATCTCCTATAAATTATCCAAATAGGTTATGGTTCTAGACATATCATGTGTAATAATTTTATTCATAACTTGGGGAAATTGGAACATAATAAGGAGACATCAAAGGACCAATAAGGGAAATCATATACTATAAGATTTTGTAGAATAAGTAAGGAATTAATAATATAGTATCATAAAAATGTTAATCGAATAACTTCATGTAACTTATCACATGAGCTTGAAAAATATCCATGGTCAAAAATATAAATATACACATAGAAAATAATTACTGATTTCATTGTGATCGAATTCATACAATTATGTTATTCAATGCCTTTTTTCAATACATCACACACAGTCAAAGCATGTTCGGTGACATAAACATGTTTCTATGATCATTGCTAGTAAATATAAATAAATGGGTAGGCATACACCAAATACTCATGTTAGTTATTATGATGATACCAACCAATTCATCAAAGGACTATTGTGAGCCCCATATATCTCAAATAAAGTTCAATTAAATCAAAATATTAAGTAACAAATAAACTACATAAATCAAAACCAATATTTCATAGTAATAATTATACATACGTATTTAAATAAAAGTATTTAGATTTTCTATCTTCTCCAATCAATTAATATTATATCATCCTATTTAAGAATCAGTAAAATGAACAATATATGGATAAATGGGTTTGTATTTTATTAAATAATTTCTCCAAATTAATCAATTTATGTTATCTAGGTGGACACTATTTAATCAAAGAAATAAAATATATAGATATCGTACAAGAAATTCATTTGAAGAAAACTCATATTTATATGTATTGGATGTTTAGGAAATAAAAAGAAAATTTTGAATCTTACATCTAATAGAGAATAAAATTAAATAATCCATCCTAGTAAATAAGGTATTTCGATTCATTTGAAAATTTCTATAATCGAAAATAAAATATTACCCAAGGTTTAGACAAAGATAAACAAAATTAGGATAATTTGGAATAAAATGGAAAAAATTACATTGACCTTTAAAAAAATATAAAGACTTATAAAACCAAAATAATAATTATTTCCATTATAAATTGTGAAACATATAGAGTAATATTAATGTAAACGTACAAAACCCTGGAAACATGTGTTCACATCAAAATGTTTAAAAGAGTATCTTCCCATACACAACCAAAATTACCCATAATAAATGAAATAATAGTTAATTTAAAACCACTATTATGAATTTAAATAGATTATAAAATTTTATTGACCATTAATTTTTTCAAAAATAAGGAAAACTAGAAATGCACCTAATCAATAAGAACCTGGAAGGGAAAGAAACAAGAGAAAAAAATGAAGTGGGGTTGGTTTCTCTTACAATGGGAAAAATATGAACCCATTGGAGGTTGAAATATGGATAATACATGTAAAAACCCGATAATACAATATGATAAGTAAATTATGGGGGTTTTAACCTGGTTATATTCTAAAAATAATAACTTTTTTCCGTATCATCCAAGATACACCACATCGAGCTTAAATAAACGAATAAATATTATTATTTAAAAGTGACCAGAATAACATATCCATTAAATTGGTGGGAATGAATAGTATTAATGAAGTTATGAAATATATTATTAAATACTCATTTTTTATATTTTTTATAATTATTTATAAATAATTACATGATTTTCATAAAGTCATTATATTGTTCAAAAAATGTGGTCTCTTTAAAATAGGGTTTATTTCTTGTTATGAGTGAATATTATAAATAATATGTTAAAAACTAGTAGAAAATTAATTTAATAAAATTAAATTTGGTTTTTAAATAAAAATACCTTGCTTTACTTTGGGTTAAATTTTGGTATTCTTCATAAAATATTGGGTTTTTAGTGAATAGTGAAAATACATATTTCTCTAAAAAGATCATTTCTTTTAAATAAATTTTGTATTTTGAAAGTTCCATTATGTTTTGAACTTTATTTCATGTAAAATATGTATTATTTATTTATATTTTATCCACATAAATAATTTTTAATCATCTTTTTATTTTATTTTAGAATAAGTTAATTTTTTGGATGAAAACCGGATTTTTCTTAAAATTATTTTTAAGTTTACAATGATATAATGTTTCATTTATTAAAATAATAACTAATTGGGATTTCTATAAATTAAATTTATATATTATATATCACTAAATTCTTATTGAGTTTCATAAATTTCTTTTTATTATTCATATATTTAATAAAATATCCATTTTTCATGAAAAATACACTTCTCGAAAACCCACTTTTTGTCCTATACGTAGGTTTTGTTTTAAATTTCGTTTTTCTAATAAAATGAATTAATTTTTTTAAAATGAATTGAATATTTATAATCTTAAGTTAAAAAATATTTAATAATGTTATGTCCTTTTTTATTCATAAAATTGTTATCATGGAAAAAATATATTTACCATAGTATAAGATAAATAATGAAATAGGTTGAAATTAAAATATAAAAGCTTAAAATGCCTAGAAAAAAAACCTTAAATTCATGGTTTAAATTTTTTCATCATTAAAAATAAATTAAAACATTAATTATCAATATAATTTGATTTAATTAATTCTACTTATTTATGGTTGGAATTAAATATAACGTAATCATTATTTAATCACTTAAAACCACCCCAACTCGAGTATAAATACCACCCCTGACCACAAAACTATTAATCAAAAGACTTATGTCTCTCAAAATAATTGAAAAATCCTCTAATCCCCACTCTACCTACATTCAATAACTTGTGGTCTCACCAAAAAACCAATTCCATGTTTTTTAAGGGATCATTCTAAGAGGTGTTATTCAATAGGTAAATTTCTCAAACAACATATGTTAATTTTTTTCCTTCTTCTACATTACCAATATAAAATTAATTTATAAAGTCATAATAAAAACATAATCAATTATATACTATAATTTTTTGTTTTTTATTTAATATATTATATGAATACCTTTTCTCACCCCCTTAGATTCAATGAAGAGAAACCATTATCCAAATTACGGTAATTATCCATCTCCTTGAACAATTATTTTTCATTTTACATTAGCGACTTAAAGTATGTTTATAAACCATTAATTAATGTTAAATAATATATATATATAACCTTATTTTCCTATTCTAGAACTTTTATATAAATATAATGTTAAATAAAATTAATAAAAAATAGTGATTGTTGAAAAAACAACCAAAATAAACTAAACATTTATCATTGAGATTTTATCAAATAAATCAACCTCATAAAAGAAATAAAAATGTAATATGAGAAAATTTAAAATTATTTATGTGAATTAATACCATTCCATTTCACTTTTAGAGTTTTATTTTCCATTGGACAAAAACATCCCTAATTATACACAAGTGAACCAACCATGTAAAAATAAAATGAACGCTTTGGGATAATGAAACCAAATTTTTTAACCCATAAAAATAGACATAAATGTACTTAATAAAATTATAATAACAATATATAGATTAAAATCTTTATGAATTACATAATTAATGAATATAAATTGATTTTCTAGTAAATTAATAGTAGGTTCATAACTTTTGTACACAAGGTAAGTGACCCAACAATCTCTTATTTACCATTCAAGAACCCAATTTATTTTATATTTTTTATAATAAAAAATTTTGTGATATAATTTTCACATCCCTATTAATTTCATTTTTTCAAATGATTATTGATTCATTTTTCTCTCATTAAACCATTTTTTGAATCATTAAGTAATATCTTCATACTGATAAAATTAGGATGGGGAAATTGTATCAATTTTCATTTTTTAAGAAATATTTAAATGTTATGAGCCTATATTCTTTTCATATGTGTATATATACATGACCATTTACATTTAATATCAATAAATTATTTATTATCATGATAATTAATGTTTTTTGTATTTCATTATTTCATAGGCCATACTATTAGACTAATTATAAATTGGTATGTGAATTAATAATTAAATTCTCTTTAATTAAATAAAATTATACTAAAGTAATTATTTCTTACTAATATTATGTTTGAAATGTCTTTTTATTAACTTAATTTTCAACATTATTTATAAGTATTTAAAATTTGGATTGTATGAGGAGTAAATATTTCCTTAAAGTATTAGTTTAAAATTTTATATTTGAAATCCAAGCCTTATCTCTTTGTATAATACACCTTGGTAAACATGTTTTAGCATTAACCACGATGGGTAATATTTATTGTTATTACTATTCATTTTGACCAAAAATGAATATGGCGTAATTAAATATTTTTAACATGATAATTAAAAATATGGAATAAATTTTGTCAAATTAAATTTCTATAACTTTAAAAACAGAATTTTAAATTAAAACATTAAAATGTGATGAAAACGTGTTTTTTTATAAAAATGGCTTCTTAATTATAATGGTTTTCATAACCAAATCCAATACAAAATTAATTTCTTTGAAAAATATTATTATTAATAATATAAAAAGAAAAAATTTTATTATAAAATATTTTAAAAATATATTTAAGCTTTTTTAACGATTTGCAAAAATAACCATTTTAATTATAAATTAGTCCTTTCACTATTAATCGAAAAACTAATCTTTTCAGAAAATTCTCAAAAACTCACAAAAAGATAATTTGTACATGTTGATTTAAAATATTATGTTCATTTTTTAAATAATTTATCTCCAATTATTATAAATTAATTATATTACTTTTTCCCAAAAAAATTAAAACCAATATTTAGGAAAAATGTATTTATAAATCATATATTAAACTTACTAAAAATATAGGATTATCGTAAGGGTTCTGACTAAATAATTTAATCACTGATTATAACTGTAATTAAATATTTATTTAACACTAAATATAATGGCTAATAAATTTTATATATAAATGTTACATATTATTAGAAAATTATTCAATACATTAAATTAAAATACATGCTAAAATCTTAATGTTTTATTACCTATGGAAGCATTGGTAAAAATGACTTATTCTATAAAACATTCCACTGGTTCTTTATAAATATAACCCTCCTCAGACATATGATACATAATTCATTATTCAAAACTTGGGGAAAGTAGACTTACGAAATGGCGAGCTTAGATTCTCATTAAGGGTAAATAAGGGAGATATCAATGATAACATATTCATAACATGAGAATAGGGTTATTGGAACATGAATTTAATATTATAATTTCTTACTTTGTATATCATAAATTGTAATTTGGAGTCATGGAATAAATTGTGTTACTTCATTAGTCATGAACCATAATGGAATCATATAACATGAGCCGTGAGAGCATAACATTGTTGTAAGAAATATGTTTTTGGAATTAAAAAAATCTTATAAAAACAGTTCCTTATTCAATGATCTCATCCATGACTATGATAGTGTATTTGGTTCCCTCCCCATTCCATCATATCCTTAGTCAATATTCACTCATAGAGTTATCATATTTGATAAACGCCCTTACTAAACGAGGTTCACTCCCTCACCTAGTCCTTATTATCTCATGAGAAATCCATCTTTACCAAATTCGTTTGAGGGACATATAATTCTATATAATACTATTATATAGTATTAATTAATTAATATTTTTTCTACAGGAACCTAAAACATTTACCATATATCCTAAATCATGGAAAATAAATGAGTTTCGTTAATATTTCTACAATTCAATACTGAATAACATGTAGAAACTAAATAAGTTTTATAAAAATCTCATCATCATAATAATAGTCCATATAGAAAAATAATAAGGATAGTATCCTTGGATCATATCCCCATGAAATCATAAATATCATAAAAGGATGTTATTATTAATAGAATTACCTTTAACAGATCACTTGAAATATTTCTTGAGGGATATTTTGTTATTATTTTGAATAACATATTTAAAATATAAAAACAATTATAGAATATTTTTAAAAAAACAAATTTGGAAACATTTAATGTATTCTATAATTCAATGAGTAGTCATGAAAAAGAGAAATTTATTCTAGGACGAGTACATTATAACAAAGACTCCTTTTACTTTTTTAGTAGAAAGTCAAAGGTTCCTCCTTCTGAAAAATAAAATAATATTCCATTTTATTGAATGATATTTTACAAGGGGAAATAAAATAGTAAATAATATTCATGGATTTCTGAGAAATATAACTGATCTATAATTGTGAAGAAACTTATAATGAACAATATTGATAGGCATGATCTTATGGTTTTATCATTGGATGATTGAGAAGACCATTCAATGGATTAACTTCATAACATTCTTATTTCATAAGAAATGAGGATGTAACTATCCTTTATAGATTAAAAATTTGAGATATATTTTGAAACCATGAGAAAATGAAAATATAAAATTAATGAAGAGTTCATTGATTCATAAGGTGGGGATAATGAAAATCATATTTATTTCTCTCTTTTCCAGATATTCTTGAAATAAAATGTTAATAAACATCCCATATGTTTAATATGAAATAATATTTTATATTCTGAAAGATAATCATCAAAGAATAATATCAATAAATATGAATAAAATTTTGAAAAATTTATCCCTAAAGAAATATAGTAGATAAGATGAAGAATAAATCCAACAAAAAATAAGAAGCTCAATGATAAAGTATGATGACTCATCAAAAAATTTATAAAATAAAGTTGATATTGTTACTCATGTGTAGAAAGGTTATTATTCATCAAGAAATTATTACAATAGATAAGAGAGAATTATATTTTTATGGGAAATAAAATATGTGTTGGAGTACAATATTGAGTTTATTTCACAACTCAATAAAGATAATAAAATTCCGAATAAAGAAAACAATAAATCATTTCTAAAAATGAAATCATTTGATAAATAAGAAAAGGATATTTTTTATGATGAAAAGGAAGTATCAATAATGAATGGATCAGCCTATGTTAATGAAATAAAAATCCAATCATTGAATATTACAAAAAAAATAAACAATGATACATGATCTTGAAGAGAAGAAAAATTCTATATATGAGGAGTTATTTAAGACACAATCTATTTTTTATTATTATTAAAATTGATTTCAATTCCTCCATCTAATATTTTTTAAAATATAATGATATTAGAGGATAATTTTCTTATATATTTTATGAGTGGAGCACAATGGATAAAGGTAATCCTATCTGGTTTCATCCTAAAAAAACTATTAATTCTAAGTGTGTAGGTGTTGAATGTGAATATATGAAGATCTATAGAAAAAATTATGATAATAAAACAACAAAACAATAGAAATACGGGAATGTTCCGTGAAAACATTAATACCTTATAAAAAAGGACAATCGAGGAGGACAAAAACTACACCATTATGGGAATGATTGGAACCATTCAATGAAATCACACTTCATAGGATATTATTGGTTTTGTGGAAGGTAAAAACACAACCTATTATTATTGGTTTATCCTATATTTACCTATGTATAGGTAAGGAAAAAATGACAATTTTAAGTGAGTAATAGTGTATGATAGATCAAATCAATAAAGTTGTATCTAACGAAAAAGTAAAAGTTTATGATAAGTCTTCCACAAGTGGTGACAATAAAGAAAAAATTGTTTTTAAAAGCCTTTAGAAAGTTGGGTATGTGTCAAATAATTTCATAAATATTTTCCATTACATATAAGTAATAATAAATTTGTGAGTTAAAAAAATAATTTCTGGATTATTTGAAACCCATGGTGAATAAAATACCTTCACACATGAATGATATTGATATTGAGAAGAAATAAAGGAAATTGTTAAGAAGAATCTCTCACAATGAGTGGTACCTATAAAAGAACCATATTTCACTCCATATTTCCTTAAAATTTTGTTAATTTTGTTCCAAAATTATGTGAATTTAATGATAGGTTTGAGGATGTTACTTTTGGATAGAGAAGATGATAAATTTTATATACAGTTTTAACACATAATGAAGAGGCTATGAGTGTATTAATTAAGGTGGATCTCACTTGATATGATATTATCACTCTATAATTTCTATATAGCTCAAATAAATTTCAAAATATGGTATTAGAATCACATTATTATTATTGATATTTTCACTATATTTATCAAGGAGGTTTATTTTGATCAATGATGAGAGAAAGGGAGTGTATATTTCATTCACATGAACTGTTTGGAAGGTTTGTTCTTATATGTGTAGGAAATTCATGTTAAATTTCTCTATAGTACCACCATGATGATAAATATAAATTATTCTAACTATGTTGTTACATGATGAGTTTTAGGGATAGGTTTAGTAACCTCACTTATTTCTCTTTTGATTCCTAAACCATTTTCCCATATAAACACATAATGTATTTATCCATGGATAATTACTAAATAACCATGTCATATCATACATCTCCTTGAAATATAACAAGAGAGATGAGATTTTTGTGATTAGATAATATGATAAGACACAATTGTTTTAATCATTTCATTTGATTTTCAATAAATGATAGAATAAAAAAAGGGGGGAAATATTGTGAAGAACTATAATTATAGAGAGATAAAATAATATAATAAAAATTTTAGTATTTTAAAAAATCCAAATTGGAATATTTTTAGGAATTTTAGAATCTAGTTCTATTTTTTAATAACAGAATAGTGATTTAATGTCATATTGTGATAAAGATTAAAATGAAGGTAGATGATTTAGAAAAACATTTGAAGGCCACACCTAGAGAATATTGGTGTGTTGAGATGAAAATTCCCAAAATAAGAACGTGGAATTGGACCATGTCATGGTGGTCCCTACGATGAGTTCTTAGATCACATGTACAACATGTTTTATCCCAACATGGGAGAAATGGTGCTCACATTTCAAGGAAGATGCACTGCATTAAAGAACATTGTTTTTACAATCCTTCATACTAAGACCATATTGTAGAGGTGGGAGTTCTGGTTGAAGAGTCTACCTATGATCCATAGGGATGGTCAAAATAGATGTACTGGTGATTATAGAGTGATGAATGATTGACTATGAAAAATGGAAAACATTATGTGTAACAAACTAGGTATTTTTAGAGTAATGCATTTTCCTTTGTATTAATAATTATGATTAAGATATTTACATTAAAGGGGAGGCTTTGTCTGATAGAATACTCAACACGCAACAACATGTTTCTTTGAAATCATTTGTTGCACACAACATTGAGTTATACCAAAAAAATAATATAATAATATTACTATTTTAAATGGTTGTTAATGCCTAGATGTTGTATTGGTGAGAATGAATAGAACTAACTATAATATAATTGTCATGACCCCCTACCCACAAAGTGCTCCACTCTTGGGCCGGAAATGTGAGAAGGGAGATAATGACCCCCGATACCCACCTCTAGTACGCCTCGGGTTGGCGACTAGCACGGAGGTTATAGTCACACACAAATAGGAGGCATTACCCTCTAAAAGAACACATGAAGAAGAGAGAGATAATATAAACACCAATCACCTCCAACTCATAACTGTAAATATAAAAGAAACTCAAGTGGACAAATGGAATTTCATTCCAAATTACAATAACTAAAAGGGGAAAAACTACAATTACCCAAAAGAAAGTCAAAACAGTAGCAACCACAAGCCCGAAAAGCTCCTCCAACTAGAAGCTAGTAGTAACCAGCCTGATCTCCAACCCACTCCAAGTGACCTAAAAAATAGTTTGTATATACGTAGGGTGAGTTTAAGTGTATACTCAGTAGGTTCATCCCCGAATCCTCTCGTGAAAAATTAAAGAAAGCATGCTAAAGCACTATGAACAACCAGTGAAACTAACTCATCACCTAACAGGTATACTATGTTCCAAACCTCACCATGGGTACTCTCACCAAGTAACGCATATAAGAATATAGTATATAATAAAGAATATCAACGGTACCCCGCTACTACTTCCCCCATGGTTTTCCACTTTTCCCTAACGTCGCACATCCTAAGATTCTCTCTCCAAAAAGGCTTACCCGCAGACACTTGGGTGAACCACCACAATCTGCACCCCCTGCACCACAAAGGCTTGCCCAAAGACACCTGGGTGAGCACCACACCATCCTCAAAACCAATGTAACCAATTAGTTTCTGGGATCCACCACATCTTGTGTAATGTGTATCATACTTCGGGTATTATACCTCAAGCCATTACAGCCCATACACCGAGTAAGGATCCTCAAGCCATCACAGGCTATACATGTTACAACTATACTATTCCATAGGATACTATATCCAGTATATATGTTTGTGAATAACCACAAGCCATTACATCCCTCTACACACATATAAGGGGAAAAACTAACCGATGTGCCTAATTTCACAAGTATCTACCAAGATAAGAGAGTGGGGCCAAAGGAGGTAGTCATCCATTTATCCCCCCACCGTAATGTTGGGGAAAAAACCCCCCAAGGCTTAGAATCCCTGAGGTGTCAGTTTCCCTTACTGAAAGGGTGGAGTAGCGTATACAAACACAAAAAGTACAAAATATATTATAACTCACAACCACACTATGAGCAAAACCTAGTCTAAGACACAACTACAGCTAATGTCTCTTGGACTCTAGGCTGCCACTTCTAAGACTAGGTATCCTATAAGCACACAACCATTTAAAGTGCTTTATTAGATTACTTCATTCCCTTTTTATCAATTCAACTGTACGTTAATTAATTCTTTAAACATTAATTAACCATGAACAAATCCACATTAAATTTCATTTGCAACACACCCAAATTAAACTACTCCATCAAAAATTTTCAACCACATCATTATGTTTCAGCGAACACTAACCCCATGTGTTAACACCCTTTATTCAAAAATTCATTGCAGAATTACTTTCCCATATTCCCAGGCATTCTATAAAAGCATTCTATGATACTAAACACAAGGGAGCCTAACACGGTGAATAGATGTATTACCTAGAGAGTCTTTCCCACCTATAGCAAGATCATAGACCCATCCTCCCTTGAGAAGCTAGACACAGAAATCACGTGGCATACCCCATGCGTATTCGCCTCCTTCGGAAGAAGGGTAAGCAAGACCTGGTGCCCTGAACAGTGGGGATAGGTAAAGCAGATAAACAACCAAAGAACTCGCAAGAATCCAACAATCACATCCAACCCATTCCATCATCCCTGGTGTCCTCCCCGACACCCACATGCACAAACCGATGCATCTCGCCACACTAGGCACCATCTGCTGCCACAACTAAAAGGCCTCTATTCCCCCACATTTCACAACAACCATCCAGGATCACATCACAACACAAGCAGCAGGAAAAACAAACATCAAATCAATTGGGCTCTTAGACCTTTAAAAATTAAGAGAGTAACTCAGAACCCTTCAAGGAACTATCAAAAAATCAAATTCTTTAATCCATCTTGAATTAACGGATTTATAATCCTTTGGTTCCAAAATCAAGAACCTAACCAGTAAGATATCAAAAATTATTATACACGCTTACTATGACAATTTGATTAACATAAAATTAAAACAAGAACCAAATTCATTCACATGACTCTTTATCTTTAGCCAAACAAATATCAATTAGTCCCGGTTTACGTTCTTTAACAATTTCCATCAAGAACAACATCTAAGTAAGGAATGAATAGATACCACACAATCTAGCAAAGCAAGAGGCAATAACATATGATTGATACAATTTCTTTATCTAGCTAAAAGTATTTATTATGTAAATTCTATTGTCATACAGTGGGCTAGAACATTCTAACATTAAAGTTTCATATAAATGAAAGAAAATCATCGAATCCCCTACCTCAAGGTTTTTTACGAAAACCACAACGGTCGAAGAACGCTCATGAAACTTGGGTCGATTCTCCAAGAACCCGCCATAGATCTCTCCTCATAGAAAGATTAAGACAAAATCTCATCATATTTTACATCTAGACACATAGATCTACCCATAACGGGCATAGATCTAAGAAACCGAGAGAAGAGGAGGAGTAGATCTAAGTAGATCTAAGAAACTAACCAATAATGAAGAAGAACGATCACATACCTCAAGAAACCAGCTTCAATTCATCAAGGGAATCCTTCAGATCACCTCCAAAATTCTTGGGAAAGGTTATCCTACCTTCTATGAAGGGTAATCCCGATTTATGGCCACTTAGGGGCCTAAACGGGCAAGTTAGAGGCGAAACGGTTGAGATTCACAATTGTAGGATCTCATTTAAGTGCCTGCATGGTTTGCTCACACGGTTAGACAAACCGTGCGCTAACCGTGCGGTTTCTACTGCCTCGTCAAACACTCCTCGCATGGTTAGGCCACATGGTTAGACAAACCGTGTGCTCACCGTGCGTTTTCCACTACCTCCAACACCAACCTCGCATGGTTTGGCTATACGGTATATACAAATTGTGCGCCGCCCATGCGAAAGCTTTTGCCCTTTAGTTTTCCTTAAAAGTCCACCCAAATGCACCCCCAAGTCACATTGACATTCCAGAACACCTCTAACACCGCATTTTCACAATTTAATGGACTGGGGAGGTCCGGGTCATTATATCAGATACCTCTCAAAACATTCTCATCCTCGAGAATCCAAAACACACCTAAAGTGAAAACGAAACAGGGTCTGAAAAACCACCCCTCGGGATACCTCTCAAAAGAGAGAAAGACACAAAATCAACAAGGGATCCATCTCATAAACATGAAAGTTTCATAACCACATAAGCTACAACGATACATGAAAAGAGTTAAACATCGAACAACTCTGGGTACTATGCACGGATTTGTGACTCGCATTCCCAAGTACTCTCCTCCAAGCCACCATGTCTCCACATGACACGAACTAAAGGAATAGAACGCATGTGCAATACCTTCTCTTTGCGGTGTTGGATCTACACAGGTCCCTCCTCAGAGGTTTCATCATCATCAATAACAATATATCCTCAATCGATGATGTGAGAGTCATCATGAAGATAACGACAGAGCTTTGATAAATGGAAAACATCATGTATCTGACTCATCTGAGGGGGAAGTGCTACTCGATATGCCACAACTCCAACATGAGCTAACACCTCGAAAAGCCTAACAAACCGGGGTGAAAACTTTCTTCCATGTACAAACCTTCGTTGCCCATGATGAGGAGTCACCTTCAGAAACACATGATCCCCAACATTAAACTCTAAGGGTCTTCTTCTTTGATCGGAATATGCTTTCTGATGATCTTACAATGTCTTTATCCTCTCATGAATCACTTGAACCATCTCTATTGTATTCTTCCCTAGTTCCGGTATGAGAATTGCTGACTCTCTAACCCTAGTCTAGCACAATAGAGAACGGAAAGGCCGACCATACAAGGCCTCAATAAGCGCCATGACAATGTGGGAATGAAAACAATTATTGTAAGAGAACTCCACCAAGGGTAAGTGCCTTATCCATGAGCCTCCAAAATCAAGAACACAAGAGCGTAACATGTCTTCAAGAGTTTGGATGGTTCGCTTTGTCTGACCATCTATTTGAGGATGAAAAGCAGTGCTATGGTATAGTTGAGAACCGAAAGCATGTTGGAGACCTCTCCACACCCTAGAGGTAAAATGAGGATCTCGATCAGAAATTATCATCCTAGGGACTCCATGAAGTCTCACCACCTCCTCTAGATACTTCCTCGACAAAACTTCCACTGAGCTTGGCTCCTTGATTGCTATAAAGTGGGCCGATTTTGTTAAACAATCCACTACCACCCAAATAGCATCATGTCCTCCCAGAGCTCGAGGTGAACTAGTAACGAAGTCCATTGATATTTCCTCCCACTTCCACTGAGGAATCTCTAATGGATGAAGAAGACCACCCAGAACATGGTGTTCAGACTTCACCTTCTGGAAGACTAAACATCAAGACACAAACTCTGCAACCACACACTTCAGTCCAGGCCACCAAAACTGACTCGTCAAGGATCGGTACATCTTTGTCACACCAGGATGTACCACTAAAGGTGAACTATGGAACTCTCTGAGGACCGTATCGTGAATCATCAAATGAACTAAAAGCCTTCCATGATACAACACTCTGTGTTGTTCATCCTCAAACCCACCATCAGGGGACTCACCACAAACAACTCGGTCTCTCCAGACTTCCACCTCTAGATCCCCTAACTAGGACTCTTCTACCTTCTGCACTAGGGATGAATGCACCGTCATCTGAAAAAGAGAACCTCTATCCCTGACTTCTCCCATATCAAGATGGAATGATGACAGTTCTTCCATTACTCTCCAGGAATCACCAGATTCTCGCACAGCATCACTACGTGACTTTTAGATTAGAGCATCAGCTAAAAAATTCCCATTTCTAGGTGTATATGATATTTCAAAGTCGTATTACTGCAAGAAATCAATCCACCGATGTTGTCGTAAGTTCACGTCACGCTGGGAGAAAACATACCTCAAACTCTTATGATCGGTGAAAACCACAAAGCGCTCACCAATGAGGTAACGTCTTCACAACTTCAGAACCAACACCATGGATACCAACTCAAGATCATGGGTGGCATAGTTGCGTTCGTGGGGACGTAACTGCCAAGACCCATAAGAAACAACTGACCTCTACTGCATGAGAACACAGCCTAACCCTAGATGTGAAGCATTGCAGAAGACATCAAACTGAACTCCCTCAGCTGGAAGAAAAAGGAGTGGAGCGCTTACTAACTTATCCTTTAGATACTCTAAAGATGTCTGAAACTGATCATTCCATATGAATGCCTAATCATTCTTGGTCAATGCTATCAGAGGAGTTGCAACTCCTGAGAAATTGGCTACGAACCTCCTGTAGTAGCCTATGAGACCAAGGAAACTTCGCACCTCTAAATCTGTCTTGGGAACTTCCCAAGACACAAATGCTTAAATCATCGATGGATTCACAGAAACTCCTTGTTGGGACAAAACATGCCCCAGGAAACAGACGTCTCGATCCCAAAACTCACTCTTCGAAAACTTCCCGAAGAGCTGATGTTGATGAAGGACTCCAAAGACGGCTCGTAGATGCTACACATTCTCCTCTTCCAATTTGGATTACCTTGGGATGTCATTGATGAAAACTACCACGAACATGTCTAGGAACTCACAGAACACATCATTCATCAATCCCATGAATACAGCTAGATCATTCAGTACGCCAAACGTCATTACAATGAACTCATAATGCCCATGATGACAACGGAAAGCAGTCTTCGGAATATCCTCATCCTTCACACACATCTGATGATATCCAGACCACAAGTCAATCTTTGAGAACCAACTTTCACCCTTTAGTTGATCGAAAAACTTATCAATATGCGAAAGAGGATAGCGATTCATTATTGTCACTTTTTTTCAGCGACGATAATCAACACACAACTGCAAACTGCTGTTGGCCTTCATCACAAACAAAACTGGTGCACCCCATGGTGACACACTTGGCCAAACAAAACCACACTACAATAGACCATCAATCTGTGTACATAGCTCTCACAACTCAAAAGGGGCCATCCTATATGGAGTCATAGAAATAGTAGATGCTTCTGGCTGTAGCTCGATCGCAAACTCGATCTCTCGCCTAGGGGGTAATGCTACAACCTCTTCTGGAAAGACATCAGTGTACTCCTCTATGACCTTAGGAAATTCTAACTGCTAAACCTCTGATGAACTCAGCATTATCTTAGCCATCATGGATGATAAGGATGGGACGTGCCTATGACCCATCTGAGGATCTCGCTCACCAACAAACACCACCTATTATCTATCTGCATCAAAGAAAATGACCTTCTTCCAAAAGTAATCCATGATAGCTGGCACCGAATACAACGAATAAATGCCGAGGATGACATCATATGGTTGAATTCATAAAAATAGGAAATCTCCCCAAGAGCAGTGTTTCCCCAACACTAGCTCAAAGTCTCTATATTTTTCAAACAAGTCTGCTCGACCTCCAACTGGCGTAGTCAACACCAAGGGCACTAGAAGCCTCTCTACCTCAAGTCCCAAAGCATGGAAAAGGGTAGGTGATATGAAGGAGTGTGTCACTCCTGAATCAAACAGGGCATACACCAAGGTAGAAAACAAGAAAAGGGTACTTAGAATGACATCTTCATCGCCTGGAGATGGAAACGCTAGATCATGAAGCTGACCACGACCTCCTCTATGGCCTCTTTGACCCTGATGACGACCTACACTATGTTCTTTCTCTGCTCTCTAAGGACGGGGAGCATCATGGGGATGTCCTCTGCCTACCCCATCTACCCTCTACTGATCTAAAGCTGGTGCAACTGGCTGTTGCTGCCTCAGCTGGAACTACCTCAACAGAGGAACCTGGAGCATAGCGCCTGGTGCACAAGGACCGCTCTGATAGCTCAGGCACTCCCACAGCTAATGGCCACGACCACCACAAGAAAAACAAGTTCTTGATCCCTTAGAATAGGCATGAGAGTCGCTGCCTCTGGGGAAATGAGATGTGAAGGGATGGGACCTACCCCCAACTGAACGGAAACTCTTCTGCCCTGAAAACATGGAACCCCGGACCATAGCTCTTCTTCATGACAGATCATGACGATCCCCCTCTCATGATGATCAGGCCCTGGCCAAAGTCCTCTTGACAACCTCTTCCCTCACCAGCACCTCATGATATGTCTTCAGCATACATGAGGTGACCTGGCATTGGATATTTGGATGCAAAGCCACATTTAAATTCCTCGCTCTGGCCTCCTCATCTCGTAACAGGTCCAAAGCATATCATAGAAGGTTCCTGAAATTGATTCCAAACTCTCAAATAATGGAGCTCCCATGTCGAAGGGTAAGAAGCTCCAGGCGACTGGACTCCTTCAAAGTCGAAGAAAGAAACTTGACTCTAAACCTGTCCCAGAACACCTCCCATGAGATCACTGACTCCTCATGGTCCCCGAGGAACAAGAACTGCCACTGCCTCACTGCTCCACGTAGCATCGTCACAACTAAGGACACCCAGTTCTCCTTCCGAGCACGGATCGCACTGAAGCCGATCTCGACCTCCTCTAACCAGTCTTCTCTAACTGCATCTGAAATGGAGACCTTGTACTTCTGCAGACTCTGGTACTGAAACTCTCGGAGTGTCTTCCTCCATGTGTCTTCATCATCAACCTCTACCCTATGGAGACCTGTTGAAACAGCCTGTTGGATGTTTTCTATGCAAACCTGGCGAGGACGTCGACCTCTAGCCAAACATGTAAAATAACATCCGTTAGAGCTCCTAAACCTGGAATATGGAAGACTCAACATTAATTAATTAATTGTTTTCTTTTATTCATTTTAGGTTTACCTGTCTTAATGTCTACCCATTCAAACACAGGCACAAAGATGAATGATGCATGATCCTTTCCTAGGTCTCTACCCTGCAACTAGTATAACCTTGTTTAGTAGCCATTGTAAACTTAAAGGTCTGTACATCAGATCATTGGGGCCCTAAACGCCTATGTATTAACTGGTCTCTCGTGCTTACCTCACTTTCTAAACATGAATGACATTTTTTCCCTACCATCACATGCAACATCACCAGTTCCTAACTCCAACCTCCATCCTATCCCTCAACCAGACCTCTGATACCACTCTATCATGACCCCCTCCCCACAAAGTGTACCCCTCATGGGCTGGCAATGTGATAAGGGAGATAATGACCCCTGAGTCCCACCTCCAGTAGACCCCGGGTTGGTGACTTTCACAGAGGGTATAGTAACACACAAATGGGAGGTATTACCCTCTAAAGGAACACATGGAGAAGATAGAGATAAGATAGAAACAAATCAAATACAACTCAGAACTGGAAATATAAAAGAAACACAAATGAAAAAATGGAATTTCATGCAAAAGTAAAACAACTAAAAGGGGAAAAACTACAAGTACCCAAAAGAAAGTAAAAACATCAGCAACCACAAGCCCGAATAGCTCCTTCAACTACAAGCTAGCAATAACCGGCCTGATCTCCAACCTGTTCCAAGTGACCTGAAAAACAGTTTGTATATACGTAGGGTGAGTATAACAGTATACTCAGTAGGATCCTCCATGAAACCTCTCATGCCAAAGTAAAGAAATCATGCTAAAGCACAATGAAAAACCAGTGAAACGAACTCATCACCTAACAGGTACACTATGTCCCCAACCTCACCACGGCTACTCTCACCATGTAAATCATACAATAATACAACATATAATAAATAATATAAAGGGTACCCCGCTACTACTTCTCCACTGGTTTGCCGCATTTCCCCAATGATGCACGTCCTAAGAATCTCTCTCCAAAAAGGCTTTCCCGTAGACACATAGGTGAAGCACCAAAAGCTGCACCTCGTGCACCACAAAGGCTTGCCCGCAGACACCTGGGCAAAGAACCACACCATCCTCACAACCAAAGTGACCAGGTAGTTTTTGGGAGCCACCACATCTTGCGTAACGTGTATCATACGTCGGGTATTATACCTCAGGCCATTATAGCCCATACACCGAGTAAGGATCCTCAATCCATCATAGCCTATACAATTTACACCTATAATAGTCCATAGGATACTATATCCAGAATATATGTGTTTGAATAACAACAAGCCATTACATCCCCCTACACAGATATAAGGGGAAAACATACCGCTATGACTAATGGCACAAGTATTTACCAAGAGAAAAGAGCGGGGTCAAAGGGGGTAGTCAGTCATTCATCCTCCCATTGGAATGCTGGGGAAAACACCCCCCAGGGCTCAAAATCCCCAAGGTGTCAGTTGTCCTTACTGACAGGGTGGAGTAGCATATAAAAACACAAAATATACAGAATATATTATAACTCACAACCACACTATGGGCATAACCTAGTCTTAGACACAACTGCAGCTAACTTCTCTCGAAATCTGGGCTCCCACTTCTAAGACTAGATATCCTATAAGAACACAACCATTTAAAGAGATTTATTAGATTACTTCATTCCCTTTTAATCAATTCCAATGTATTTTAATTAATCCTTTAAACATTAATTAACCATGAAAAAATCCACATTAAATTTCATTAGCAACACACCCAAAGTCAAATACTCCTTCAAGAGTTTTCAACCTCATCATTATGTTTCAGCGAACTCCAACCCCATGGGATAACACCATTTATATAAACATTCATTACTGAATTACTTTCCCATATTCCCAGGCATTCTAGAAAACCATTCTGTGCTACTAAACACAAGGGGGCTCAACACGGTGAGTAGATGTACTACCCGTCGAGACTTCTCCGCCTATAACAAGAGCATTGATCCATCCTCCCTTGAGAAGCTAGACACGAAAAGCACATGGAATACCCCACGCGTCATCGCCTCCTTCGGAAGAAGGGTAATCAAGACCAGCATCCTTGAGCTGTGGGGAAAAGTGAAGCAGATAAACAACCAAAGAACCCACAAGCATCCAACCATCACATCCAACCCATTCTATCGTCCCTGGTATCCTCCCCAACACCAAATTGCATAAACCGATGCATCTCACCACACTAGGCATCATCCGCTGCCACAACCAAATGGATTTTATGGCCCCCACATATCACAACAACCATCCAGGATCACATCACTGCACAAGCTGTAGGAAAAATAGCCATCACGTCAATTAGGCTCTTGGCCCTTTAACAATCAAGATGGTAACTTAGAACCCTTCAAAGAATTTTCAAATAATAAAATTCTTTAATCCATGTTTAATTAACAGATTTATAATCCGTTGGTTCCAAAATCAAGAACCTAACTTGTAAGCTATCACAAAGGATTATACATGCTTACTATGCCAATTTGATTAACATTAAATTACAACAAGAACCAGATTCTATCACATGCCTCTTTATCTTTAGCTAAACAAATATTGATTAGTCTCAGTTTACATTCTTTACCAATTTCCATGAAGAACAACATATAAGCAAGGAAAGCATAGATACCACACTATCTAGCAAAGAAAGAGGCAATAATATACGATCGATACAATTTCATTATCCAGTTCAAAGTATTTATTATGTTAATTCTATTGTCATCCAGTGGCCAAGAACATGATAAAATTATAGTTGCACATAAAAGAAAGTGAAGAAACGAATCCCCTACCTCAAGGTTTTTGATGAAAACCACAATGGTCCAAGAACGCTCAAGAAACCCAGGTCGATTCACTAAGACCCTGCCTTAGATCTCTCCTCCTTCCAAGATCAAGACCAAAGCTCATCATATTTGACATCTACACACTTAGATCTACCCATAACGGCCATAGATCTAAGAAACTGAGAGTGGAGGAGTATTAGATCTAAGTAGATCTATGAAACAATCCAAGAATGAAGAAGAGCGATCACATACCTCAAGAAACCAGCTTCGATTCATCAAGGGAATCCTTCGGATCGCCTCCAAAATGCTTGGGATAGGTTCTACTACCTTCGAGGAAGGGTAATCTCGAGTTATTGTCACGAACCGAATCTGGTCGCCGCCAAAACCAGCACCAAACCTAGCCTGTGACATGACCCTAAGGGTGTTCCCTATCCCCAAGGGCTGGCACAAGTGCCCGGGTATCATTTATTTTTGTTTGGGAATGATTTACCCAAATATGAGGGCATAAAACATTAAAAAAATCAATAAACTGAATCTGAAAAATGTAAACCAAACTATGTTTAAAAAAACCAGAACTAAATACATATTTTTAAAGACACTACAAGTGGTCTAAAAACAAATAATGACAACATAAAGACATCCCCATGGACTCCACATGACAAGGGGGTCATCACCCGCAAGCCTTCTCCGCAACTCTGCCCCAACTATGGGGACTAACACCCTGAACCGCCATCATCCTTAGCCTTCCCTTTACCCGAGTCAAGCATAAGCAAGTCTACTTACACCCAAGGGGGGTAAGTAGGGTGTGAGACTAAGCCCAATAGGATACCACCAGATTATTCCAAAGAGCATGCAATATAATTTGAACAAAACAAGCAATTTTAATACATAAGGTGAAATAGTGTTAAAATTCAAAGAAATGCAACTTTCAAATGAAAACAGTTTTCAATCCAAGAATTCCAGTATGTTAAGAAATTAAATAGAAATGTGATCTACTGTAAATTACTGCCAAAACACCCCACAACAAGGGTAAATACCACAAATCCAATGAGCATCAAAATCGGGAACACCCCTAAACACTAGGTTGTCTCGGGCCCTATGTACCTCATACCTTAGTGTAGAGTAACCATAAAAAAATATGTTCTCGTGCACGAGCCACTAGTAGGTAACATACCAATAACCTCCAATCATCATCCACATATTTTAGTTAGAGTTGTCGTTATCCAAATGCTAAGTGGGACAGGGACAAAACCCATCCGATCCACTAGCCGTACTAGTAAAAATCTGCCCCACCTAGGTACCCGGGCTTCCCCTTTTGAGCTCAAAAATTTTCAGAAAACAACACACATACATTTTCATATAAAATGTCACTAGTGGTCACAAACAAATAGTACAGTGTCTACACACATTTTATACCATTTAAAACACACAATAAAATAATTTTATTTTCTATAAAACAACCTCTCAAAACATCACATAGTTTTGCACCCAAAGCTCTTTAAGGTATCCACTTTGCACACTATGTGAACACTTGTAAGTCATTAAAACAATATTTCAGTTCAATACCCTTTAATGAAATCAACAATTCAGTTATGGGGCAGCCCAATATGAACCAAGAAGTTATATCTTTTAAAAACCACCATTTTCCCACAAACATGGCACTTAAAGCCCATTTGCTTCCCAAACACCATTTAAGCAAACTTTCACAGCAACAAAAATAATAAACATTAAAAACATGATTTTCAGTCATAATACTGTTCAATAAAATCAACTAAGTAATTATAGGTCTGCCCAAAATGAACCAATGAAAGAGTTGAATGAAAAACCCCCAATTTCACCAAAAATTGGAATTTAAAATTCATTTTTATTATAAATGCAACTAAAACCAATTTTTACAGAAACATTCAAGGGAAATAAACATTAAGGTACCATGAACACAGCAAGATAATTCAAAAAAATTGCACACAAAATGGAATCATCTACCAAAACCAAGGAAACCCTTGAACCCTTTGTGCGAAAACTCAAACGCACAACCGCCGCACCTCAAGGAAGATAAACCAGTCCTAAAACCATAATTTCAGACCATGAAACACAAGATAAAACCCTAACTTTTAAACCCTAATCCCTGGACATTATGAACCTCAATGATAATGGAAGAAACCCTAAGTACATTGGATGTAACTCTAAACAAATTGAAAGATGAAAGGAGGAGAACAACTTACTTAAAATATCTTGTAGAAATCACCCCCAAAAATACCAGTATCTGATTTTAAGAATACTCAAACCATCAAGGGAGGTTCGAAAAAGGATAGGTAGATCATTTAGGAATTTGAATGGGGGATAAAGAGTAATAATCGATGGAGTTATGAAGGAAACAAATTACTTTTATAAATCTGTTCGAAATTTTAGTTCTTCATAAGTTTCGACCTAAACCACGATTCAAATGAGCTTAAAAGAGGGTGGGAGGATATTTTACGAGCGGCTGGGTTCAAGGAGCGTGTTTGGGGCTTTGAATCACCGACAAAACCTTAAAAATGAATAAGTTATTAATTAATCAAATTTTATTTTTAAAACTGGAATTGGGGTTTCGGGCAGACCCAATCCCTTAAATAAAAACCCATATACACCTTGGTTATGGATTTCCAAAGGCTCAAAATTTTACTTTTGGTGTTAATATATCAGGAGAGGACATTTAGGAGTTTTAATGAGTGAAAAATATTAAAAAATGAATATGTTATAAAAGAAACAAAATTTATTTTTAAATCAGGAATTGGGCTCACGGTTTGGCCCAATTCATGAAAACTCACATATTCACCATAAAAACTTTGGAAACCCCCCCCCCAAAACATTAATGGAAATTAAAATAAAAATAAATTTAAAATAAGCTATGTATGTAACAATTCTCCCCACCATGAAAACTTTCTGCCCCTGGAAAGTCACAGTAAGGCCAAAGCAATAACCAAACCCAACTGAGAAACCAAGAGGTACTCTCTTGCCAGGTTTATCCCCCAAATGCCATAACACCTCGAGTGATCAATGAAGGAAGGAATACTCTCAAAAACCTGACTTAGACCACTTTATGAAAAGAATCAAGCACATTCAGGCTTTATCCCAAATGAAAACTCCTCAAACACAATCTGAACAATACTCAATCAATTTACCCAAATAAACAACAACATCGAACAAGGTTACACTTTCCCTACTATGACTAAAACATTTTTCACTCTCCAATATCAATGTTTACCAAAGTAAGATGTAGGTAGTTATATATCACCAAATGATAATACCTACTTCCAATACAAAACCAAGGAAAAATATGAGTTACTCGTATGAAGAGACAAAAATGGGCTCCCCACCGTAAGAGACAACTTAATTTTTTTTTTGAGACAGAATCAAGACACTAATAGGGGGAGGCCCAAACAGACTCCCTAGTACAATGGGTATACATAAATTAGAAATTTAAAAAATAATATACATGATACCCATAGTGGGTCTTCCCACCACAAGAACCAACCATCTTAACTGACCAGCATGGGTCGACACAGAAAGACCCATTTTTTTAAGATTTGGGAAGGGTGTAGGGTCAGTCTGCACGGTTTGGGAAACCGTGCACTAACTTTCCTGATCATTCTTCCCATGTGGATTCCTATCACACTGTCAATACTAATCGTGCACAAAATGTGTGCTCAAGCCTTCTTGCCAAATTTACAACCATTCTCCAATGACTTAATGGAAACCAACGTGGGAGGGAAAGATATTAGGCGATGATGTGGGAACAAAGCCCTCTACCTATTTCCACTGAATGAGAACAACAGAAGGAAGATGATGAAACCATAGGTTTAAAAACTTTCTATCTTTCACACTGAGGATATGAAATTGCACAAGGGTTTAAAAAACACTGGTGTTTCCCCTAATCATCACCAGACCAAGAAAACCAAAAGACATAGATAAATCCATACTTCCCATAGTGACCTGAATCCCATTATGAGGTGTGCTAGCCAGGCACGCTACCCATGACTGAAATTTCAAGTCCCAAAATCCTAGCTCCAGACTATAATGACTCTTCCCCAAATAACATGACCCAAGGAGCGAACCTCCTTTGATACCATTTTTCCACGAACTGAATCTGGTCTCCACCAAAACTAGCACCAAACCTAGCCCATGACATGACCAGAAGGGTGTTCCCTATCCCCACTGGCTGGCACAAGTGTCCGGGTATCATTTATTTTTGTTTGGGAACGATTTACCCGAATATGAAGGCATAAAACATTAAAAAAAATAAACGGAATCTGAAAAATTTAAACCAAACTATGTTTAAAAAAACCAGAACTGAATACATATTTTTAAAGACACTAAAATTGGTGTAAAACAAATAATGACAACATAAAGACATCCCCATGGACTCCACATGACAAGGGGGTCATCACCCGCAAGCCTTCTCCGCAACTCCGCCCCAACGATGGGGACTAACACCTTGAACCGCCATCACCCTTAGCCTTCCCTTTACCTGAGTCAAGCATAAGCAAGTCTACTTACACCCAAGGAGTGTAAGTAGGGTGTGAGCCTAAGCCCAATAGGATACCACCAGATGATTCCAAATAGCATGCAATATAATGTGAACAAAACAAGAAATTTTAATACACAAGGTGAAATAGTGTTAAAATTCAAAGAAATGCAACTTTCAAATGAAAACAGTTTTAAATCCATGAATTCCAGTATGTTAACACATTAAATAGACATCTTAGCTACTATAAAGTACTTCCAAAACACCCCACAACAAGGGTAAATACCACAAATCCAATGAACATCAAAATCGGGAACACCCCTAAGCACTAGGAAGTCTCGGGCCCTATGTACCTCGTACCTCAGTGTAGAGTAACCATAGAAAAATCTGTTCTCGTGCACGAGCCACTAGTATGGAACATACCCATAACCTAGTGGTCCCCAATCCTCATCCACATATTTTAGTTAGAGTTGTCGTTATCCAAATGCTATGTCGGACAGGGACAAAACCCATCTGATCCACTAGTCGTACTAGTACAAATCTGCCCCACCTAGGTACCCGGGCTTCCCCTTTGGAGCTCAAAAAATTTCAGAAAACAACACACATACATTTTCATATAAAATGTCACTAGTGGTCACAAACAAATAGTACAGTGTCTACACACATTTTATACCATTTAAAACACACAATAAAATAATTTTATTTTCTATAAAACAACCTCTCAAAACATCACATTGTTTTGCACCCAAAGCTCTTTAAGGTATCCAATTTGCACACTATGTGAACACTTTTAAGTCATTAAAACAATATTTCAGTTTAATACCCTTTAATGAAATCAAAAATTCAGTTATGGGGCAGCCCAATGTGAACCAAGAAGTTATATCTTTTAAAAACCACCATTTTCCCACAAACATGGCACTTAAAGCCCATTTGCTTCCCAAACACCATTTAAGAAAACTTTCACATCAAAAAAAATAATAAACATTAAAAACATGATTTTCAGTCATAATACTGTTCAATAAAATCAACTAAGTAATTATAGGTCTGCCCAAAATGAACCAATGAAAGAGTTGAATGAAAAACCTCCAATTTCACCAAAAATTGGAACTTAAAATTCATTTTTATTATAAATGCAACTAAAACCGATTTTGACAGAAACATTCAAGGGAAATAAACATTAAGGTACCATGAACACAGCAAGATAATTCACAAAAATTGCACACAAAATGGAATCATCTACCAAAACCAAGGAAACCCTTGAACCCTTTGTGCGAAAACTCAAACGCACCACCGCCGCACCTCAAGGAAGGTAAACCAGTCCTAAAACCATAATTTCAGACCATGAAACACAAGATAAAACCTTAACTTTTAAACCATAATCCCTGGACATTATGAAACTCAATGATAATGGAAGAAACCCTAAGTACATTGGATGTAACCCTAAACAAATTGAAAGATGAAAGGAGGAGAACAACTTACTTAAAATATCTTGTAGTAATCGCCCCCAAAAATACCAGTATCTGATTTTAAGAATACTCAAACCATCAAGGGAGGTTCGAAAAAGGATAGGTAGATCATTTAGGAATTTGAATGGGGGAAAAAGAGTAATAATTGATGGAGTTATGAAGGAAACAAATTACCTTTATAAATCTGTCCGAAATTTGAGTTCTTCATAAGTTTCGACCTAAACCACGATGCAAATGAGCTTAAAAGAGGGTGGGAGGATATTTTACGAGCTACTGGGTTCAAGGAGCGTGTTTGGGGCTTTGAATCACCAAAAAAACCTTAAAAATGAATAAGTTATTAATTAATCAAATTTTATTTTTAAAACTGGAATTGGGGTTTCGGGCAGACCCAATCCCTTAAATAAAAACCCATATACACATTGGTTATGGATTTCCAAAGGCTCAAAATTTTACTTTTGGTGTTAATATATCAGGGGAGGACATTTAGGAGTTGGAATGAGTGAAAAATATTAAAAAATGAATATTTTATAAAAGAAACAAAATTTATTTTTAAATCAGGAATTGGGCTCACGGTTTGGCCCAATTCATGAAAACTCACATATTCACCATAAAAACTTTGGAACCCCCCCCCCCAAAAAACATAAATGGAAATTAAAATAAAAATAAATTTAAAATAAGTTATGTATGTAACAATTCTCCCCACCATGAAAACTTTCCACCCCTGGAAAGTCACAGTAAAGCCAAAGCAATAACCAAACCCAACAGAGAAACCAAGAGCTACTCTCTTGCCAGGTTTATCCCCCAAATGCCATAACACCTCCAGTGATCAATGAAGGAAGGAATACTCTCAAAAACCTGACTTAGACCACTTTACTAAAAGAATCAAGCACATTCAGGCTTTATCCGAAATGAAAACTCCTCAAACACAATCTGAACAATACTCAATCAATTTACCCAAATAAACAACAACATCGAACAAGGTTACACTTTCCCTACTGTGACTAAAACATTTGTCACTCTCCAATATCAATGTTTACCAAAGTAAGATATAGGTAGTTATATATCTCCAAATGATAATACCTACTTCCCATACAAAACCAAGGAAAAATATGAGTTACTCGTATGAAGAGACAAAAATGGGCTCCCCACCGTAAGAGACAACTTAATTTTTTTTTGAGACAGAATCAAGACACTAATAGGGGGAGGCCCAAACAGACTCCCTAGTACAATGGGCATACATAAATTAGAAATTTAAAAAATAATATACATGATAACCATAGTGGGTCTTCCCACTACAAGAACCAACCATCTTAACTGACCAGCATGGGTCGACACAGAAAGACCCATTTTTTTAAGATTTGGGAAGGGTGCATGGTCAGTCTGCACGGTTTGGGAAACTGTGCACTAACTTTCCTGATCATTCTTCCCACGTGGATTCCTATCACACTATCAATACTAATCGTGCACAAAATGTGTGCTCAAACATTCTTGCCAAATTTCCAACCATTCTCCAATGACTTAATGGAAACCAACGTGGGAGGGAAAGATATTAGGAGATGACGTGGGAACAAGGCCCTCTACCTATTTCCACCGAACAAGAAAAACAGAAGGAAGATGATGAAACCATAGGTTTAAAAACTTTCTATCTTTCACACTGAGGATATGAAATTGTACAAGTGTTTAAACAACACTGGTGTTTCCCCTAATCATCACTAGAACAAGAAAACCAAAAGACATAGATAAATCCATACTTCCCATGGTGACCTGAATCCCATCATGAGGTGTGCTGGCCAGGCACGCTACCCATGACTGAAATTTCAAGTCCCAAAATCCTAGCTCCAGACTATGCTGACTCTTCCCCAAATAACATGACCCAAGGAGCGAACCTCCTTTGATACCATTTTGTCACGAACTGAATCTGGTCTTCGCCAAAACTAGCACCAAACCTAGCCTGTGACATGACCAGAAGGGCGTTCCCTATCCCCACTGGCTGGCACAAGTGCCCGGGTATCATTTATTTTTTTTTGGGAACGATTTACCCGAATATGAAGGCATAAAACATTAAAAAAAATAAATGGAATCTGAAAAATTTAAACCAAACTATGTTTAAAAAACCAGAACTGAATACATATTTTTAAAGACACTAAAAGTGGTGTAAAACAAATAATGACAACATAAAGACATCCCCATGGACTCCACACGACAAGGGGGTCATCACCCGCAAGCCTTCTCCGCAACTCCGCCCCAACGATGGGGACTAACACCCCGAGCCGCCATCACCCTTAGCCTTCCCTTTACCTGAGTCAAGCATAAGCAAGTATACTTACACCCAAGGGGTGTAAGTAGGGTGTGAGCCTAAGCCCAATAGGATACCACCAGATGATTCCAAAGAGCATGCAATATAATGTGAACAAAACAAGAAATTTTAATACACAAGGTGAAATAGTGTTAAAATTCAAAGAAATTCAACTTTCAAATTAAAATAGTTTTCAATCCAAGAATTACAGTATGTTAACAGATTAAATAGACATTTTAGCTACTATACAGTACTTCCAAAACACCCCACAACAAGGGTAAATACCACAAATCCAATGAGCATCAAAATCGGGAACACCCCTAAGCACTAGGTTGTCTCGGGCCCTATGTACCTCGTACCTCAGTGTAGAGTAACCATAGAAAAATCTGTTCTCGTGCACGGGCCACTAGTAGGGAACATACCCATAACCTAGTGGTCCCAAATCCTCATCCACATATTTTAGTTAGAGTTGTCCTTATCCAAATGCTAAGTGGAACAGGGACAAAACCCATCCGATCCACTAGCCGTACTAGTACAAATCCGCCCCACCTAGGTACTCGGGCTTCCCCTTTTGTGCTCAAACAATTTCAGAAAACAACACACATCCTTTTGCATATAAAATGTCACTAATGGTCACAAAAAAATAGTACAGTAGCTACACACATTTTATACCATTTAAAACACATAATAAAATAATTTTATTTTCAATAAAACAACCTCTCAAAACATCACATTGTTTTGCACCCAAAGCTCTTTAAGGTATCCACTTTTCACACTATGTGAACACTTGTAAGTCATTAAAACAAAATTTCAGTTCAATACTCTTTAATGAAACCAACAATTTAGTTATGGGGCAGCCCAATGTGAACCAAGAAGTTATATCTTTTAAAAACAACCATTTTCACACAAACATGGAACTTAAAGCCCATTTTCTTCCCAAACACCATTTAAGCAAACATTCACTGCAACAAAAAAATAAACATTAAAAACATGATTTTCAGTCATAATAAAGTTCAATAAAATCAACTAAGTAATTATAGGTCATCCCAAAATGAACCAATGAATGATTTGGATGAAAAAACCCCAATTTCACCATAAATTGGAACTTAAAATTCATTTTCATTATAAATTCAACTAAAACCTATTTTTATAGAAACATTCAAGGGAATTAAAAATTAAGGTAACATGAACACAGCAAGCCAATTTACAAAAATTGCACAAAAAATGGAATCATCTACCAAAACCAAGGAAACCTTTGAACCCTTTGTGCGAAAACTCAAACGCACCACCGCCGCATCTCAAGGAAGGTAAACCAGTCCTAAAACCAGAATTTCAGAAGATGAAACACAAGATAAAACCCTATGTTTTAAACCCTAATACCTGTACATTATGAACCTCAATTATAATGGAAGAAACCCTAAGTACATTGGATGTAACCCTAAAGAAATTGAAAGAAGAAAGGAGGAGAACAATTTACTTAAAATATCTTGTAGAAATCGCCCCCAATAAAACCAGTATCTGATTTTAAAAATACTAAAACTTTCAAGGGCGGTTCGAACAAGGATTGGTAGATAATTTAGGAATTTTAATGGGGGAAAAAGAGTAATAATCGAAGGAGTTATGAAGGAAACAAATTACCTTTATAAATCTGCCCGAAATTTGAGTTCTTCATAAATTTTGACCTAAACCGCGATGAAAATGAGCTTCAAAGAGGGTGGGAGGATATTGGACAAGCGACTGGGTTCATGGGGCGTGTTTGGGGCTTTGAATTATCGATGAACCCTTAAAAATGAATAAGTTATTAATTAATCAAATTTTATTTTTAAAACTGGAATTGAGCTTTCGGGCAGGCCCAATCCCTTAAATAAAAACCCATATACACCTTGATTATGGATTTCCAAAGGCTAAAAATTATTCTTTTGGTGTTAATATATCCGGGGAGGACATTTAAGAGTTGGAATGAGTGAAAATTATTAAAAAATGAAAAAGTTATAAAAGAAACAAAATTTATTTTTAAATCAGGAATTGGGCTCACGGTTTGGCCCAATTCATGAAAACTAACATATTCTCCATAAAAACTTTGGAAACCCCCCCCCCAACAAAACATTAATGGAAATTAAAATAAAAATACATTTAAAATAATCTATGTGTGTGATAGTTATGGTCACTTAGGGGTCGAAACTGGCATGTTATAGGTAAAACACTTGAGATCCACAATTTTAGGATCTAATTTAAGTGTCTGCATAGTTTTATCTCATGGTTAGACAAATCGTGTGCTAACTGTGTGGCCACTACTGCCTCGTCAAACACTCCTTGTACGGTTAGGCCGCACGGTTGGACAAACTGTTTGCTAATCATGAATTAGCCACTTCCTCCAACACCAACCTAACATGGTTTGGCTGCATAGTTTATACAAACTGTGCGCCACCCATGCAAAAGCTATTACCCTTTAGTTTTCCTTAAAAGTCCACCCAAACGCACCCCCAAGTCACCTTGCCCATCTATAACACCTCTAACACTGCATTTTCACAAAGTAATGGACTGGAGAGGTCCGGGACATTAAAATAATTATACATGTTTCTTAAATGTCTATACATTTATACAATAAATTTTAGAGGCTTAAAATAATAATGAATTTAATTCTAATCATGTAATACTCTTATATTTTTAAAATGGTTGGATTTCCACCTTTTGATGGAGAACCCTTTTCAAATATTTTTTTTGTCACTTTTATATATTCTATTAAATAAAATAAACTTCTTCTATAGTAGAGGGATATAAAAATTTAATTTGGATGAAATATTGGTAATTTTCTGGTAAAGTTCATTTTTTTAATGAATAGTGAAAAATATTCCATTTTAATTCAAAACTGTCTTTTAATATAATTTATTTATATAGTTAGATTGTCCTTTTAATTGGTTTTAAAGTCTAGTTGGATTATATTTTTATCATTTAATACAATTTTGTTCATTTTATATAATATCACTTTGAAATTGGACATAAAATATGTCCATCTTTTGTTAGTTTTTACTTCTTAAAAAAATATTTTTTGGTTTTGACAACGCGAATTAATTTTAAATTAGTTTCTACAATTTCTGTGTTTTGAATTTGAAAAAATTCATTCTATATTTGTAATCAGGAGATTCAAATTGTCTTAATTGGTACCTTTTATTTTTTGAAATTATGAATAGTAACTTCAGTAAATGATTTTTCTACCATGGTTAAAGGGTAAATCTTGTAAATGAGGGGAAAAAATAATATTATTATTATATTAAACTACGATAACACGTGTCCTAATACTATTGGATGATTTATCTCCGACCATGGGTATCGTTTAGTCGATTTTGTAACCCCACTGTAACACCCGATACTTTTATGAGAAGTATTTTGTTTTTATGTTATATAAATCATCAAAGAAATCTTTCACTACACACAACACTAGCTTGGCCTTCTTTACACGCAACTGTGGCCTTCCTCAATAGCTAGCGTCGTACGCAATACCGAGTTTCACTAAATAATGATATATTATAATACTAGCTGTTATGAATAGTATTAACTAAATTTTGAATTTTATAACATTTTAATTCATCTTATACATTTTTTATAATGAGGTATGAAAACAAAATCAGTTTTTTGGATAAAAGAAGTATTTTTCAAAAAATGCAGTTTTGCCGCCTTTTGATGGCACACCCACATTAAATCTATTTTTTGACAAGTTTATAAGTTCAATTTGACAAAATAAAATTCTTCTTTAGAATCAAGATATAAAAATATACTTTGGATAAAATTTTCATATTATTCTGATAACTTTCATATTTTAATGAATAGTAAAAACACGCTATATTTTAATTAAAAACAATTTTTTTCATCGCAATACTTTATATGGTTAAATTATAATATTTAATGTTTTTAAAGTATAAATAGAATATATTTTTACCATTTAATATAATTTATGTCATTAGCATTAATTTTACATTGAATTCATAGGTAAAAACATTTAATTCTTTGGCAATGTTTTAACTTTTAAAACCTGTTTGCTTAACAATGAGATTAATTTTAAATTAATTACTGCAACTTCTGTGTTATGAATTTTGAAAAATTTATTCCATATTTGGAATCAGTGGGTCCAAATTATGTTAATAGTTTACTTTTATTTTTTTGATATTATGAATAGTAACTACGGTAATTTTTATTTACTACGGTTAAAGGTAAATAGGGTAATTCAAGATTAAAAGAATATTATAAAAATTCAAAATTACCTTTACACTTGTCCTAACCTTATTGGATGAGTAGTGGCCGACCGTGGGCGTCATTGGGTCGATTTAGGGACCCCATTGAGCCACTTGATAGTGACAATGACAATTTGGATTAATTAATTTAATGTAAAGACAAAATTGATATTAACAAAAATCTGTTAGTAATTAATTTTTATAAGGGGTTATATAAATTATAGTTTCGACTATAAAAAATAATTGTAAAGATAAAAATATTTCCTACATAAATATATTTTTTTATAATTTTTAGAAACCAAATAAATTAAATTATTTATGATACAATAATAATGAAGTATTTACCTCATTAATAAATGATTTAAATAAATAAGATTATAATGATTAAAATATTATCCAAAACATGTCCAATTCTGATTGGATGATTTTATTTAGACTATGAGTCATCTTATCTTCATCTTTAATGATTTTTAGACCTTTTGAAACCGAAGATAAGTTTATAATAAAATAATATTTCCACACTTTCCAAAGGTGCCCCTCTCCTCCCTTATAAAAGGGAACCTCCTCCCTCTCTTCCTCACACCAATTTGAGCCTTCATGATCGGCCAACCCCTACCCATTTCATTTTCCCACTTCCTTAGAAACCTACTAGAGGTACTGGTCTTATCAAAAGACCAACTGTAGTGCCTTAAGAGAAAGTTTTAAGGAGGCACTTCGAGAAAGTGGTAATACCTTCTACCATTTTCTACAAGATCCATTCTTCTTCTACTCCATCTTCTTTAGTTGTTTCATTATGAGGTAATAACATCAGTATCCCTCATATACTGATATGTTATTATAAATATGAAACAACCCCATTTCACCTCTTATCCATCCTACGGAAAACAAAATCACCGCGCGTGCATACGTACGGAATACCGTCTCCACGCCGTGGTGTAATCTGTTATCCACCACCACCTTACTTGGATCGGAATAATTGTGTAAAGAATAACTATATATGATTATTGTAAAGTGATATTTATTCTGAAATAGTATACATACACTTCAATACAATTCCATGATCACGGGAACGATATCATCGCTCATGCGTACGTACGGCCTACCGTCTCCACGATGTGATGCGACACGTTCTATATGATCATCATTGAATAATTATTATATAAATGAATTGAATGAATGAATATGATATATATTACACTAATACCATTCTTTAAATGATTTATCTATATCTTATAAAGAGTAATAAGCACTTATTCGACAAAACACGCATAAGAACAAAAAGTAATAAACACCCGAATAACAAGTATTAATGAAATATTACTAATAAGAAGCTAAGAATATGACCATATATGGTATCATTACAATTAATATGATTCTGTAATAAGTCAATGACATTATTTAAATCATTATACAAGAGGTTCGGATACGTACAAAGCATATCGGACATGAGGTAAGGAAAATATCACAATCTCATTTTTATCTGAGATTGTTTATACTTTGGAATTTACTGGGGTGTATTTTATCATACACATCCATGTTTCCTCAATATTTAATATTATTTCCATCCACCTACAATTTTTTAAATCCAATTTTACCCTTAGGTGAGTTTTCAGTAAAAGATATGAAAGGAATCTTTTATCGTTTTTCATACGAGGTACTTTTTGACTTTTCCGACAAAAGTACGAGAAGAATGTTTTTTTAACTTATATGGAATGAATGGATTTCTAAAACATTATTTCCAAGAATATTACTTTACATGTTTTCAAGTTTATTTTTAATCAACTTTTTTTAGTTTAGAATTGTCTGACATGTTATGAAAGGAAAAGTGTTTTTGAAGTATAAAGGATATTTTCCTCAAGAATGGTGTTCAAGTGTTTTATCAAAATTATTTTCCATATAAGATAATATAGGGTTCTGTTTCTATCCCTATTATTACATTGATTTGATTATGTTGTGATGGAAATATTTTTATGAATTCCTTTATCTTATATTAATTGTTCTATGATGTCATTATGTTTAAGATTCCCATTTTTATTACATGGGTTATGCTATGTTGTATGGTTTATGATTTTGTGGCACACATAAGAATGGTATAATTATGAGATGGGTGGGACCTATATATCCCTCCAATTCATTGGGTAAAGATTTTATATCTCATGAGATATACATGGCTGGAACGGCAGGTTAAACCGGTTCAGTGAAACAGGACTGAAACGAGGAGTGAACTCGGTTCAGAAATGGACTCTGTCCACTAAGATAGTCTTGGCTATGAATCATGACTAATAAGAAATGATTCTCTATGATTATGTGTGTATGCCACAAAGTTTCATGTTTTATGTTATGATTATTGGGATTACATTTCACTACCATGATTTATCCCATGTTATAAAATTATGATCTCTTTTGCAGGGTAAGATTTCCAAAATGTTATGTTCTTATAAATTTGATGTGATTGATATTTATTTTGTTTACCCTTACTGAGAAATTGAGCTCACCCTTTTGTATTTTTTCTTTCCCCAGGTCAGGAAGAAGGTTATTAATTAAGATATGCCAAAAAGGGACTATAGATATGATGAAATAAATGGGAGACAGTGTAGATGCTTTATGAACCAGTTGTTTATGTTTCCCAGTTTTTAAAGACACTATACATATATGGTGCTTTCATGGTTTTGTTATATGTTGTAGTAAGTATGCTTCAATTTTGAAGTATTAACCATGTATGTAATGTATGGGTCGTTATAGTTGGTATCAGAGGGAGGTTATAGTCAACCTTTGGAAACTAGGATGTGAAGGCCTTAGTAAGAAACCTAAGGATATGTCTAAGCATAGAACACAATCTTAGTGTTTTAGAAATGGCCATAAACAACCTATGATAAGACCTTAAGTGTGAAATTTTATTCTTGATTATGTGCGTTTTCTAGTATAATTATTGTTTCTCACACTATTCTTCTTGGTTTTAGTCAATGGCTGGAACCCGAAGAAACCATGTTAATGCGGAATACGACAGGCAATGAAATGATTGTCCCCCTGAGAAACCAAACATTATGGGAGCTGGAATGAAAAATCTTGTTGCCATTCTCACACAACATTTTCAAGCTATGAACCATGCTGGACTTCCAAATGATCAAAGGAAGGAGCAACATTCTGTCGAATCCTTCATGAGGCAGCGTCCACATTCATTCAGTGGGTCTTCTGATCCATTAGTGGCTGAACAATGGATCAGTACCACTGAAAAGATATTTTCAGTTCTTCAATGTTCTGAACACGATAAAGTCATCTTTGCAGTGTATTGTTTGGAAGGTGATACTGATCAATGGTGGAATCTTATTAATAATACGAGGAAAAGGGATGAAATTGTGTCCATGGAATGGGACGAGTTCAAGAACTTATTTTTCAATAATTATTTCCCTCGTATTCGTCGAACAAAGATGGAGAAGGACTTTCTTGAACTAAATCAAAAGGATGATGAATCTGTTGGTACCTATGAAGCAAATTTTACAATACTTGCAAGGTATGATTCTGGTATTATTATCCAACCTGAGAGTAAGATCAATCGATTCTTTAGTGGCTTAAAAGGAAGTCTTCGATGGGAGTTCGCCATAAGGGACTTCAATAGCTACGAGGAAATTGTTTGGTGTGCTCTAAAGGTTGAGATGGAGATTGGTGTAACCCATCAGTCACATGGGTTTGATAAGAAGAGGAAAATGGAATTCAAAGGAAAATCTAAAGACCACACTGAAAAGAAGATGAGTTTTCCCTTATGCTCAAATTGTGGAAAGAAACATGGAGGAAATTGTCTTAAGGGGACAAGCAGATTTTATAAGTGTGGAAAAGAAGGTCATCGGTAAATTTAATGTCAAAATAATGGGAAGAAGATGTCTAATGATGCAAACAATGGAAGGGATACAAAGAATGAACCTACTACACTTCAATGTTTCAAGTGCAAGGAGATGTGGAATTATGCCAATCAATGCCCAAATCCAAGATGATGATGATCAACGTCAACAAACTCTTAAGGACAATGACAAAGGAAAGTCACATGCAATTACTATTGGCGATGTGGAGTACGACAACTAAGTGGTGAGAGGTACACTTACCATCCACTCTAAAGTAGAAAATGTTTTATTTGATTCAGGATCCACCCACTCTTTTATTTATGAAGAATTTTCTAAGGGTATCACCGTATTTCCTCAACAATTAGATGTTGAGTTGGTTGTGACAACTCCTAATGGCACAACAGTCGCATCAAAAGGTTACAATTCTTCTTCGATTGAAGTTTGTGGGAAAGTGCTTCCTGCAAATCTTATGATACTTCCTATAGTGGAATTTTATGTGATTCTTGGCATGGATTGGATTTATTTATATGGATCTCATATCAATATCCAAAGAAGAGAAGTAACATTTCATATTCCAGATCAATCTATGATCATCTATCGATGCAAAGATGAACATAACATTCCAGTGGAAATTTCTTCCATCTTATGGGTCTTGATCCCACTAAATGAAGGTTATTTATCTCAAATGGTTGGTGAGAAACTCATGATTAAAAATATTCCCATTGTACGGGATTTTGACGATGTCTTTCCGGAGGAATTGCCAGGTATTCCACCAAATTGTGAAGTTGAGTTTTCAATAACTCATACTGGGTGCTTTGCCTATTTCAAAGACACCTTATAGAATAGACCCAATTGAGTTGCAGGAATTGAGGAAGCAACTCCAAGAGAATCTTGATAAATGATTCATACTCTCTAGTGTGTCACCTTGGGGAGCACCTGTTCTGTTTGTTATGAAGAAAGATGGATCAATGAGACTCTGCATTGATTATCGAGAACTTAACAAGATCACTGTCGAGAACAAATATCCTCTCCCACACATTGATGACCTATTTGACCAACTACGTGGAGCTCAATACTTTTCAAGATTGATCTTCATTCAGGGTATCATCAATTAAGGGTCAAAAGGTAGGATATACCAAAGACGGATTTCCGTACAAGGTATGGACACTATGAATTTATAGTTATTCCATTTGGTCTTACTAATGCCCCTGCTATCTTCATGGATATTATGAATAGAGTCTTTAGAGACTATCTTGATTAGTTTTTGGTGGTCTTTATAGATGATATTCTTATCTATTCAAAGAGTAAGGAAGAACATGAAGAATACTTGAGAATTGTATTAAAGACCCTAAGAAAGGATAATCCTTATTCCAAATTTACCAAGTGTAAATTTTGGATTCAAAAAGTTGCATTTTTGTGTCACGTAATCTCAAAAGAGGGTATATCTGTGGATCCAGCAAAAAATAGAGGTTATCGAAAGACGGTCGAGACCAATAACAGTAACCGAGATCTGAAGTTTTCTTGGTTTCTCTGGATATTATCGACGTTTTGTGAAAGATTTTTCATGATTATCTAATCCACTCACCATGTTGACTCGGAAAGGAGTTAAGTTTGTTTGGACAGAGGAATGTGAAGAGAATTTCAAGGAGTTGAAAACAAGGTTATCCAGTGCACCTGTGCTCACACTGCCTTGTAGTGGAGAAAAGTTTGTGATCTATAGTGATGCATTCAAGAAGGTATTGGGGTGTGTTCTTATGAAAAATGATATGGTGATATCTTATGCCTCATGACAGTTGAAAATACATGAGCAAAATTACCCAACTCATGATTTGGAGTTAGCTGCGGTAATCTTTGCATTAATGATTTGTAGGCATTATCATTATGGATAAAGGTGTGACATTTATACTGATCATAAAAGTTTAATGTATATTTTCACACAAAAGGAGCTGAATATGCGCCAAAGAAGATGGTTGGAGTGGATTAAGGATTACGACTGCTCAATTCATTACCACCCTGGGAAAGCAAACAAGGTGGAAGATGCATTAAGTCGACAAGACCATGCTATCTTATCCATGATGAGGATCATAAAAGATCCTATATTTATGTATTTACAAAAGATGGATCATGGAATTATAATGAAAGGGGAAAATCGTATATTTCTCGAATGAATGTTCAACCATCTATACATGTGAAGATTAAAGAGGCGCAGAAAGAAGATGTCGAGTTACAAAATAAGGTGAGAAATGTTCCTGAATTCAACCTTGATTGTGATTGGATAATAACGTTCAAGAATCGGGTTTGTGTTCCTATCATACCCGAATTAAAGAAGGCACTACTGGATGAGGGTCATAGTTCTTCATTCTCTATTCATCCTGGAAGCACGAATATGTATAGGGACCAGAAAGAGTACTTCTGGTGGGATGGCATGAAAATAGATGTTGCTGAATATGTATCTTGATGTTTGGTTTGATAGCAAGTTAAATATGAGAGAAAGAAGTATAAGGGGATGTTAAAATCATTACCCATACATGAATGGAAATGGGAAAACATCACGGTGGACATTTTCACTGGACTTCCTAAAACATCCAAAGTCAATAATGCTATCTGGGTCATAGTTGATCGTCTTACAAAGTCTGCACACTTCATTTCTATTAGAGAGGATTTCTCTCTAGATCATCTTTCCAGGATATATGTAAAGGAAGTGGTATGATGGCATGGATTACCACTTTCTATTATATCTGATCAGGATCTGAGGTTTACCTCAATGTTCTGGACAAGTCTTTAGCATACTCTGGATACAGAAGAGTTTCAGCACTGCTTATCATCCTCAGACAGACGGCCAGTCTGAGAGGAAAATTCAAACTCTAGAAGATATGTTGAGAGCTTTCTCTATGGATTTCAAAGGTGGTTGGGATCAACACCCACCTTTGGTGGAATTTTATTATAAAAATAGGTTTCACTCCAGTATTCAGATGGATCCTTATTAAGCTCTATGTTGAAAGAAATGCAGGACTCCAACTTGTTGGGATGAATTTGGGGAAAGAAATCTATTAGCTGATCTTGTTGATGAGATGGAAGAAAAGGTTAGATCTATTCAACAACACATAAGAGCATCTCAGAGTCGACAAAAAAGTTATGCTGACAACCAAAGAAAATACTTAGAGTTTGAAGTGGGTGATAAAGTGTTCTTACGAATATCTCCCTGGTAGAGGGTCGTGAGATTTGGAAAGAAGGGAAAGTTGAGCCCTAGATATATCGGTCCTTTCGAAATACTGGATCGTGTTGGGGAGGTAGCTTACCGATTGGCGCTTCCACCAAATCTCTCTCAAGTTCATGATGTTTTCCATGTATCTCTCTTGAGAAATTACATACATGATCCTTCACATGTACTCAACTCAGAAGTTGTACCGCTGGAACAAGATCTTTCTTATGATAAACAATCGATAGAGATTCTGGATCATAGTGAAAAAGTCCTACGAAACAAGACCACTCTCTTGGTGAATGTTTTATGGACGAACTACCAATTAGAAGAAGCTGCATGGGAACTTGAGGATATGATGATGGAGAGGTATCCTCATCAGTTTGTTATGAAGTGACGAATTTCGAGGGAGAAATTCATTTTAAGGGGGGTAGAATGTAACACCCGAGAATTTTATGAGAAATATTTTGTTTTTATGTTATAAAAATCATCAAAGGAATCTTTCACTACACACAACACTATCTTGGCTTTCTTTACACAAAACCTCGGCCTTCCTCGATAGCTTGTGTCGTACTCAATACCGAGTTTCACTAAACAACGATAATTTATAATACTAGCCATTATGAATAGTATTAACTGAATTTTTAATTTTATAACATTTTAATTCATCTTATACATTTTCTAGAATGTGGTATGAAAACAAAATCAGTTTCTTGGATAAAAGAATTATTTTTCAAAAAATGCAGTTTTACCGCCTTTTGATGGTGCACCCACATTAAATCTATTTTTTGAAAAGTTTATAAGTTCAATTTGACAAAATAAAATTCTTCTTTATAATCAAGATATAAAAATTTAATTTGGATAAATTTTTCATATTATACTGATAACTTTCATATTTTAATGAATAGTAAAAACACGCTATATTTTAATTAAAAACAGTTTTTTTTATCGCAATACATTATATGGTTAAATTATAATATCGAATGTTTTAATAGTATAAATAGAAAATATTTTTACCGTTTAATATAATGTATGTCATTGGCATTAATTTTACATTGAATTCTTAGGTAAAAACATTTCAATCTTTGGCAATGTTTTAACTTTTAAAACCCGTTTGGTTAACAACGGGATTAATTATAAATTAATTACTGAAACTTATTTGTTTTGAATTTTTAAAAATGGATTCCATATTTGGAATTATTGGGTCCAAATTATTTTAATAGGTTACTTTTATTTATTTGATATAATGAATAGTAACTACGGTAATTTTTATTTACTACGGTTAAAGGTAAATAGGGTAATTCAAGGTTAAAAAAATATTATAATAATTCAGAATTACCTTGACACTTATCCTAACCTTATTGGATGAGTATTGGCCGACCATGGTCATCCTTGGGTCGATTTTAGGACCCCATTGAGCCACTTGGTAGTGACAATGACAATTTGGATTAATTAATTTAATATAAAGACAAAATTGCCATTAACAAAAATCTTTTAATAATTATTTTTCATAAGGGGTATATAAATTATATTTTTGACTATAAATATTAATTGGAAATCTAAAAAGATTTCCTACACATTGATATTTTTTTTATAATTTTTACACACCAAATAAATTAAATTATTTATGATACAATAATGATGAAGTATTTACCTCATTAATAAATGATTTAAATAAATAAGATTATAATGAATAAAATATTTTCCAAAACATGTCAAATTCTGATTTTAAGATATTATTTATACTATGAGTCATATTATCTTCATAGTTAATGATTTTTGGACCTTTTGAAACCGAAGATAAGTTTATAATAAAATAATATTTCCACACTTTCCAAAGGTGCCCCTCTCCTCCCTTATAAAAGGTAACCTCCTCCCTCTCTTCCTCACACCAATTTGAGCCTTCAAGCTCAGACTATCCCTGACCATTTCACATTCCCACTTCCTTAGAAACCTACTAGAGGTACTGGTCTTATCTAAAGACCAACTCTATTGCCTTAAGATAAAGTTTAAAGGTGGCACTTCGAAAAAGAGGTTATACCTTTACCATTTTCTTCAACTTCCATTCTTCTTCTACTCCCTCTTCTTTAGTTGTATAATTATGGGGTAATAACATAATTATCCCTCATATACTGATATGTTATTATAAATATGAAACAACCCTATTTCACCTATTATCCATCCTATGGAAAATGAAATCACCGCGCGTGCGTACGTATGAAATACTGTCTCCACGACGTAGTGTAATCTGTTTTCCACCACCACCTTACTTGGATGGGTATAATGGTGTAAAGTATAACTATATATGATTATTGTAATGTGATATTGATTCTTGAATAGTATACATACACTTAAATACAATTCCACGATCATGGGAATGATATCATCGCTCGTGCGTACGTATGACCTACCGTCTCCACGATGTGATGCGACTCGTTCTATATGATCTTCATTGAATAATGATTTTATAAATGAATTGAATGAATTAATATGATATATATTACACTAATACCATTCTGTAAATGATGTATCTATATCCTATAAGGAGTAATATGAATTTATTCGACAAAACACGCATAAGAACAAAAAGTAATAAACACCCGAATAACAAGTAGTAATGAAATATTACTAATAAGAAGACGAGAATATGAACATATATGGTATCATAACAATGAATATGATTCTGTAATATGTAAATGACATTATTTTAATCATTATACAGTAGTTTCGGACATGTAAAAAGCATATCGGTCCTGAGGTAAGGAAAATATCACAATCTCATTTTTATCTGAGATTGTTTATACTTTGGTATTTACTGGGGTGTATTTTATCATCCACATCCATGTTTCCTCAATATGTAATATTATTTCCATCCACCTATAATTTCTTAAATCCAATTTTACCCTTCTGTGAGTTTTCAGTAAAAGATGTGAAAGGAATCTTTTGTCGTTTTTCGTACGAGGTACTTTTTGACTTTTCCGACAAAATTAAGAGAAGAATGTTTTTTTAACTTATACGGCACGGATGGATTTTTAAAACATTATTTCCAAGAATATTCCTTTAAAATTTTTCAAGTTTATTTTTAATCAACTTCTTTTAGTTTAGAATTGTATGACATGTTAAGAATGGAAAAGTGTTTTTGAAGTAGAAAGGATATTTTCTTCAAGAATGGAGTTCAAGTGTTTTATCAAAATTATTTTCCATCTAAGATAATATAGGGTAATGTTTCTATCCATTTTATTACATTTATTTTATTATGTTGTGATGGAAATATTTTTATGAATTACTTTATCTTATATGAATTTTTTTATGACGTCATGATGTTTAAGATTCCCATTTTTATTACATGGGTTATGCTATGATGTATGGTTTATGATTTTGTGGCACACATAATAATGGTATAATTATGAGATGGGTGGGACATATATCTCCCTCCAATGCATTGGGTATGGATTTTATATCTCATGAGATATACATGGCTGGAACGGCAGGTTAAACCGGTTCAGTGAAACAGGACTGAAACAAGGAGTGAACTCGGTTCAGAAATGGACTTTGTCCACTAAGATAGTCTTGGCTATGAGTCTTGACTAATAAAAATGATTCTCTATGATTATGTGTGTATGCCAAAAAGTTTCATGTTTTAAGTTATGATTATTGGGATTACATTTCCCTACAATGATTTATCCCATGTTATGAAATTATGATCTCTTTTGCAGTGTAAGATTTCCAAAATGTTATGTTCTTATAAATTTGATGTGATTGATATTTATTTTGTTTATCCTTAATGAGAATTTGAGCTCACCCTTTTCTATGTTTTCTTTCCCCAGGTCAGGAAGAAGGTTATTAAGTAAGATATTCCAAAAATGGACTATAGATATGATGAAATAAATGGGAGACAGTGTAGATGCTTTATGAACCAGTTGTTTATGTTTCCCAGTTTCTAAAGACATTATACCTATACGGTCCTTTAATGGTTTTGTTATATGTTGTAATAAGTATTCTTCAATTTTAAATTATTAACCATCTATGTAATGTATGGGTCGTTATACCCATAAAGCCACTTTGATGTTAAAATGAAATTTTATAAGAATTAATTGAAAGTAATGGAAAAGAAAATATAAACATGTATTTTTTACAAAAACAATTTTAATATGGAGTTATATAAGTGATATAATTGACTATAAATAGTAATTAGAAAGCTAAAATGATTTCCTACATCATGTTATTTTATTTATCATTTTTAGACATCATATAAATAAATATATTTATGACACAGTAATGATGTAGTGATTACCTTATTAATGTATGATTTAAATAAATAAGATTATAAATAATAAATATTTAAAAACTTTTTATGTCATCCACAAATTTCATGTATGATTATGAATTTTTATATTTAAATTATTTATTTTTTTTACAAATAATAAAGTTGTTATGGATTTTTAAAAGTCATGATATAAATAGTATTAAATTGACATGAATGAGTGTTTAAAAGAAATACTACTTTATTAAATGATATAATTGTCATAAAAATCTAATATTCAGCCAAATTACTTAAATAATGTTAGAAATGTCATTAATAAACCACTATAAGTTTGATTTATATTTTATACTAAATATATTAACTATATAGTATGAATATACAAGAATACATGGTAAAAGTTAAATTAGTTTAGTAAGGTTTAAAGCTAAAATTTAAAGTTAAATTTGTAAAATAGACATGTCTAAAAACTATTGGATGAGTGTTTTTCGACCCAATATTTTCTTCTCCTTGAAATTAATGACATTTGGAATATTTTAAACTGAATATATAATTATAATAAAATAATAATTTCAAACATTCGTAAAGTGCCCCTCCTCCCTCTTATAAAATGGAATCACCTCTATCCATTTAATCACACCATGAAAGCCCCTTGGATCATCAAAAATCTACCAAAATAAGCTCCCAACATCCATCTATTCTTTCTGGAAGCCTTAATTTAGGCAAAAGGTAGTTATAGAAAGCATTTTGTATCAAATCAAAGGGAGTTCACATTTTATGATGTATCATCTTCTCTAAAGTTAATTTATATTATTTTACTTTTTCACTCCCTATTATATTATTATTATTTTATTACATTATAAATACATTATCTTCAATATACTAGTATGTTTTTTTGATATGTTTTCGAACTAAACATACACACACCTCCATATAATAGATATGAACATACAGTTTTTGTGGATGGAAAACTACTACCTCACAAAATGATGATTGTTCAATATTCCCCTACCACATCTCATGGTGGCCATTATTATGAAACTATATTTATATATGATATATATTGTATTTATATTGTGTACATGCTTCTGAATTTTCCATTTACAACATGCCTTTATGCTTTCCATAATTTTTAAATACGATAATTTCATTTTAGAAAGTGTGGACGACGGCCCCCTCAAAGTGATATGACTCGTTCATTCCATACATAGAATATATAAAGGTATGCGTTAATGAACTTATTTAATGTATATAAAATATGATATTATATTATAATTATAATATACCTACGTATCATTTAGTTTTAATTCCATTAAATATGAAGAATAAATTAATGTAGCATTCATGTGTACGTATGGCTTACCGTCTCCATGAATAGTGCATTTCATTTCTTATCTCCAAATGGTGTGGACTATTATAAATACATATATAATAGAAATAAATACATATATACAAGATATATATTAGGCTTTAATCATGAATATCATTCTGAATATAATGGACTTTTGACCACATGGACAATTAGTAATTATAACAAGTTCATTTTTTACTCAAGTATCGTATATCAACAAAATGACTGATATTAACATAAATAATTAACTAATGACTATAAAATTGTAGTATGTGATATAAAATGAATAATAAACTTATAAAAGGTTCTAAATAAATTACCAATTTACTTAAGTTTATTATTCTAGAAAAACAAAAAACCTACGTGACGAGTTGGGCTCAAGGTAAGGGACTTCGTCTCAATCTTTTTTCATTGAGGAATATTTTGATTTATACATGATTTTATTTTATATGGTATACCAAAACCCATTGAATATTAATTTTATTAAATGGAAATCTTTTTTCTATTAAGAGTTTTACAAAATGAAAAAAATAAGGTCTCATTTTAATGTATGATGTGACAACGACCTTTCTGCCGCCACAAGCATTATTTAATATTTTACTACCTTAACAAGCCGTAATGTTTTTGAAAGGAAAATAAATACCTTATACCCTTTTTACATACTTTTTTATTGAAAATTGTTTTTATAAAGCATTGATTATTTCAATATCATTAAATTATATATTGTGATTGAAATGTGGAAGTGTTATCTTTCCTTTATGCTTGTTTTATATGTCATGAATAGGTTATGGTTTTGGGAATTGTTTACGTATATGGGTAGTTTCGTGATAAACCTAGGGTGGGTGAGCCGAAGATAGATCCCCAATTCATTGGGTAATGTGACGAAGGTAAATGTTAATGTTTCTTCAAATAGATTTAGAGAATATACTGTGATGGTTATTCCAAACAAAAATCCCTATGAAGTTGTGAAAGCTACAATGTAAGTATGTTTTTAATTACACATGTTACCTTATTTATATATGACTTCTATTTTTTATTCATAAATATTATAATTTCATGAGGTATGTTAACGAGATTATGTTTATGATTGAAACGTATGAATTCTTCAATTTGTATGTATTAGTGGACTAATGTTTTCTTTCCTTATATAGAATCCCTTACTTATAATTTTATGCTCATCCCATGTTTTCAAAAAAAAATCATCGGGTATAAGGGTAATAGAAAGTAAGAATTTAGAAAGATTTATTACAAGATAATTATCCTAGTTTATTTAAGGAGTTTTATTTTCTTTAAATGGATTGGGTAGAAGTGACTAGATTTTATTTTTTGATATTTAATTTATTAGTTACGACCTAATTCTCAAAAACTATAAACCTAAAAAGATAATCAATGTCTAATTCTTGACTTAACTCAAGATTATGTAATGTTTAAGGATGGGGCCTTGTATTTGGAATCAATGATCGGTTTAGACAAATTTAGGAGTTATGATATCATTAAATTAATTAATTTATGGTAATATTGAAATAATATAGAATTTGAATATTACCTTGTTGATTCCACAAATACATTTCTATGTTAAGAATTGTTTTCTGAAGAGGAAATGAGGTAGATATGATGTGACAAATCAAGAAGAAAACAACCTTCCAAATCAACAACCTGAGATGATTGAAATCGAAACAGAATAGTTTGTTGCAGTGATGGAACAATTCACTCAAGCTATAAATGGTGGTGATATCTATGCATGAGATCATCCAGATCAACCACATTGAAACATGTCAATAGTGGAGCATTTCATGAGGCAACATTCCCCCATCTATAAGCATATCATCTGACCCAATGATTTCTGAAGGGTTGATTAATGCACTAGAAATGAAATTTGAAGTTATGAGGTGTTCATAAAATCAAAATGTTAGTCTTGTTGTTTATCGTTTTGAGGTGAATCCAATCGGTGGTGGTCCATGGTTTAAAATTTTATGGGTAGAGAGTATATTTATTCTCTTGATAGGGAAGAATTCAAAGGTGTGTTTTTTGAAAAATATTTTCCAATGGTGGTTTGACTTAGGATGGAAAAACAATTCTTGGAATTGAGGTATGAGGATGACTTACTGACTGCTTATGAAGAAAAAATAACTATACTGGAAGGGTATGCTCAAAATTACATATGGGATATTGATAGTAAAATCAATCATTTTTTTCTCAAGATTAATTCCAAATTATCAAAGGGCATTAGCTTCTCATGAGTTAAAAAGTTATGAAAAACATGATCGATGTTTAGAGAACGTGGAAATGGAGTTTTCTAATGATCAGTTTTTCTTTGAAAAATAACAGAATAAGAGTTCGAGATGGATGAAAAAAAGGATAAACTATTCAAAAAAGTCTGATGATAAGAAACTTAATTTTACAGTTTGTGAAAATTGTGGAAAAAAGCACAATGGGGAATTCTTTTTGAATTCAGGTAAGTTCTTATGATATTGTAAAATGGGACATAAGTCTCCTTATTCCATTTGAAAAGCCATTTTAGGGGTCTCTGGTACCCAAAACAAGGTTCGAAACAAGATTCAGAACAATGCCAAACAGCCTACAACTCCACAAGCCAACACCTGCTATTCAACCAAAAACAAAATAAATGACACCACAATATAAATCATAGTACATGTATTCATCTATACATCCCATACAATATTCATCTTCCTCAATGGTCGATTTCCAAACAGATGTTGGTCCATGCTACCTCCCAATATTACCGAACTCCCATCTCCTCGACTAATCCCGAGGTAGTTGGGTTCCACAGGGTTGTTTGACCAAGATATATTTTTTAAAGGCTGGAATCATCCCGCTATCCTGCTTAAAATCATATCTGGTTCTTGATAAATGTGGGAGATAGGATTAGTCTTTCCTAGTTATTCTTCTTGGAGTTGTAGACAAGGTTTATTCACACTCGTTCGTCCTCTTATTCCCACTTTGTACTATATCATTATAGGAATGAATAGTCGGTCCACTCATATTTTCTTTATCACCCCATCCTATTCCTTCCCTTTACTAAGGAAATACTAGGAGCAAATACCATTTCCCCCACTATTAATCCACCTTCTTTGGTTCGATGTTTTAGCTTCAATATGAAAAAGGAACGTAACCCCATGAGTAGGATTTTCCACAGCCCTAGAGACTTCCTCTTATCCCATACTTCCACCAATATGATCCTTCATGAAGACCCCAACACCCACACCCCAATCCTATGGATTAGCACATAAACCATATTCAAAAATGATTTTGGAAAGGATTTCAAACCTATTTCATAAAGGGGTTAAATGCTTGGTCGAGATATCCAAACCTCTAGCCCCCCTATAATGTTTGCTTTCATAAAAGAAATAGACACATCACCCCCCACTGACTATACCAGGGGAACCTCCCCATCTCGGTGTTCCTCAATCCAATACCCTTAAAAAATCAACACAGACTCTTCCAAGGAATTCACCATACCAAAAGTATCCACACCTCATTAACCATCATCAAACAACTCCCTACATACATCCTCCATCTGTTCATCCACCACTGGATGTTGGACCTCCATACCACTTCCTTTTGGTCCTTTCTCCTCTAGAAAAGAAACCGCCCTCACACCGACCTCCAAAACCTTTCCCAGTGCATCTCCTTCCCCTCATACAGAACCAATACCATCCAAAACCATCATCCTACATTCCTCAACTAGTTGCAAGTCCACCACCGGAAGGTAAGGCTCCTTACCTCAACCTTCAGGTCCCATTTCCTTCTGTCTTGGACCCGCCCTCACACCAGCCTCTGAAACCCTACCCGTAGCATCTCCCTCCCTTCGAGTAGAAATATGGTCCTCAGGACAACGAGCCTTCAAGGGGCCTCCCCTATTGGAAACCTCCATGACATTACCCAATCAGTGACAAGAAGTGAAATTGTTCATCCAGTCCTCATAGACCACCTGTTGTTTGCACATATACTCCTCTCCAATTGTAATCCACACACGATCAAAAGGCATCTAAGATAAATCCAATTCCACACAAAACCGGGGATTAACCGGACGACACATAGCTTCTGTTCAACTATCAGAACACAAATACATTCCTACAAGATTACCTAGCATGCGAAAAACAGTAGAATTCTAGAAAGGCAGTGGAAGATTATGGAAGCATACTCGTACCAATGCCGATAGTGATTCACAGTTCATGTTAAAATAAATGGACCACCGTAATAGTAAGAATCGACATCCATTGATGTTTTGAGGAGCCCTCGACCAAGCTGTAATGAGTTCTGATTCCGACTCGAACCGAATCATCGTGTGCTGCCAGTCAAGCAAACCTACAACCTCTCTTTCCTGAATATCCCAGGAACCAAAGATAAACCTATCAAATGCATCCACATAATGGATTCTATGTCTAAACCGACCAATCAAGGTAATATTCAGAAACACAGAAGATTTTGAGAATTATAAAGTCGAAAGTTTAAGATTTGGGCTCCCGTCAAGCTGATCTGGTGCTTTGGGACTCAACGACATTTCTGGAAAAGGGGTAAGGAAGTATGGGTTGTAAAAAGGCCAGAAAACACCTGTTCTCTCACTGGCTGACGATTCTCCCTCCCCCCCCCAAGGGGGAAAGGTCGGCACAAGCTTCGCTGTCTTCACCAGTAACCTAAGAGATTCTTCAGTGTTCCCTCCCTCAGACATAAGGCTTTTTTCCCTAAAAAAGATCTAAGTGATGGTAAGATAAAATATGGTCTATAGTTTGTAAAATTTTTTAAGTGAAAATAATTGGTTCATTATGCAAATGAGTATCTGATGAAGAACTCAAATGAAAGATGCATCCAGACTAAAGGAAGAAAGGGGTGGTCAAATCCTTTGTAACCACTTTATAAGATGTTGGGAAATAAAACAAATTAGTATCAGGTAAAATATTTGTTTATTTAGATTATTCCAATGTATTGTTTGATTTAGGGTCTCCACATTCATTCATTTATGAGATTTTTTTTTGTAAATTGGAAATTTGATCTCAAGATATGAATCTTAAACTTGTGGTAGAAACACCTGGAAGAAATGTTGAGACAAAAAGAAATTCTAAGAACCTTCCTGTACTTGTGTGTAGAAAGAATCTACCTGCAAACCTTATTTTTTCCTCTAGTAGAGTTTGATGTTATATTGGGTTTGGATTAGCTTTTTTTTATCATACTATGATTGATTGTAGATCTAAAGAGGTTTCTTTTCAGAAAGAATTTCAGTTTGTTTACAAGAATGAACCCTTACATTTGATAACATATTAGGAAGGTAAAAAAATAGTAAAAGATGGAAATGAATATTACCTTGCACTAATTATTGAAAACAATGGAAATACTCAGATTATTGATGTACTAGTGGTCAATGAGTATCTTTATTTTTTTCTTGATGAGTTTTATAGTATAATATATGACCAGAAAGTTGAATTTTATAGTTGACAGAGTTCCTGATTCGAATCCAATTTCAAAACTCCCTTATCAAATGGCTCAAATTGAACTTTTAGAAATAATTAATCAATTACATGAGTTATTAAATAATGGTTTCATTCATCCTATCACGTCACAGTGGGTTTCCCCACTCTTATTTGTTAAAATGAAAGATGGTTCAATGATACTTTGAATTGATTATAGAGCCTTGAATAATATAATGTTAACAAAAAGTATCATTTACCTCATATCGATGATTTGATTGATTATCTCCAAGGAGCGCAGTATTTTTTGAAGATTGACTTGAGTTCGGGGTACCATCAGTTGAATGTAAATAATGAAGAAATTATAAAGGCCACGTTTCATATGGCCATCTTGAATTTGTAGTAATACCGTTTGGGTTATCCAATTCACCTGCTATATTCATGATCTCATGAGTAGAATTTTCTGTGAGTTCTAGGATAAGTTTGTGGTTGTGTTTATTGATGATATTTTGGTATATTCTAAAATTAAATAGGAGCACGAAATTCATTTAAGGGTTTTCTTGCAAACCTTAAATGAAAAGAAACAATATAGGAAATTCAGCAAGTGTGAGTATTGGTTACAAAAAATTTATTCCTTGGTCACATTGTTTTTAAATATTCTATAAGTGTTTATCCTACTAAAACAAAATTTGTTAAATAATGACCAATACCCATAAATATAACCGAGATTCGTAGTTTTCATGGTTTATTAGGACAATACTGTAGGTTTGATTAAAAGTTTGCAAGGTTATCTATCCCACTGAGTAAGTTAACTAGAAAAAGTGTTAATTTTATCTATCCAAGAAAATGTGATGAATGTTTTCAGGAATTGAAAATACAATTGGTAAATGATCCTGTTTTTGCACTACCATTAAGAAATGGTTAATTTGTTATCTATAGGGATGCTTTGCTGAAAGGGCATGGGTGTGTCCTTATGAAGAATGATAAGTTAATTGATTATGCTTCACGTAAGTTGAAACCTCATGTGTTAAATTACCCTACAAATGCTTTGGAATTAGCTGTTGTTGTTTTTTATTTAAAAAATTGGAGGCATCATTTGTTTGGAGTAATGTGTGAAATATATACTAATAAAAAATGTTTAAAATATAAATTCACTTCAAAAGAATTAAACATCAGAAAGATAACTTATTTATAATTAATCAAGGATTATGATTTCATGATCCATTACTATCCTGGAAAGGAAAATAAAGTGGATGGAGCTTTGATCCAAAAGAGTATTTCTACATTAACCATGATGTGTTTGGAACGAGATCCTTTGGATATTGATTTGATGAATTTTGGATTGGAAGATGTTGGTGTAGGGAATTCCTCTATTTTATTTCATGTGGTAGTGAAATCATCTCTAGTAGACAGAATAAAGCAAGCATATAAAGAAGATAGTGTGTAGAAAAAAAAGTAGAATTGGTTCAGAAGGGAAAGTAAAATGAATTTAACATTGATAAAGACTTTGTTTTGAGCTTTGGAAATAGATTAGGTGTGACTTGTGATTCCCAATTGAAGAAAGAGTTATTATGTGAAACTCATAGTTCTCTATTTTTAGTTCATCCAAGTAGTACTAAGATGTATAAATATCTTTGTGAGTATTACTAGTGGGGTGGAATGAAAAGAGATATTACTGACTTTACCTTTGAGATGTTTGATTTTTCAATAGGTTAAAGTAAAGTAGCCATTACTGAAAGGGATGCTTCATCCATTTCCAGTGCCATAGTGGAAATGGGAAAATGTGTCCATGGATTTCATAGTGGTATTACCAAATACATGTTAAGGTAACAATTCAATATGGGTTGTTGTCGATTCGTTGACTAATTCTTCTCTTTTTCTTTCTATTCCAGATAGTTTGTCTCTAGATCAAAATTATCAATTTAATATTAAATAGATTGTCAGGTTACATGGAGTTACACTCTCCATTGTATATGATCGTGATCCCATGTTCACTTATAACTTTTGGAAGGGAATTTAGAAGTCATTGGGTACCAAATAAAATTTTATTATAGTCTTTTATCTACAATATGATGGGTAGTCAGAATGAAAAATTCAGACCTTAGAAGATATGATACATGCTTGTTCAATGTATTACCAATAAAATTGTGACAAAAATCTCTCTTTGGTTGAGTTTTCATATAATAATATTTTTCAATCTAGTATACAGAGGGCACTATTTGAGGCATTATATGGAAATTGGTGTCGAAATATAACATTATGGGATGATGTAATTGAAAAAATTTTGATGAGACTAGAATTGGTAGAAGAAATGGTAGAAAAAGTTTAGTTGATTCAGAAGCACATGAGAAAATATCAAAGAAGGAAGAAATGTTATGCATATAATTAGAGGAAGGATCTTTCTTTTGAGGTATGAGACTAGGTCTTTCTCAATGTTTCTCCATGGAAAATGGTGATGTGTGTTGGTAAGAAGGGAAAGCTGAGTCCGAGGTTCATTGGACCCTATGAAATCCTAGAGAAAGTTGGATTAGTTTATTACAGAGTGGATTTACCTCCATGTTTATCCCAGGTACACAATGTTTTTCATGTTTCAATTATGAAAAATTATATTCCTTATCCATCACGTGTTTTGAGTCCAGAGGTATTTCATTTGGAAGGGAATCTTTCTTATAAGGAAAACCCAGTCCAGATTCATGAACATAGACAGAAAGTGTTGTGGAATAAGGAAATCAATCAGGTAAATGATTTTTAGTAAAACCATATGGTTGAAGAGGAAACATGGGAATCATAAAATTCCATGAGGGATTAATACCACCACTTATTTGATAAGTGATTATACTTTCGAGAATGAAATTTACAAAATGGGGGATGGATGTAACATCTCAGGTGTTTATAGTGTAATACATTTCATTTCTGTTAATAATTTTGATTTATATATTTACATTAAGGGAGATTCTTTTTTTGATATCATACTCAACACCCAACAACGGGTTTCTTTGAAATCTTATGTTTCCCACAAAATTGAGTTATACTAAAAAATAAAATATTATTATTATTATTTTAAATGGTAGTTAACACCTAGCCATTGAATTGGAAGGAATGAAAAACAATAAATAAAATATGATTATAAATAATTTCTAAATGTCTTTACATTTATCTAATAACTCTTAGAGGCTTAAAATAAGAATTAATATGATTTTAAGCATGAAATAATGTAATATTTTAAAAAAGGTCGTTTTATCACCTTTTGATGGATAACCCTTTTTAAATCTTTTTTTGTCACATTATATGTTCTATTTCATAAAATAAACTTATTCTATTGAAAAAGGACATCCAAATTTAATTTGGAAGAAATTTTTATATTTTTCTAGTCATGTTCATTTTTTAATAAATAGTGAAAAATATTGCATTTTAATGTCAAACTGCCATTTCATGTATTTTTTTTATATAGTTATATTTTCATTTAAATTGGTTTTAAAGTTT